>CM041638.1:26582607-26628880 GCA_023333625.1 Bothriochloa decipiens
TTTTGCCGTGAGAGAACAGTATTGGACTACGGTTGATAAGCTGGGCTACCATTTGGTACAGCATATTGGGCGGTTCCCTGTTCTGACAACATGAAGCGCTTCTCGCATTGAGGTCAAAAAAAACAAGAAAAAAAAAGCAAAACAAGTCGGTGTGAAGCTGAAAATAGCAACCTGCTCGCGTTGTGTCTAACAGTGTGCGGGTTTGGACCTTTAACCCATGCGTGTATGGTGAGGCCGGGCGGGTACGACAGGGAGGCGGAGGTCGGGCGGCGGCTAAATCGGCGAGGAAGAAAGTGGGTGCCACTGTGAGCGACGATGACGCCGGAGCTCAGGTGACGGCCCACGGCCGCGCTGACGACACAGAGCATGGCCCACCGATGCCGACGAGGCGGCGCTAGGCCGCAAGCCACATGTTGCAACGGCAAGGCGGAGCTTGGCCGCAGGCCATAAGTCGCGATGACATGGAAGCGCTTGGTCACAGGGCACATGTCGTGACAGATCTAGTTGAAAAGATCAGGTGGATAGAGAACTGGGAAAATAAAATATGCGGAGGAATGAATGAAGAAATAAAAGGAAGAAAAAATGTACGCAAGGGTATCATGGACATTCTATCTTTTTTTGTCTATACAGAGAATTATTCTAGCAAACGCTTTAAAAGATGAGGTGGAATAAAGAGAAGGACGAAAAGTAAAGAGGGAAATGAATGAAGAGATAAATAGTAAAAGGACAATCATATTTGGATGTTATGGATCTTTTATTATTTTTTTCTACTAGAGAAGTTATTTTGCTAGATGGTTTATGAAGCAGTTTCAACAACACTGATAAAGTTATTTTTGAAGCTAGAGCCAACAAAGATGATTTATTGGTAAAACAAAGCTATACCATACACTAGTCTCGGAAGTACCTTAGCAGTTACTCCCTCCATTTCAATATATAGCTCGTTTTGCATGTCTAAATACATATTTATTTATTATGTATCTAGACATAGATTAGGAAAAAAATAAAAAAAGATCTGTTGGAGCATTTTTTTCTAACTTATTTCCCTGTGTTATAGTTTTAGGAAGGTTAGATTGTTGTTCTCACAAAGAATTTGGTCAATGAAACCCTAGCACACATGGGTTCCAGCTCACGGATGTTGCCTGTAAGGCTGTCTCCAACAAAAAACCTAAAAGGCCACCCGTACACAAAATGCCTGGTACACAGTAGAAAAGTGGCCTCCAACAGAGAACCCAACGGGAGCATCCATTTTGCATCGGAGGAGAGAGGAAACCGAAAACTGGGTCGTTCTCTCTCCTCGACCTAAACTACGCCATCGTCAATGGTGGGCCCGCAACGGGGATCCGGCGGCGTGGCCTATCGGGACGGAACGTGGAGCCACCGGCGCGCCCTAACGGGACCGTGGGGAGCCGTCGGCGCGGCCATGGCCACCGACGCTGCTCGCCTCCGCCTCCAGGATTCTGTTCCAGGGGCGCAGCTTGGCAGGGGCGGCAGCCCACTTTTGCTGCCTGTGAGAGGAAGGGAAGAGGAGGCTGCGGTAAGTACGGCGGCGGGGTCGGGGCTCCAGCACCGGTGCTGCTGATGGATCCCGCGTCGGGACCGCCGCCGAAGCCCGCGCCGGGATAGGTGAGGTCGCATCCACAGCCGGCCATGGAGAATCGAAGCGAGAGAGGAGCTCGCGCCGCCGGCGCCTGCGCCGCCAGAGCCACCGACGCTCCTCGCTTCCGCCTCCGGGCATGGCGTTGGCGAAGCTCGCCGAGTGCTACGGCGGCGACGGCGCTCGACGAGGAGGATCCGCCCACCTGCAGCTGCTGCTCGGCCCCCGCGGGGGTGCGGGACGCTGGGGAACGGCGGCCGAGAACGCCCGAGCGGGCGGCGCACTGTCTGCGGCTGGACGGCGCTGTCTGGAGGCATACGGGACGTGGCGGCGGCGGCCGCGACAGGGAAGGGGTTGGACGGGCGGCGTCGGTGGAGAGAGCGAAGGAGAAGATAGAGCATATGGAGAAGAGGCGGGGCGGGGCCCGCGACAGGAAAAAAACTGGAGGCCAGTGCGTTGGCTGTTGGAGAAGCCGAGCTTTTGGGATACGACCAATTCACTGTGCAATCACCCAAAACAAGGAATCGGTTTCGTTTTTGCCTATCCATCGTTGGAGATAGTCTAACAAATTGGCAATCTTCCCTGGTCCTTTCTGCGGAAAGTACAACAGTTTCGGCTGTCAAGCAGACCCAAAGGTGTCCCTTGGTCCCCCAGTTCTTTGCTTTGCCCATGGAGATGCCGAGCCGGGTTCAGCCTCCCTCGAAAGTGAAAACACTAGGCTCGGGCAGTCGAGCTTTTTTACAACAAGCAGTCGAGCTTTACTACCGCTGTATGTTCCCCTCAAAAAACACAAAAAATACTACCGCTGTATGAGTGTATCTGTTGTACCGCATAAAAAAACTGAACAGTGTTTCTATAATCAAGATCCGAAGTGATTTTTCCAGTGGGAGAAACAAAATAAATACACATCTCACTTATCAAGAAATTATTTTTAAAAAATCGATCAAATATATACAAAAAGTATACTAATGTTTATTATAATGTATAATCAATATTAATAAAATGAGCATGAATATACTTTCATAATAAACTTATTCAGGATATAAATATTGATATTGTTTAGTTAAATTTTAAAAAAGTTGACTCCTTCAGAAACAAGATATGTATATAATTTAAGATAGAGGGAGTATATAACTTTGGAATTCACAAATGCACCGTTAAGGTGGGCAGAGGGAAAAACTCAGGGGCAATATGAATTCTTTAGGCTTAAAATATCCTGAAAATTTAGTGACTATCTTAGACGTCAAATTTTGGATTTTTAAGCATAAATCTAGTAAATATTTATTGATTACCTTATGCTAAATATTTTATGAGGGAATGTGTGTGCCCCTGCTAATGAAAAACATCTTATGTCTACAAGTTGACTGGTGTCAGTCTAATTGAAACAGTGAGATAATACATATTCCTATAAGCTCTAAATGTTATATTTATGTTTGTCTAGACCACATTGCTACTACTCTTCCGTCCATGATTTAAGCTTATTAAGATTCACAAGACTAACAACTAGTAATTGATTAATTTTTAGTCTCTAATGATCCAAAACATACACACTAGTTGTTACCTCTTGTTATCCAAATAGACCCTATATTATTTCTTTTTGCGGAAGACCCTTATTTTTTGACTAAACAATTGTACTAGATTTTCATTTTCAGGTCATGGCCACACACATTGACCACTTTGTTGTTCCCGAAGCCACTAGCAAATCCTCCTAAGATCTCACACATTTACATATCTTGACACCCTTGGTCGTCAAAAACTTCACCGATGCTCGCCACACAGGCTAAGGAATACGGCGACGAAATGAGTGGCCGACAGTACTTCTAGCCATTAGGCATATACGGAGAGTAGTTCTAAAACTTGGAGAGCACTCAAGAGATATCGGTGAGGAGCAATGGATTTTTGGGGGTGGATCCTACTAACTTGGATAGGGATAACACCTAGATGTGCACTTTTTGTTGGAAAAAGTTCGAACTTTTGCATTGCATTTTTTCAGGATCGAGGGAATGGAAGTCTAGCAGGGGCCATGAATGTTTTCCTGCAATTCCAAATCCCATGTCTGCACATATCCTCCTAAAGCTTGACCTCTCCCTCCTCGTCAGTCACTCTCGCTGTCCTTGAGCCTCGGATTCGACGCCAACCTACTCCCTCCATCCTTTTTAATTGTAACTTGTGTTTTTCAAAAACAACTACCAATAATTATATATTAAAAAATTAATATTTATACTATATAATTAGTATCATTATCATTAGAAAGATCTTTAAATGTAGTTTTTAATAAATTTATTTGAAAATATAAATATTATATGTATTTATATAAAAATCGAGTCAAACTTGTAACACACAATAACAACGACAATTAAAAAGGGACGGAGAAAATACCTGCTTCCTAAAATATGGAATAGTCCTCTCCGACGTGGATCCACCGTTCCTAGCGCTAGCATTTTCATGGTGGAAAGCACCTTACGGGTCAGCTTCATCCTCCCTGATATCACTTTTCTGGATGCAATTGTCTCACTGTGCCAAAATGCGTATCATTTCTGGTTTTTATTTGACAAGTTTGACTTGATTTATACTAAATACGTGTAATGTTTATATCTCCAAATAAATTTATTAAAAAACTAGATTCTAAAATCTTTCTAATGATACTAATTATGTATTATATATATTAATATATTTTAATATATAATTACTGATAGTTATTTTTCGAAAAATACAAACCACAGATATTTTAGAACGGATAGAGTACACCATTGTGACTCGACCTCGACGCCACCCTCCTCCTTTCATCCGCTCTTCTCGGCACGTCAGACCCTCTCCTAATGCCCGCTAGCCTACCGTCCCCTCTCAGAGTGCACCCTCCACCAACCTCTATTATATCTTCTATTATAGAACGAAGGGAGTGAAATGTGTGCTTAAATCAACTCCAACAACCTCTTTATCTCACTCGCCTCTCTAAATTTAAGAAAAAATTATCTCCAAGAGCCTCGTCATCCGGCTATCTAGAATAAAGAAAAGAGGATGTTGTTCTGTTTTTATTGCTCTCCAGAAGCGAGGGGCCAGGATCGTCATCCGACTGTGCCGATATAGGAGGTCAGCATGCAACAACATCAACATTCGTACGCCCTCCATACCCATCAAGAATGACGTTTAGGACATGATTTTATTAAATAGGTTTGCAGCTACCCTCCATTCAATAAACGTTCATAGCTGATTGGCTAGCGTGGCACAGCCCAAGGCAAGTGGGCATGGTTGGATTCTTGGTGTGTTGTGTTTTATTGTTTTCCTTCCGTTTTTTTCCGGATGCATGCGCTGGCACGGATGGCTACATGCAAATCTCGTGTCATGCTTTCTCAATATAGAGTATATAGCATGCCATTCTAGTTCAAATGCAGACCATAAAAGCATCTCCAGCAGTCTAATTCAACTCCCCCAATAAGCCATAAAGGGGTAGCCCAATATCACTTTTCAAAGTATTGAGAGAGATGCTACAACGGATCAACAAAAACTCCACCCCAATACTAGTAGGCCCTACTTGTCAGTGAAATTTATATTTTTTCTCTACCATGGCTTCATCTCCTACGCATGGATGCACCCCTCCATCATCTATTTCCCCGCCGCCTCGCTCTTCTTTCCAAAGAAACCAACGCCTCGCTCTTTCTCTGGTCCCCCGCATCTTTCCCTCCCCTACCGCCCACCATAGGTCCCAATCACCACAAGCCCCTCCATTCCTAGCACTAGTGGCCACCTCCCCGCGGCTAGTGATGGCCCCACGCGCTAGGGGCTGCCCTAGATCTGGACGCGGGAGGTGGGTTTGGCGTGGCGGAGGTGAGCTTGGCGTGGGAGAGGTCGTCATAGTCCATGCCTCCAGTCGCTGCCGCCATCTTGACGAGCCGCCATGGCCGGAATCGCCCACATCTCCGACCCATCCACCACGCTGCACACGCCCTAGCAGGCAGGCAAGGCGCGGGGGCAGATGCGCTTCCTGTCTGCCAGTACCTCTGTCGTCCATGCTATAAGCTGAGGCCGCCGGAGATCAACGACCGCTTGCCAAAGAGGAACGTCGGCGTGCACGCGGAAAGAAAATTTCCGACAGTTGGGATGCAAGTGAGTCTTTTGGGGGAGTTGCATCTCCTCCTCTATTTGAGGGGAGTTGGGTTGATTTTTGGTGCCACAAAAAAATAGGAGTGGGATTGGAGATTTGTTAGAGCACTGATTTTGAGCCAACTCTAATACGGTGGCTGGAGTAGCTGCTATGGAACATTTCTATTTTTTTTGTCTAAATTGTTTTGCAGAGACAGATTTCTAAATTTGTACAAGTACATTTACTGTAGAGACAAATATAATAAAGGAAGGTAGAGAGGGAGTACAGTATTTATTTGACACCAGGACCTACTGAAAAGGGACCTGGCAATGGAACAGAGAAACATGCTGCCTACCCTCGGTCTTCTTCGACTGCATTGCTTAAAATTGAAGGAAAAACTCGCCTCGCTCCCGCCGCCTGAATCGATCAGAGGGCACAGTTTTCTCTGCACAGAGAGCTTTGCAGTTTGCACACAGCTTTGGAACTTGCTCAGCTTTGAAGCCTTTGTCGTTTTGATGCCAACTTGTCAAGGCACAGGCCCCTCGTTTACCGTCCAAGGTCATCCCCGTGGCTGCCAAGCTTCAGAAGCTCCGCTGCTGCCTGCTGCCCTCTTTCTCTGTTACGAGTACAGTACTCCGTATTTTCCTTTTTCCAAAGGGTTGCCCATTCCTACGTTCAAGTGTCAGACGCAGTTACTGCTACCACATCCAAAGTCTATGGACATCTTAATTCACGCGGCTATTCCTCCACAAAATCTCATTACGAATTCGATTAAAAAATATAATACAATAGATTAGCCATGGACTGAAAGTAAAAGCTAAAATAGCCATTTTCATTTCTAAACTACTCCCTCCGTTCTAAATTATAGTTCGTTTTGACTTTTTTAATACATGTATTTTGCTATATATCTAGATAAATAATATGTCTAGATACATAATAAAATGCATGCATCGAAAAAGTCAAAGTAAACTATAATTTAGAACTGAGGGAGTATTGTCTAAGATTAAGTTTGGTTCTTAAACTTTTAAACTATCCACTTTAGTTCTTAAACAATAAATTTGTAACTCAATATTATCGATTCACCTTCATGGTTCACCACGTGGCTAGCAGAACATGTGAAATGTTGCTCGTGTCCCTCTCTCTTTCTCATGGCAAAATTTGTCACAGGACACTGAAAGTGGTGCGCATTTGCTGTGGCGTACCAAAAGTCGATTACTTTGCTGGAACAAACAATCCGTTGATGTCAATTTAACAGAACACACCAAGGCGATTATTTTAATATTTCTAGCAGGCCTCGGAGAGAGAACGAAGGGGAACAGACAATTTTGCCCTTGGCTCAAACATACACACGTAACCAGCGCGACGAGGCATGGACGCGGCGGTGGCAGCCCTGGCCCCCGGTAGCGCGCCCGGCCGCCTGGACGCGGCCGCGGAGGCCCCGGCGGCACACCCGCCCGCCTAGACGCGGCGGTGGCAGCCCGGCGTTGCGCCCGCCCGCGTGGACCCGACGGCTGCGGCGGCCCCGGCGGCACGCCCGCCCGCTCGTGGCACGCCCGCCCGCGTGGACCCGGCAGCGGCGGCCCCGGCGGCGCGCCCGCCCGCCTAGATGCGGTGGCGGTGGCGGCTTGGTGTGTTCTGGCAAATTGACATCAAAGGATTATGTGTTCCAGCAAAGTGGTCGACTTTTGGTATGCCACAACAAATGCGCACTACTTTCAGTGTTGTGTGGCAAATTTTGCTCTTTCTCATTTACCCGTTGACTAGGCTCACGTATGTAGTAGAGTATATTGTTGCCTTTGCAAATAAGCAAGCGATCCCAACATTTTTCTTAATGACCACAAACACTACCTGTAGTAGATGCCTGCAAATGCTTGAACACTATGTGTGAGCAGTATCTCTAAAAGATTGCATACAAACATTCAATTTACTTGTTAATATGGACATGTCATTACTTACTAACTTATATAAATGATGAACCCTTGTATATCTTACTCTAATTGACCAGCGGGTAAAGGAGAGATCTATGAGGGGGTATGGGTGACATTTTGCATGTACTTTTGGCCACGTGGTGAGCCATGACGAGGATGGACGAGCTTTAGCTATAAATCCATTGTTTATAAGGACTAAAATGGACAAATGAAAAGTTTAGGAACCAAACTAAGTCTCACGCAATAGTTTTGGGACGAAAATTGGCTATTTCGCCAAAAGCAAACTTATCTTTAATCCAACTAGCTATTAATTTATTAGTTGATAAATGTGAACTCATATGGTGATAAAAAAACAGTGTCTAAGAAAGCTTTGCTTTTCGTCCATGAAACAACATTGGACTAAACTTTAGCCACCTAAATTAAACTTTAGTCGACTATACATTAATTCTAGGTGGGGAATATTTGGACTGCCTTGCTCTAATTAAACCATATTCGATTCACCAACTACGCCATGAAGCAACTTCACCATACTTGTTCTCACTATTTTTTTTTTCATGTGTCACATATGTTTAGCTTATAGCTCTTCTCTAGTTCCCGTGATTGGAAGTTTTGTAGAAATGGCCATTTATGCCCTTGCGATATTATCTATTTAGTTGTTTTAATATGTTTAGCTTTTATGTGAGTGATTCTTATTATTTCAAAAATGATTTGCATCTTTATGGTATAACAGAAATGATCCCTTGGTCTTTTATACAAGACAAAAATGCCATGTAAAATATGTCGTCACTTCAAAACTTTACAATCACCACAGCTAGTCAAATGGGCAGTTGTAATATGGCACACCGATCATCATATAGAAAGAGAGATTGAAGAACCATAAGGTTATTCACGGTTCACACATTCATCTCCCATGTGGGATGCCTTTCTTCATGTATTTCACTACTGTCATCAGCAACATTGATGGGCATGTTCTTGTTTCTTTTCTTTCTTTCCTATTGCCCAAAGCATATCTACATAAGTAACAGGGTAACTACAATACAAAATCTGTATCTATACTTTTAACATGAGAAGTAAGTGAAGCAGAGATAGAGCAAATTCGATGGGTGTGTTCGTCTTGTGGGTGCAAAGATTTTCAATATGTAGTGCATATATGGTAAAAATTGGCTCTAACTACTGTTTTTTCATTTTTTATGTGGGTGTGGCTGCACCCCTAAAATTAATATGGATTCACCATAGAAGTAACAGTCATCAGTTTGAATGCCAAATTGAAGATGTAAAGGTTAACAAATGTACTGAAGCAATAAACCAATGCAATTTAAAATTAAGAACTGATGGTGTAAGTCAAATGGGCATACTTATTTAAGCTGTGTTGTATATGTTGACAAAAACATGGTCAGGTTCTTATTTCTCAAAGTTCAGAACCGAAAGTGTAAAACATGGTGTCGCTGATTTGTCAAAACTCCATGTTTATTCCAAGTCTTTTCTTTTTGTACTTAAACTATAAATATATATACAATACAATAATAGTAGGAATATACTATAAAAGTATATTGTAATCATACATAATGTCGACTTGTGTTGTTAATGTACATAAAATTTAAGATGATGGTCAAAGTTAATTTAAACCATAACATGTAGCAAATTTAAAGATAAAATTCACTGTGGCCAAAACGTACGGCGAGGCTATCCACGCCATCCTGTTTGGTGATGACCGTCCATTTTTATGATGAACGGTTCAGGCGGCGTTGACCCGTGGTGCAGACCTTTGCAAGGAAAGATCAAAGCGGGCTCGGTTGCAGTTGCCGCTGTCGTCGCGCGATTGGCCGTTCCAGGTCGCTGTCGTATCCTCATTGGCTGGGCAGGGCTGCCCCCATCTGTCTGTTGCAGTTGAAAAAGCTAGAAGATCGTGCCCGACGCGGCGGTTGCGGCAGAGCCCAGCGGCTTTACATGGGGCCCGCGGTATGGTCTAGGTCGTGCCTTTTTGGCGCCGTCGATTGCTCGTTGGCTGAAGAACTGGCTGCTTCGGTGCTGCATTTGCGCCGCATGGAATAGGGGTGGATCAAGCCTGTGACGCTGCGGGTAGGGTCAGCTTGGTCTATGTGCCCGAGGGGGTCCGCATGTCATTGTGTTTTGTGCCAGTTATGAAGTGTCCTGCGGCAGGCATTAGGGCGCGGCACAGCCCATGAATTTTATTTGTGGGTCCCACGACATGGGCTGGGTGCTGCCTCTTCTGCGTTGTCGCGTGCTCGTTCGTTCGGCGTGGTCCTGACGAGGCACTGGTGGCGGCTCTCACTCTCGTCTCCACCTCTCCTCCTAGCACGGACAGCGAGCGTGCCCCAGCGCAGCGGCCGTGTCGCGGGTGCTGGCGACCCAGGCCCGGCGGGGTGGCATGGCGGTGCCCCAACGGTGGCCATAGGCGCGGGAGAGCGCGCCCGCCTCCCCCAGCTCCCTCCTCTCTCGGGCGTCGGTCATGTGAGTCCGGCCGAGGGCGCCGCAGCCCCTAGGCGAGGGAGGCCCGAGCCACGTCCTGAGCGGCGACGTGGGTGGCCCCAGCGCAGCGACCGTGTCGCGGTTGTCGGCAACCCAGGCCCAGTGGGGCGGCGCGGTAGCGCCCCGGCGGTGGCCGCAGGCGCGGGAGAGCGCGCACGCCTCACCCAGCTCCCTGCTTCTCGCGCATCGAGCGCAGGCGCTCCCCGTCGCGGGTGGGCCTCATTGCGTCGACGTGGGCAGGCCCTGTGGTGGGCCGAGCGCGGTGCTAGGTGGCCGCCGCTGTTGCCCCGCCGCCAGCGAGCTGGCCATAGGCCCCCGCATGACATGCCCCCAACTAGCCGCCCGGCCGCCGCGGACGAGCTGGCAACGGCTCGGTTGGCACGTGGCGGTGGTGTGGGAGGCCACGGCGCAGGCTAAACCCTGGCACACCAACCCAAGCCCTGGCGCCGCCAGCACACGAGGCCTTGAGCGAGCAGACTCAGGTGTGGGTGTTGTATCTCCCTTGCTCCTCCTCCCCTTCGTTCGCCGAAGCCGTGGATGGCCGTCGATCTGCTATTGCGGGCCTTTCTTGATGGGGCATCGCTAGGGGAGAGAGGTCATGGGGCGCCACCTGCGGCTGCCCGATGAGTAGATCTGGATCTAGGCTCACCTGCGGCTGCTCGACGAGTGCAGCAAAGCCAGTTTTCTTGTGTAAGTGCATTCGCCTCCGAAGTGGGTTTTGGATAATTAATGACAATCAAATTAGGGACTAACAAGTTTATTCAAGTATATTCACAGGTGTTAGTCCATTGAAAGATTTAAATAAATATATCTGGTGATACAAGCACCCCAAAATTTCATGGATTAAAGGCGCTTCGACTCAATTGGTTCACACTTTTATATTTAAATTTGAGTTATAAGAAACGCCGCACTATCAAGAGGGATGTAAATTAGACTAGCTAGACGTGGTCTATAAGTGCTCATGTTGGTTTAGCTATCGCGTTTGAGAGACACCATGCACTCACATTTACTTAAAATGTTTGCAGCTGGTGCACCGAAAGTTTTGGTCCAACGACCGGAAGTTTCGGTTGCACTGTGCTCGCAAGCGACCGCGTGCGAGAAAAGAGTTCCGGCCTTGAACCGAAAGTTCCGACCTGGACCGGAAGTTCCGGTGCCAGTACCGGAAGTTCCTATAGTATATTTTTTCAGGGGCGACCGCGTGCTAGTATTAGGTTCCGGCCTCCGGCCGAAAGTTCCGGTGCTCGGACCAGAAGTTTCGGTCATTCAGATCTGAGCATTGACTTTCTCATGCCCTAATGGTCGGATCTCGAATCAACCGGAAGTTCCGATGGGTTCCACCAGAAGTTCCGGTAGTGCATCTGAGGCTGAGTATATATATTGTTTCTCACCTCCATTTCTCTCCTCTTTCGCCCATTCATTCACTATGCCAAAACTCTGCCAAAATTTCAACTGAGCTCGCCCACTCTCTCTCCCCCTTTGCTTTCAAGCTTCAATCCTCGATTGTTTTGAGCTAGGGACGTGAGATTTGAGAGCGGGAGCATCGATTGTCAACTTGAGCACTTGTCTTCCTCGTCTCGCCGGTTTGGTTTGCATTTGTTATTCTTGGGTTTTTGGAACCCTAGCCGGCTAGGCGTTCTTCGTGGTTGCCCGTGTTGATTCATTTATGAGGGCAACCCGAAGTGTTTGTATTACCCCTAATTCTTAGTGGATATCTCGAGTTTACCTTCGTGGTTGCTTGAGGGAGGAAACCTTTGTGGCAACCTCAACAACGAGGACGTAGGAACTTCTTTGTGGGGATTGCCGAACCTCGGTATAAATCTTATGTCTTACTGAGGAGGTAGCATCGACTACCCTTGTTCTTGTGTTCTTCGTGTTCTTCCTCTCTACCCCAAAAATTCATAGGTTGGAGGACCCAATTTTTGATTCCGTGAGGTGCCAAGCTCCGTGAATTTCGACATCATCACCAACAACATCTAGGAGGGTGTGGTAACAATCAAAACCGAAATCACAACTCATTTCACTCTGATTTCGTAACTTAGTAGGGCACCGGAAGTTTCAGTCGGTTTGCACCAGAAGTTCCGGTCACCGGAACTTCCGATCCAAACACACCGGAAGTTCCGATAGGTATTTAACTTTCGTATTTTGAGTTTGTGTGTTTCAGGATTTTCAAATAGGCCTATTCACCCCCCTCTAGGACATTTAGGTCCTTTCATCTTGATGCGACGTCGTTTTGTTTCTGCAAGGCTCTGATTTAATTGATCCTATTTTTGCATGATATTTATAGTTTACTAACTTACAAAGTCAGAATTGCCTAGCTTTCCTTGGTTGTGCATGGTTGTATAAGATTTACTGTACCCAAATCCATATCCCTCCAAATTTTGTGAATCATACTAAATTTGTTCTTGCCTTGTCAGTTACATGTATATTGATTGAATTTAGGGAGTGCCATTTAATTAGGACAGTTATTATGGGCATCAAGCTGGGAAGCCCTTAGTTTGAACGGTGTGATATTTGACCACTTGATGCCTCTCTGATAGCTTCATAGTTCAATTGTCATTTTTACGGACTGTATTGCATTATTCTATCCTGTTACATGGATATGGAACTAAAAGATATTTAATACATCTTCAGTCAATGCAAAATGTAATTATCCTGGGAAACTATATGAGGCATTTTCACTACTTCAGCCTGTAGTCCTGTAGTTCCTCTATGTTGTATATTGTGGAAGATTTTTACCCTACATAAAGCAATTGTTGGTTCTTTTCCATGCACATATAGGTAATGAGATTAATACAGGAAAAAACATTCCTTCTCTGCGTGCTGTCCCCACATATTTTGTTCTGAATTTAACTTCATTATACCTAGCATTCACATTCGAGTAATTATTTGTGCTCTGTCTGATTAAAACAAACCATGATATATACAGGCAACAGCATTTATAGAACACTGGAGCAGATGAAACTCATATGGAGAGGATACCAACTGGTTGTTGAAAAATGAAAAATAATGAATGTTAATTTGCATATATCCAAAGGGGTGTCAAATGACAAGCTGTATGTACTGATTTCTTTGAGCCAGAATAGGGGCATGGAGCTACCGGCCTGCAGGTAAACACTTGATCATTTTGTAATACTTTCTCTGTTTGTCAATAATAATAGTGTATGCTGTGAGGCTTTGATATCTTTCTTATATCTTGGTTATGGTTTACCATGTCTTTTGTTTTGCCGAATTCCGCTGCCTCAATAACCAAAATAATATCTAAAAAAGTGCAGAGATTTAGAGAAATCTTAGAGAAATCTTAGGATTGGTTGATAGATGTCGTTGTATTTCAGCATTAGTTTTTGTTAAGACAATGATGCTTAATGTGTTGGCGTGTCTGTCTGTTCCTCCAGCTTCAGCAATCGAGCACATCGAAACAACAGAGCATGACAAATTTGGCATGTGTCAAGCTGAAGAAAGTTGATGGTCACTGGAGGTTTGTTTGTAGCAAAGAGCTAAAAAATTATGATTAGATAGATGTTTGCATGACGATCACATGAACAATAATTTGGAGGACATGTTTGGTTACTGGTGCAACAGAGTGAGCAGGTTCAGATCAATGGAAGGAGCTTAGAACTTTTCTCACATCGCAGCTGACTGTTTGCTTCTCTTTCAGGTGTTCAGAGTTAACATCTCAGCTGCAGTGCAACAAGCCAGTTTTCTTGATTAGTACCTGGAACAAGTATATTCAGGTGAGCAGGTTCAGATCAATGGGAGGAGCTTAGAACTTTTCTCACATCGCAGTTGACTGAAGACCACGCAGTTCCTGTTTAGTTGGCATGCATTCCTGATCCTGAATCTGTTGTCTGCATTTTTTTTGCCCCTGCCCTTTGCAAACTCTACAAATATTGGTGCCCATTGCAAACTCTACAAGCTTCCATTCCTACCCTGTTAAAGTTGTTCTGCTTGCTAAAGAACGCTGTTATGAGCCTTTACATATGGCACCGTTGCAAATAAATAGACCTGTACAGGTTCTCTTTTTGACACATACATACATGCTCCTATAAGAAACACGGAAAAGTAGAAGAAAGGAGCTGTGTGATTTTACTTAATGTTCTATACATGTATATTATTTACACCATTTACTTTCGTGTCTGTAGTGCTACCTGTTATTATGGCCATAAGAAAATCTTCCTTTTTTCCAGAACAGCTGGTTTGAGTGGACGAAAAGGTGAGGGTATTCCAACTGTATCTTTTTTTAATGTTAATTGAGGATATACCCTTAAGGTATTATCTGGTTCAGATTATAACAGTCAAGGCAACCAGCGAGGGTATTGTTAGATGCCTATTACATTGTTATGTTAATTTCAGCATATTCTTTCAGCCTGTTGCTTTCCTAGATACTCATGCATTCGATTTAATGTTTCCTCACAAGGTCTTGTCAAAAAAAAAAATGTTTGCTCACAAGGCAACATCATGTATGGTTAGATCCCACATCCTGAAGTGCAGGCCAACAGTGGTGTCATGCTAGGCACAGATATTAGGAATCCTACAGGTAAATATATACTTTCATACAGTTTTTGATTTTTTAGAATGGACCACTAAGGTGTGTGAATACCTACACTTCTCCTCGTTTCACCACCTTTGCACACTGCTCTACTACTTCATCTATTCCAGAATATTTGCGCAAACATTTGGAACACACTTGAAGACAAATTTTATAGCTCCAAGAACTATAAATATATAGCTCTTGGGCCTAGGGTCTTCAAGTGGAGCAAGAGTACAAGTTTTATAGTTCTTGTAGCATATTTGCGCTATTCCAGAATTCCAAATGCATGTAATGTTCTATGCTCTATTTTCATGGTAATTTTTCCTTAGCTTCTGATTCCCCTCTATGCTCTATTTTGTGGTTATTTATGACATGCAAAATATTGTAATATTCAAACATCTCTACAATTAGTTCAAGGGTTTTTGCTTGGACGATCAACTATATTTCTTACACTGCCGATCATGTCTATTCAGTCAGCTATCTCAAGGTTTCATTTGGCAAATAAAACCGTAAGATTATCATGCGCGCATGGGCGCGCACAAATTGCTAGTCTAGATGGTCTTCACAAACGGTATTTGAATATGATTTCATGGCATTTTGCAACTCCGATTAAGTTGCACTCACAGTTTGTACGAGGTTTTATAGTTTATCTGTTTTTTAATCAAGAATTAAGTGCATCTAATGAGGAGCTCCCAGTCAAGATTGGTGTCTTGAACCTTTCTTTTCTCTGTTTTCTCTTCTTTCACCCAGTACACAAACATCCGAGAACTCATCGTGTTGCCCCTGTATAAACATTTCAAACGGGTGTATACGCGCATTTCTGGAGATATTTTCAACAGTCAGCCCATACAAGACATCTCAATTCACATGGCAACACATTACACATCAATCACCAAAACAGAACATTCTACCAAAGCACCCAATGACGGTCTACCCATGGGCTATGGTTAAAAGAATCTGCCTCCTCAACGCATTGCAATAATTCCGTAACAATATCTGCAAAACCAGTGCCTCCTTCCGCACGTGGAACTGGAAGCATATAACTTGGTGAAGTGCGTCTAATGACTAGGAGTAGTAAACAACGCGAATAATTTATACAAGCTTGTGCACACTATAAAACTATATGCTACAGCTATAGGCCCAAGAACTATATATTTACACCTGTACAGCTATATATTTGGAACACACTTGAAGACAAATATATGCTACAAGAACTATAAAACTTGTACCCAAGAGCCGCCTGGCCCAGACGTGGTCAATCGGTCTTCCCTTCCTGTACTCCAACCTCCTGCAGGTAGTGCTCTGCATCCAAAGCAGCCATGCAACCTGGACCATCCAATCAAGTACCATATATAGAGTTAGAAAGTTTTCTTAATCCATTAGTTCAGGTTATATTACTACCAAGAAACACTGTCAAAGGGGACTGCATTTTGAAACTGACACTATTTCAGAGCAATTACCATATATAGAGTTAGAAAGTTTTCTTAATCCATTTGCTCATGTTATAATATTACTACCAAGAAACACTGTCAACGGGGACTGCATTTTGAAACTGACACTATTTCAGGAATAGATAACAGAGTGGAACAATGGATGTAGCCCTTCGAAATTCCACGTAGCTTAAATTATATATTAAAATCTTTGAATGCATTTTTAGTTAAGGAAAAAACCATATCAATGAAAATTACTTCTCAGTTCTCACTCAATTAATAAAGGGAAAATGATAATCAAAACAGAGAACTCAATAATTCAGAACAAAAGAGACCATAGAATCCGTCTAACCATAGTTTCTTAGAAGTTGTTTCACAGTTAAATACTCCCAGCATATGATAACTGCCCTTTGGTGGGTATTTCTGCCCTAATTGCCCAACTAGATCATTAGCATCAATTTATTAAAAATGTTTCAAGGAATAAGCTTATAGATAGCATTATACTGCTAATTAACTGCTGGTATGTGTATTGAACTTTGATTGCAAGACAATTATTTAACATACTATTTCCATAAGACATTGAAAATGATCACTATAGTTTAATTGCAAAATTCAGTTATGTAATGGAAAAAGGTCCAGTTCGAAAAAAGTAAACAAAGAAAAAAAAAGACAACGATAACAGTGAACACAATGATTCAGAAGAGTAAGAGACCATCTAAATCTAGCCATAATTCCTTTAGTTGTTTCACAGTTATGCTGCACATGGCATATGATAATTGCTATGGGTCCAAGATCCATATCTCCTAATTGCCCAACTAGATCGTTTACATCAAGTTATTACTAATAAATAATGTTCCAAGGATTAACCTTAATAGTATGTAACTACTAGTGAACAGCTGATACTCCTCTTGAATCTTAATTGCTAGAAAAATCATTTAGCATAGTATCTCCAAGGGGATACTGTAAACATCACTGTAGCATAATTGCAAAATTCAGTTATTCCGCCAATATTGGATAATCTCAAATATCACAGAGAAGGGAACCTCAATACTGGTACAAGGAGCAAAGTTATGCTTTCAATGCCTACAACATTTATAAGGTAGGTTTCGAGTAAAACAATCTCGTGGAGAGCTCCTAGAGAGTAAAGGCCAAACTTGAAAAAGGGGACTCATTCTTATTCTTGCAAGTCATTTAAACTTGCAACTAACCTAATGTTGCCAGAACACACCACCCTTTCATGACCTTTTTTTTTTAATACAATTAAATATGGGAGGCAAACAATTTAAAGATAAGATGTCACCACACAGTGGTTCAGGAATTCCAGAAAATATGGCATAAACCACCAAAAGATCGTGGGGATCAGAAGTTCAGAACCAACCACAACACCCTATTGGTGTGAGCATATTGGATGCAAATAGAAATCATAGTTTAAACTACTTTTGTCTATTCACAATCATAGTCACAAACACAATCTTACGAAGCATCACATACGTAGTCACAAGTTGATGCTACTGTTTGTTTAAACAGCAAAATTATTGCATAACAACATAGACACTCTGTTTACTAACTGGATATTGGATATTTGTTTAGCTAGAGATGTACTTCACTATATAATGTCAATTGGCTCCTCAAACTAACACGAAGCATGCTCCATTTCAGGATCCACCAATGCAATTTCCTAGCATAACATGGATGCAGCACAAAAGAAAAAGGGACACAACCCCATAATTGCACAAATCACTATTGGAATATGGATGCGTCCCAAAAAAAAAAAAAAACTATTGGGATCATGGAATACCAAAACAGCAGCATTAATAAAACCACAATGAAGCTTATACCTGATCCAGCGGCCGTAATGGCCTGGCGATACTTCTTGTCCTGGACATCCCCAGCTGCGAAGACCCCGTTCACACTGGTGTGCGTGGAGCCGGGCTTGGTCACCACATACCCATCAGAGTCAAGCTCGAGCTGCCCTCCAAGAAATTTTGTCGCTGGCTCATGACCGATGGCGAAGAAGAGCCCGGCCACCTGGAGGTCGGAGATCTCGCCGGTGACGACGTTCTTGACCTTGACGCCGGCCAGCGGGCCGCCTTCCGCACCACCGTAGGCCTCGACGACCTCGGAGTCCCAGACGACCTTGATCTTGGGGTTGGAGAGCGCGCGCGCCTGCATGATCTTGGACGCTCTGAAGGCGTTGCGGCGGTGGATGATGTAGACTTGCGAGCCGTACTTGGTGAGGAAATTGGCCTCCTCCATGGCGGAGTCCCCGCCTCCGACAACGGCGATGGGCTTGTTCCAGAAGATAGGCGCGGCCCCGTCGCAGACGGCGCAGGCGGAGATGCCCCGATTCCAGAAGGCGTCGGAGCCGGCGAAGTGCAGCCTGCGCGCGACGGCGCCCGTGGCGACGACAACGGAGTCGGCGTGCACGACGGTGTCGTCGGAGGCGACGCGGAAGGGGCGGGCGGACAAGTCAACGGACGTGACGGTCTCGGAGAGGATCTTGGTCCCGAACCTGAGCGACTGCGCGCGGCAGCGGTCCATGAGGTCGGCGCCGAGGATGCCGTCGGGGAAGCCCGGGAAGTTCTCGACGTCGGTGGTGGTGGTGAGCTGTCCCCCCGCGGCGATGTCGTTGGCGAGCCAGCCCTCGTAGAGGACGGGCTTGAGCTCGGCACGCGCGGCGTAGACGGCCGCCGTGTGCGCGGCTGGGCCGCTGCCGATGATGCAGACGCGCGTGCGCAGCGGGCCCCGCGGCGACAGCCTCCTCCATCCCGTTGGCCGACGCCGTGGCCGTCGCGGAGGCCGTCGCGGCGGCTGCGGCGGCGGTGTTGGTGGTGGTGAGGGCGCGTGACTTGCGGAGCAGCGCGAAGAGCTTGGAGCAGAGGCTCATCAAGCCCGACGGAGCGGGAGCGGCGGCGGACGACGAAGGCGGAGCCGCTCGCTCTGTTTGCTTGGTGGCTGCAGCAGGCCGGGCCGAAGAATGGGCTGGAACGGGCCGGCGTGCGTGTGGTTGGTGTGGCTGGCCCTGGCCGCCTCGGAATCGGAGGATTTTATGCGAGGTGTGAACGTGTGTGGAGTGTGGACACGCGACACGACTAACCGAGAGCAAATGTTGTGCTTCATGCCTCGTATACGGACATGTGACTGTCTCACCTTATTTTCACGAGGCACACGCTCATGCACAGTAGCACTACACACGGCATGTCGGCTGTCGGCGTTACTATTTCCAAATATGCAATTTGTGGTAGCTGTACTGAACTAATTTGAATATTGGCAATAGACTAATTTGATCCATCCCTTCTAAACACAATTCGAATAATCCCCTAAAGTATATTTTTTAATTTTACACCCAAATATATTTAAGCTGGTTCACTAATCTACCCCTTATAAGGTTTTTTTTTGTTATTTCTCTACATAAAAGTTGAGTTTTAAGTTCAAATTTTAGGGTGATAGATGACATCATAACTTAAGTTACAAAAAATTACATTACTATTTTTGATATGTTAGGCATTTAATAATTAACCTTGTGAGCACAAATTTATAAAATTTAAATATAATATTAACAAAAAAATATAATTTAGTTTTCTATTCGAAGTTATGATGTCACATATCACATTTTGAATTAAACTGCTCAATTTGAATATGAAGAAAATAAAAAAATTAAGCGGTACGTAACATCTCTAAAATTTCCAACACCAAAAATCATAACCAACAAAATTTTTTCTAAAATAACCAAAGGTTGGTGAGTGTCATGCAGGAAAACATCCCTTTACTGCACCAATAGCACCTAGAGTTAGATGGAGCATTTGCATTTTAACGACAAAGTATGATTTGCTCCTTTATTTGATTTTATGTGATGTCTAATAAAATCAAATAAACTTACATATATATATGTGCATACGTGCATTGGTAACCTTGGACATGGCTCTAAACTTATCCATGAGGCTCTAATGGACCTAGTATGATGTTGGTGCAATAGTCATTAACATGCATAAACTAATATGATCATGGCATGGATTAGTGTGTGGGAAATAGAAATAGAAAAGGGAAAGGAAAAGAAGAAGAAAAGGAAAAGAGGAAAGCAGCCCATACCGGCCCAGCTCGGCCTGCTTCCCAACCGGCCAATGGCCCAGCAAGGCGGCCTGCTGCGCTGCCGCCCGCCCGCTCGCCCGCTCCAGCGGCCCAACTGCCCACAACGGCCCGTCTTGGCCTGCTAAGCCGCTCGCCGCGCCGCCGGCCCAACAAGGCGGCCCAGCAAGGCCGCTGCTGCCCCGCGCACACCCGCGCCTCCACCTGTGCCGCTGACGCCTGGGCCCCGCCTGTTAGCTGCTCCCTTCCCACTTTTGGTCGCCCGCCCGTCGCGTCCGTCGGCCTAAAAATGTCCATGGCCGCCCTCCGCCGTTCAACCCGTGCCCGTGACCGGCAGCGCGCGCCGCGGCCGTCCATCCGCCCGCCCGTGCCGCCTAAAGCCCTAACCCTAAGCTCGGGCGCACCCCAGCCGCCCGATGGGCATCACGCATCCGCGCCGCCCACCTCCTCCATGGCCGCTGCCATTGCCGCTATAAAAGGAAGGGCACCGTCCTGTTTAGGGTTTCCCCTGTGCCCAGCCGCCACAACTCTCTCACTACTAATCGAGAAGGAGGAGAGGCAAAGTGACGGGAAGGGAAGGTGGGAGGAGCCAGATCCGGCGTCGGAGCCACACGCCGCCGTCGCCGTTCGTGCGCCGGAGGAGGAGTAGGACCCCACGACCGAGCTGCTCTGCTTCCCCTACTCCAACGTCGTCACCCTGCGCTGCTACTCCGAGCCGTACCGCAAGCACCGCCGCCACCGAAGCACCGCGCGCAGGTGAGCTCACCCTATGGCCGCCGCTAGAGCTCCGTCGATGTCCCCGCACTCCTCTACACCTTCCTCCTCATTAACTCCATGGTTGGAACCACGATAGCCTAGAACGTCTAATCGGCAACTTCTTGGGACGTGGGGTAGACCACAGTGGGGCCTGACACCTTTGCCGGCCCTGGTCACCTCGGCTCCCGGCCACCGGAGCGCCGCTGCGACCTCACCATCGCGCACGGCCCTGCGAGCATCATTTAGCACCGCGATAGTCCTCTGGAGCTCCGAGCTGCTCCGCACGGGTAGGAGAAGGTGAAGATGGAGGCCAATTTCGAGTTTTGCCGGAGCTTTTCGCCGCCGCTGCCGTCGACCGTCGGCATAGGGGCTGATTCCTCCAAATTGAGTGCCCCACTACGTTCGTCTCATGCTCAGGAAGCCGTAGCGCAAGTCAAGGATGCCGCCCATGCGCTGTAGCGCCCCACCACCGCGGCCTCGCCGTCGGCCGCTGCCGAAGCGCGTGCGCCGACGAGCCAAGGGCCCGTGAGCCAGCTTGCGCCCTGCAACCGCCTCCGCCATACCTCTGCGCAGCCTTAGCCACTGCTCATCCTGGCCCGCACCGCCCGCAGCCACCGCGCCCCTGCTCCACGCCGGCAAGCGCAGCGCCCGGCCGCGCGCGTGAGGCAGAGAAAGGGGATTTTCCCTTGTCCGCTGCACCACGTCCATGTGGCCACGTGGACCCAGCTGGACCAACCGCGCAACGCCACCTAGCCGCCTTGTCTTCGGTGCACCGTGAGCCGGGTCCATGGACCAAAGCACCGTGGACCAAGCCCACTGGACCCAGATCCGCAACGTGGCACGACTAGAGCCCAACACGTGTTCGGGCCAGGCCGGCCCAACCCGGCCCAAGACCGGCCCTACCCAGGCCCGCCGAGGCCCAGTCGGGGCCCGGTGCACGTTGACCGTTGACCAGTCAATGTTGACCGTTGTCCCAGGCCCACTTGTCAGCGACCGTTGACCGGGCCCCCCTGTCAGTGACTCAGCCGCCGGACCCGCGCTTACGTCAGCCTTGCGTCAGCCCTGCGCAGCTCCACTGTGCCCGCGCACCGCGTGGCTCAACTAGAGATCACCACGTGTCGGCTGCTGGTTATTCGGCCCTTTTTCTTTTTTTAGAAAATATAATAAACTTTGAAAAATCATAACTTCTTCATACGAACTCTCAAAAATATGAACCAAGTGTCTAAATTTTCATAAAAATGAGCTCTACGTCATAGGCTTATGTTTGAATGCATTTGGAGTAATTGAATTTCATTTGATTCTTTGTGATACTCTATAGGAGTCGCTAACGTGGCTATTTACATCTTGTTTCAGAGGAGGAGCAGTTTGAGGAGGATGACTACGAGTACGAGGAGGAGCTCGGTGACAACTTCGCATGTGCCACACCCCACCCAACCTCGTAGATCCTATTATGCATATAATATCTAGTTTGCTAGTGCTTTATTTATGAATATCACCTGATGATAGGTTGCGTGGTAGATTTGCTTGATGAGCCTTTACCTTGTTGCAACCTTACTCCTGCACACCCACTGATAGGCTAGACGCATGCTTATTTACTTATGATGCTTTACTTCTACTACGCTTATATCTGCGTGATGTGATGCATGGTGGAGAGTATGGTTATGTGGTTAAGGCACATGGTGCCACTTTACTCGGGGAGAGTGCTGCGTGCGTCTTAGGTGTGTGGTGAGGGTTGAGTCGATCGGACAGGGTTCTACGACGAGCCTTGTGGGCGAGTCTTGCCGGGGGATGTGTTCTGGGCATTCCCGTATGAGGTGCTTGTGGCGGGCACATTGTGAGATATATGGTGATCCCGGGGGTGAGAGCCTTCGTGGAGCGAGGCCCCGAGTAGGAGGTGCTATTGTAGCACGGACTGTTGTAGTCCCTATGAGAAGATAATCCTGTCTGATCCCCCTAGGACCTGATATCTCTTGAGGACCGAAACCTTGGGACCTACGTGCTCACCGCTCGCCCCTCTATGGGCGGGGGACGGATGTCTAACTAGCTAGGACGGTGCCACTACTACTAGGTTTATAGCAGATAGTGTCGGGAGGTGCGGGCATTGGGACCCACACCCTTCTTAGACAGCATAGTGACCTCGGGGGCCCGATACTATGTCTCACAGTCTTAGTGTGCCGGTGGTACCTATCCGGAATGTCCTAGTACTGAGTGATAGGGTGGCATCGCACCGGTTAGAAAGCAGCCGGAATCAGCTTAGGCGAGGCATCGCTGATGATGGTGATCTTGTGGTTACAGAAGTACACGCTCTGCAGAGTTTATGAATCTATATATATATAGTTCGTGAGCCACTGGTATGGCTTTTTCCTAAGACCCACGCATCTCAGGAGTAGTGAGATGAGTCCTTCTATTCTTCGCCCTGGTGTTACCCTTCCGGCTGTGAGCCGCTGAGACAGGCTCCGAGAGGGAGTTGGACTTGTCAACTGAGTGCGAGAGGGTGAGAAGTGTGTGATGGTGCTGGAATGGGTTGGATATGTGGATGAGATGGGTTAAAGCTTGACAAATTATATTACATACTATTGGTCACTACTTGCATAGGAGACCACAGCCATGCATTAGGTCGCTTTGATTATATCCTTTGCATCCCACCAAATACTACATAGCAAAAGCAAGGCATAGGGTGGGAGATGTGACCAGTACAAACCGTACTAAAAATTATTTGGCAGGTGAGCCCGACTATGACTACGGTGATGAGGAGGAGTAGACGTCTCATTCCTACGCTCAGGCTTGTTTTGGAGATTTGTTGTTGCTTCAGCCTTCTGCAGCTGTTCCAGATGCTGCTACTCTGATGATTCCGCCAGTGTGGCGATGGACTATTTATGTAATCCCTTCTAATTGTACTCTTTTATTCGATGTATGGATTTCTGTATTGACTATTGCTGGATAATGTGATGGTTTGAGTTTCAAACTACCATATTGTTTGCCATTCTGTGTATTTTTCCTTCGTGGAAAATTGAGGATGTTTCAGTTGATACCAGAGCCATGATTGACCCTAGGATGAGACCCATAGGATTAGACGATAGAATTAGGAGAACCTTGATCTCTTTCGGTTATACACCGACCATTGCATACGCTTTTATGCATGGCTTATCTCTCTCTGCAACTTTTTTAACTTTCTCGTATCAACCTGCAGATGGACCCCAACTTACCGCTTGGTCCGTTGCCGCCGATGGATGTCGTTGAGTACAGACTCGACGGGACGGAGTATGGAGGCTACGCTCACGTGCTTCACGAGGTTCTCACTGAGCTTGGTGTTCCCGTGGAGAATGTCGAGTACCTTTGCCATGGCAAGCTCGCCCTTGGAGGAGGCATCGAGGGCTACAAGGCAATCCACATCAACGTGCCTGCAAGCATGAACCTACCTGGAGTTGTTGCCTTCACCGACTCCGCTTTCGACAACAACACCAGCATGTGTGTTTAGATTGTTTTGCGCCAGGCACTTCGCACTGTGCTATGCAATGGGGCTGACTACCTGAAGGAGAGTTGCTTATTGAGCCAGAACCAGCTGCTGGGGGCACGGCTGGAGGACCGCCACCACCCGTTGCTGAGCCCAAGCCTGAGCCTGCCGCTAGAGGAGATGCAGCTCTGTCGCCACCACTTGTGCCACTTTTGGCAGATGTGATGGCTCAGCAGACCGAGCTTCTTCGAGTCTTAGCTGAGAACATGCTGCACCCCCACCATAGGTGGCCACGCGATGACTTCTACAAGAAGTTGGAGTTCTTTCTCAAGCTGAGGCCCCTGACATTTGATGGCACCAGCATTGACCCCATCGCTGCTGATGACTGGTTGAGGGAGATTGAGAAGAAGTTGGAGTTGACCACTTGCACTGACGAGGAGTGTGTTGGTTTGGCAACTTACCAGCTTGTGGGTGCTGGGTGATCTTGGTGGGACAGCCTCTGTGAGACCCACCAGGACCCTGCTAACATCTCCTGGGACGAGTTCATGGAGGAGTTCCGTGCGTTCTTCATTCGTGAGGGCGCACTGGAGAAGAAGGAGAATGAGTTCCGCAACATCTCCATGGGAGCTGACAAGGTGCATGAGTACACCACCCACTTCACTAACCTGCTGCGCTATGCACCTGCCTCAATGGTGAATTCTAAGAAGGAGAAGATGTACTACTATCGTAAGAGCTTGTCTAGCCGCATCAGGCTCTCCCTCTCAGGCACCAAGAGCCACACCCTGCTTGACTTGATCGACAGGTGCATGGAGATTGAGAAGGACCGCGATGAGGTTTTCACAGAGAAGGAGGTGCTTGGCAAGACCAAGAAGCACCATGCTGAGGGCACCTCCCATGCACCTGCTCCACGAAGGACGCGTGGTGAGGCGTCTCAGCCTCCCCGCTCTCGCTTCGCCCAGGGAGCTACACACGGTTCGAGTCGGGGCGGTGGTACCCACACCAACAACTACCCCTGCCCTGCTTAGGAGCGCCAAGCGTACGCTCGTGCTGCAATAGGAGGTAGCATGTGGAGGGTCGCCGCGCCAACCCCCACAGGCGGCGCGACCTACACTTGCTTCGCTTGTGGCCAGCCGGGTCACAAGGCAGCCGAGTGCCCAAACAAGGCTGCACCGGCTACACCAGCACCCGCCAGGCAGAACTAGGACACCCCATACAAGCAGGTGCCATTTGGAGCACCCCGCGGCCGCCTCGCCCACATCATAGCAGAGGCTGCCCAGAGTGCCCCCGACGTGGTGTACGGTATGTTTTTAGTGCATGGAGTTAAGGCATCTGTGCTGTTTGATTTAGGAGCTACATGTTCTTATATAGCCACCAAGTTTGCACGAGAGCACCATATACCTGTCACTCCATGAAAAGAAGCCTTATACACCAGCTCACCTTTGGGCAATGTTTGTTGTACCAAAAGATGTAAGGGAGTGAGTATCACGATTGAGGGTCTTACCTTTCTTGCTGATCTTACCTTGCTACCCTTCGAAGGCCTTGACGTCATTCTAGGAATGGATTGGTTAACCCAGAACAAGGGAGTGATATCTTGCTCGCCTAGATTTGTGGACATAACCCATCCAAATGGTCGCCGGATCAGATGTGAGCCGAACAAAGGGACAAATGTTTCCATGCTGTGTGCCCTTGAAGAGAAGTCGCTTGAGGAAGTGCCTGTAGTTCGTGAGTACCCCGACATCTTTCCTAAAGAACTACCAGGGATGCCACTGGACAGGGATGTTGAGTTCATGATCAACCTGTTGCCTGGTACGTGTCCTATTTCCAAGTGACCCTATCGTATGGCAGTTGACGAGTTTAATGAGCTTAAGAAACAGCTTGAGGAGCTATCCGAGAAAGGGTTCATTAGGCCCAGTGCCTCACCCTAGGGATCTCCTGTTCTATTTGTTAAGAAGAAGGATGGAATGCAGAGGATGTGCATTGACTACAGGAACCTGAATGCCGTGACCATAAAGAACAAGTACCCCCTGCCAAGGATAGATGACCTACTAGATCAGCTGCGTAATGCCAGGTACTTTTCCAAGATTGACCTCAGATCAGGCTACCATCAGATGAAGATTAAAGAAGAGGACATTCCCAAGACAGCATTTGTCACCAGATATGGGCAGTATGAGTACACCGTCGTGTCCTTCGGTCTTACGAACGCATCGGCTTATTTTATGAACATGATGAATAAAGTATTCATGCAGGAGCTAGATAAATTCGTGGTGGTCTTCATTGATGACATTCTTGTCTATTCTGCCACCACCGAGGCGCATGAACAACATCTGAGGATAGTGTTAAAGAAATTGAGAAAGCATCAGCTCTATGCCAAGTTCAACAAGTGTGAGTTCTGGCTTGAGGAGGTCGCTTTCCTAGGCCATGTACTCAATGCTGACAGAGTAGCTATTGATCTGTCCAAGATTGAGACAGTGAAGGGATGGGAGCAGCCACAGAATGTGACCGATGTGAGAAGTTTCTTGGGATTGGCTGGTTATTATCGCCGATTCATCGAGAACTTTTTCAAGATAGCTCGCCCCATGACCAACCTCCTGAAGAAGACCAAAGAGTTTGAATGGACACCCCAATGCGAACAGAGTTTCTAGACTTTGAATGAGAAGCTCACCACAACGCCTGTTCTTGCCTTGCCTGATATCCACTAGGACTTTGTGGTCTATTACGATGCATCTCGCCACGGGCTCGGTTGTGTTCTGATGCATAATGGGAAAGTCATTGCCTATGCTTCCTGCCAGCTTAAAGAGCACGAACAGCATTACCCCACCCATGATCTCGAGCTTGCAGCTGTGATCCATGCATTGAAGATTTGGAGGCACTACCTGATTGGGAATAAGTGTGAAATCTACAGCGATCACAAGAGCCTGAAGTACTTTTCATCCAGGAAAATGTGAACATGAGGCAACGTCGTTGGCTTGAGTTGATTAATGACTACGACATAGAGATTCTCTATCACCCTGGGAAGGCCAATGTGGTTACTGACGCTCTTTGCCGCAAAAGCCATTGTCATGCATTGTTCACCACCACCTTTCCCAAAGAGTTGCAAGAGGGCATTGATGAGTTACAGATGGAGGTGATACCCCATGGCCTGCTGAATGAGCTTCATGTACACTACACCCTCATGGATAGGATCCGTGAAGCTCAGCACCATTGTCTAGAGATTTGGGAGATACACAAGCTCCTGACACAAGGTAAGTGCCCAGAGTTCAGTGAAGATGAGCAAGGTACCTATTGGTACAAGGACAGAATTTGTGTGCCTACAGACCCAGCTATCCGCAATGAGATCCTATCAGAAGGACATGACTCTAAGTATTGTATCCACCCAGCAGTATTAAGATGTATGCTGCTTTGAAGAGGAAATTCTGGTGGAAGAACATGAAGTCAGATATCGCAGATCATGTTGCTAGATGCAACATTTGTAAATGCATCAAAGCTGAGCACAAGAGACCTGCAGGGCTGCTAAAGCCACTTGATATACCTGAATGGAAACGGGATAGCATTTCTATGGACTTTATTGTGGGTTTTCCTCGAACCTTGAAGGACCATGATGCTATATGGGTGATAGTCGATCATTTGACTAAGGTAGCTCACTTCCTAGCCATCAAGAGTGATGCCCGAGTTGGCCAGCTAGCAGATTTGTATGTTCAGAACATTCTCAAGTTGCATGGAGCCTCTAAGAGCATAATATCTGATCATGGTCCATAGTACACATCTAAGTTCTAGAAAGCCCTGAACAAGTCATTAGGGAGCAAGCTAGATTACAGTACTACTTACCACCCTCAGATAGATGGTCAGACTGAGAGAGTGAACCAGATCCTTGAAGATATGCTACGGGCTTGTGTTCTAAAATATGGAACTAATTGGGCGAAGAGTTTACCCTTTGCAGAGTTCTCATACAACAACAGTTACCAGGCTAGTCTCAGGATGTCACTGTTCGAGGCTATGTATGGAAGACCATGCCGGACACCCCTGATGTGGTCCGAAGAAGGTGAAAGATCAATCTTTGGCCCTGCCACCATCAAGGAGGCCGAAGAAGGAGTCGCCCAAGTGTGAGAGAATCTAAGGATTGCCCAGAGCTATCAGAAGAGCTATGCCGACAAGAGACGCAGAGACCTCGAGTTTGAAGTCGGGGACTATGTCTATCTCAAGGTCTCCCCGCTTCGAGGGACTGTCAGATTCCATGTGAAGGGAAAGCTAGCACCAAGGTATGTGGGACCGTATAGAATCTGTGCCAGAGTTGGCAAGCTTGCCTACAGGGTAGAGTTGCCCAAGCAACTAGCAGGAGTGCACCCAGTGTTCCATGTGTCGCAACTGTGCAAGTGTTTGCAGCTGCCAGAGCATCCGATACCCACAGAGGCACTAGATATTCAGACACCCTTGAATACAGAGAGCACCCCATCCGCATTATGGATAGAACCACCAAGGAAAATAGAAAAACTAGCACGCCATACTTGAAGATTCAGTGGAGCAATCACATAGAACGAGAAGCAACTTGAGAAAAGGAATCAGAAATGAGGAGGCTCTACCCCTACTTGTTTGAAGAGTAAGTTGCAATTTTAAATCTCAAGGACGAGATTCTCATAAGGGTGTAGGACTGTAACATCCCTAAAATTCCCAACACCAAAAATCATAACCAACAAAAATTTTTCTAAAATAACCAAAGGTTGGTGAGTGTCATGTAGGAAAACATCCCTTTACTACACCAATAGCACCTAGAGTTAGATGGAGCATTTGCATTTTAACGACAAAGTATGATTTTTCCCATTATTTGATTTTATGTGATGTCTAATAAAATCAAATAACCTTACATATATATGTGCATACGTGCATTGCTAACCTTGGACATGGCTCTAAACTTATCCATGAGGCTCTAGTGGACCTAGTATGATGTTGGTGCAATAGTCATTAACAAGCATACACTAACATGATCATGGCATGGATTAGTGTGTGGGAAATAGAAATAGAAAAGGGAAAGAAAAAGAAGAAGAAAAGGAAAAGAGGAAAGCAGCCCAGACTGGCCCAACTTGGCCTGCTTCCCAACCGGCCAACGGCCCAGCAAGGCGGCCTACTGCGCTGCCGCCCGCCCGCTCGCCCGCTCCAGCGGCCCAACTGCCCACAACAGCCCGCCTTGGCCTGCTAAGCCGCTCGCCGTGCCGCCGGCCCAACAAGGCGGCCCAGCAAGGCCGCTGCTGCCCCGCGCACGCCCGCGCCTCTACCTGTCCCGCTGACGCCCGGGCCCCGCCTGTCAGCTGCCCCCTTCCCACATTTGGCCGCCCGCCCGTCATGTCCGTCGGCCTAAAAATGTCCATGGCCGCCCTCCACCGTTCAACCCGTGCCCGTGACCCACAGTGCGTGTCGTGGCCGTCCATCCACCCGCCCGCGCCGCATGAAGCCCTAACCCTAAGCTCGGGCGCACCCTAGCCACCCGATGGGCATCAAGCATCTGCGCCACCCACCTCCTCCATGGCCGCCGCCATTGCCGCTATAAAAGGAACGGTGTCGTCCTGTTTAGGGTTTCCCCTGTGCCCAGCCGCCACAACTCTCTCACTACTAATCGAGAAGGAGGAGAGGCGAAGTGAGGGGAAGGGAAGGCGGGGAGGAGCCAGATCCGACGCCGGACTTGCACGCTGCCGTCACCGTTCGTGTGCCAGAGGAGGACTAGGACCCCACGACCGAGTTGCTCTGCTTCCCCTACTCCAATGCCGTCACAATGCGCTGCTACTCCAAGCTGTACCGCAAGCACCGCGGTCACCGGAGCACCACGCGTAGGTGAGCTCACCCCATGGCCGCCGCTAGAGCTCCATCGACGTTCCCGCACTCATCTACACCTTCCTCCTCATTAACTCCATGGTTGGAACCACAATAGCCTAGAACATCTAATCGACAACTTCTTGGGACGTGGGGTAGACCACAGTGGGGCCTGGCACCTTTGTCGGCCCTGGTCACCTCGGCTCCCGGCCACCGGAGCGGAGCTGCGACCTCACCATCGCGCGTGCCCTCGCGAGCCTCCGTTAGCACTGTGATAGTCCTCTGGAGCTCCGAGCTGCTCTGCACGGGTAGGAGAAGGTGAAGATGGAGGCCAATTTCGAGTTTCACTAGAGCTTTTTGCCGCCACCGTCATCCGCCGCCGCCGTCGACCGCTGGCCTAGGGGCTGATTTCTCCAAATTGAGCGCCCACTACATTTGCCTCGTGCTTAGGAAGCCATAGCACAAGTCAAGGATGCCTCCCATGCGCTGTAGCGCCCCACTGCCGCGGCCTCACCGTCGGTCGCCGCCGAATCGCGTGCGCCGACGAGCCAAGGGCCCGCGAGCCAGCTTGCACCCTGCAACCACCTCCGCCATACCTCTGCGCAGCCCTAGTTGTTGCTCCGCCTGGCCCGCACCACCCGCTGCCGCGTGCCCCTACTCCACACCAGCAAGCGCCGCGTTCGGCCGCGCGCGTGAGGCAGAGAAGGAGGATTTTCCCCTGTCCGCTGGACCACGTCCACGTGGCCACGTGGAACCAGCTGGACTAACCGCGCAGCGCCACCTAGCCGCCCTGTCTTCGGTGCACCGTGAGCTGGGTCCTTGGACCAAAGCACCGTGGACCAAGCCCACTGGACCTAGATTCGCAACGTGGCATGACCAGAGCCCGACATGTGTCTGGGCCAGGCCGGCCCAACCCGGCCCAAGACCAGCGCTACCCAGGCCAGCCGAGGCTCAGTCAGGGCCCGGTCCGTGTTGACCGTTGACCAGTCAACATTGACCGTTGACCCGAGCCCACCTGTCAACGACCGTTGACCGGGGCCTCCCTGTCAGTGACTCAGCTGCCGGACCCGCGCTGACGTTAGCATGACGTCAACCTGACGTCAGCCTTGCGTCAGCCCTACGCCAGCTCCACTGTGCCCGCACGCCACATGGCTCAACCAGAGACCGCCACGTCTCGGCTGCTAGTTATTCGGCCCTTTTTCTTTTTTAGAAAATAGGATAAACTTCAGAAAATCATAACTTCTTCATATGAACTCTGAAAAATATGAACCAAGTGTCCAAATTTTCATAAAAATGAGCTCTACATCATAGGCTTATGTTTGAATGCATTTAGAGTTATTGAATTTCATTTGGTTCTTTGTGATACTCTATAGGAGTCGCTAATGCGGCTATTTACGTCTCGTTTCAGAGGAGGAGCAGTTTGAGGAGGACGACTACGAGTATGAGGAGGAGCTCGGTGATGACTTCATAGGTGCCACACCCCACCCAACCTCATAGATCCTATTACGCATGGCATAACATCTAGCTTGCTAGTGCTTTATTTATGAATATCACCTGATGATAGGTTTTATGGTAGATTTGCTTGATGAGCCTTTACCTTGTTGCAACCTTACTCCTGCACACCCGCTGATAGATTAGACGTATGCTTATTTACTTATGATGCTTTACTTCTACTGCGTTTATATCTGCGTGATGTGATGCGTGGTGGAGAGTATGGTTATGTGGTTAAGGCACGTGGTGCCACTTTACACGGGGAGAGTGCTGCGTGCGTCTTGGGTGTGTGGTGAGGGTTGAGTCAATCAGATAGGGTTCTATGATGAGCCTTGTGGGCGAGTCTTGCTGGGGGATGTGTTCTGGGCATTCCCGTATGAGGTGCTTGTGGCGGGCACATTGTGAGGTATATGGTGATTCCGAGGGTGAGAGCCTTCGTGGAGCGAGGCCCCGGGTAGGAGGTGCTATTATAGCATGGACTATTGTTATCCCTATGAGAAGATAATCCTGTCTGATCCCCCTAGGACCTGATATCTCTTGGGAACCGGAACCTTAGGACCTACGTGCTCACCGCTCGCCCCTGTATGGGTGGGGGACGGATATCTGACTAGCTAGGACGGTGCCACTACTACTAGGTTGATAGCAGATAGTGTCGGGAGGTACGGGCATTGGTACCCACACCCTCCTTAGACAGCATAGTGACCTCGGGGCCCGGTACTATGTCTCACAGTCTCAGTGTGCCGGTGGTACCTATCCGGGATGTCCCAGTACTGAGTGGTAGGGTGGCATCGCACCGGTTAGAAAGCAGCCAGAATCAGCTTAGGCGGGGCACCGCCGATGATGGTGATCTTGTGGTTACAGGAGTACACGCTCTGCAGAGTTTATGAATCTATATATATAGTCCGCGAGCCACCGGTATGGCTTTTTCTAAGACCCATGCTTCTCGGGAGTAGTGAGATGAGTCCTTCTATTCTTCCCCCTAGTGTTACCCTTTCGGCTGTGAGCCGCTAAGACAGGCTTCGAGAGGGAGTTGGACCTGTCGACTGAGTGCGAGAGGGTGAGAAGTGTGTGATGGTGATGAAATGGGTTGGATATGTGGATGAGATGAGTTAAAACTTGATGAATTATATTACATACTATTGGTCACTACTTGCATAGAAAATCACAGCCATATATTAGGTCGCTTTGATTATACCCTTTGCATCCCACCAAATACTACATAGCAAAAGCAAAGCATAGGGTGGGAGATGTGGCCATTATAAACCGTACTAAAAATTATTTGGCAGGTGAGCCCGATTATGACTACAGTGACGAGGAGGAGTAGACGTTTCGTTCCTACGCTCAGGCTTCTTTTGGAGATTTATTATTGCTTCCGTCTTCTACAGCTGTTCCAGATGCTGCTACTCTGATGATTCTGCCAGTGTGGCGATGAACTATTTATGTAATCCCTTCTAATTGTACTCTTTTATTCGATGTATAGATTTCTGTATCGACTATTGCTGGATAATGTGATGGTTTGAGTTTGAAACTACCATATTGCTCGTCATTCTGTGTATTTTCCCTTTGTGGAAAATTGAGAATGTTTCACGGTATATATTAGACTAACTCAAGTATATTTTGTGGGTAAATTGAACGCACAATTCATTTAGGGATACTCAAATATTCAAACAAGTAGAACTGAGCGAACGATCTATATTTTTTCATTGAATATTTAAATAGTGCCAACTCGTTTATCTTAAGATTAATCAAAATATGCACTAAAATCATACTTTACATTATTCAAAAAAATCATTCTTTACAAAAACCTTGCCTATCAATTTGTACACTTTTCTAGGCGTTGTGGTGTTTGCCCAGACAATTTGGTGCAGCGCTAGATTCCATGTGATTTGTTTTGTTGTCTGCCTCCATTCTCTTGAGCCCGTATGTCATCTACATCACTGACTCATCCACACCAAACCTCTCTCTCTCCCCCACATTCTCATTCTACATAACACAGAAAATGGGAGAACAGAGGAAGAGAGAAGGAAGGAGAGGAGGATGGCACCACCATGATAGAGCACCACTAGAGGACATAGTTGGCAAGCCTCCCACGGTCCTCAAGCTTTCATCTTCTTCCTCGAGCTCCGATGGAGGTCCTTGGTGGATCTCCATCCTTGAGGAAGCTCAAGTTGAACATTCACTCCTCAACAATAAATAGTTGCTTAGGCACTAACTGAACCACCAGTATTAGATGTAGCCACACCATACATCACTCACTACCTTGTACAATAGTACTCCCTCAATTCCAAATATATATTGTTCGGATACACATAGCTTTTACTATGCATCTAGACATCGTGTATATTTAGACACGTAGCAAATGTTATATATCTATAGAAAAACCCAAACACCTTATATAATTTAAAATTGAAGGAGTAGGATACAGTGGTAGCCATAGGTTGGCAAGGAGACACATTCGAAATGGACATGGAGTGGGGATGGAGCACGCGATGATCGAGATTTTGGGGAGTGAGGGTAATTGAAGAACGAGATTGAAAAAATAGGTTAAGAACTGGGTCTTTGTATGCCTGAAGTGAGATATGGAAACATATGATCAGTTTTTTTTTTGAATCTATCGCTAGCAACGATCGCAAGTACCGCATCAGGGATAGAGTCGGTAATCACCTCCTCATCCTCATTACATATATGACCCAGTGCAGCTAGCTTATGAGTGGCTCTATTACAAACTCTACCGACATGAACACATTCAAAAGAAATAAAATTTGAAGACACAAGGAACGTGATCTCATCAATCAAATTGCCTACTACTGACATATCGTAGGCATCGGAGTTTATGGCCTTCACCACTTCTTGTGCATCACATTCAACCTGAAGCCGTCCAATGCCAAGGTTCACTGCCATTTGAATACCTTGAAGGCAAGCAATTAGCTCGGCATGAAATGGGCTGATACATGATCCATTTGACCTCTTCAGGATGGAAAGAAGCATCACAATTCAGCTTTAGAGTGTCCAAAGGAGGCTTAGTCCAATGACTTTGCCGACTGCTTTGTCTGACCACCGGTGTTTCAGATTGCTCCAGATTTTCATGGAGCTCAACATATCTAGCAAGGTCTTGGGCCGTCCGTCGTCTCCCCTCTTATCTGATAATATTTCGTTTTCTCCAAATGACCCATAGTGCAATAATCATCATTAGTTTCCTTTGCTCCCTGGCTTTGAGAATAAACTCTACAGCTCCTAATGCCGTCTGAACAGAGGCCAATTCCACTCTTTCAGTCTCCAAGCCCAGCAGACACCATATCTGTTCGGCCACTCGGCATTTGAAGAATAAATGGCCTCTCCACCTTCACCCAAATGGTTACACAGTTTTGATCACTTTGTTTTGTTCATGGTTTTCTTTTATCTGGTAAAAACGTGTTTTCTTCTGACTTGAGAAATATGCAAGATATCTAGAAGCTATTTGGACGATGCCCTCCCAGTCAACCCTTATTCCTGGACGAACGGTGAAGCGACGAATGGAACGGAAGTTTCCATGGCGAAGAGCCAAAGCCACAAAAAGTTTTGGCACACGTCCCCGTCGCCGTCAAAGTCGTTGCCGGATGTATGCATCGTCGCCGGCCGGACTGCACGCGACTTGTGGCCATGCATGTCTTTGTTTATTGGGATCGTATCGTAGTACCGATTCGAATCCTTTCCACTTTTCCTTCTGCATTTTCTTTTGCATTCTTTGGAACCTGCTGCTACGTCGTCGATCCACCATTCATCGGTCAGTGTCTGGTAGCCACATCGCTGTCTTCCTGTTTTTCTGTTCCCAGTTGAGCCGGAGGGAAACAGGGAGCCACAAATTAAAGCACGCAGATCACAACGGCCGGCCCACTGAATTTCCTAGGCTTCTTTCTTGGTTTGTGCAAGCCCACTTTTGTTCGCGGATGTAGTTTTCTAGCGAGATTTGGGATCCTATAGCATCTTATTCAAATGTATCAAAGGTGTATGCAGATGTTTACCCTGGTCCAGTGTAGATTTGTGCTTGCAAATCCATGGTACGTACTACGCAAAGATATTACAGAAGGCAGCATTTTTTTTTCTGTTGCTTGTGTGGGCTTGGATATATTTATGAGTTATGACCCAATTCTGCTTGTGGAAGATAGTCAACTGCAATGTCGACGATATAGCCTACTCTAATTTTTTCTTACAACGTGTGTACTACAGTTTTGATTCTTGACGTCAGACGAGAGCATTTGTTTAGACATTATTTAGGCATAAGACGTTTCCATCAACACATGGGAATAATGGTTATCTTCTCAGTCTGCAACAGGTAAGCTATCTTGCTTCGGAGAATACACGATCGAGTGGCTGCATTTAGTAATGCTTCAACTACTGCCTATTTTTTTTTTAATAAAGGATAAAATATCCGGCTTCATCTATCTAAGGATAGAATCAGACCAATTATTATAAACTCTAAACCAAGCACTAAGTTTGGCTGCAAACCAATTACAACCACGCACACATGAACTTAGAAGAAAAATAGTTTTTAACTAAACATAGGCAACGTATTTTTGCGAAAACCATCCAATGAAACTGAACAAATGTAATACGTATGTCTCCAGATGCTGAGCCGCAGAGATCAGTTGATCCTTCAGATCATCATGCCGTTGCAAGCTTGCCCACTAATATAGCCAGTGCGTTTCTCGAAATAGTACTTATAAAAAAATTTTGATCTATATTTATCAAAAACATTGGCGGACGTACAGAGGCTGGGGGGCTATGTGGGCTGACAAATGTTGGAACAGGTTTTCATCACTAGCAGCAAAAGCTCACGTACCTCTCTCTTCCAGTTCCAGTACTACCACACAGTTATGCGAACTTGCAAATGAGTACATACGTACGTACATGCAATTTACTCCCTCCGTTCATAAATAACTTATCTTTTTAACTTTTAGACATCATATTTGACTGCTTATCTTATTAAAATTTTTTATATAAACATTATCTATTTTGACATGACTTATTTTATTATTAGAGATACTTTAATTATGATTTATTTATTTTATAAATTATATAAAATTTTTTAAAAAACGAGTGGTCAAACATGATGTTTTAAAATAAAAAAATAAGTTATCCGTGGACGGAGGGAGTACTCTATCCAGCCACGATGGATTTGGGGTCTACGTATATTGTACAAGCTTCGCACCTAGGTAAATACGTACAAACGGTCTCGCCGGCCAGACTTCGTACATGTACATATTGATAAGCTATATCTATTAGTGTCCAGTGAGATAAAAAAATAATCTATGTTATTTAGCCTCCTTTTTAGCCCGTTTCTAGATCCGTCACTGGTCAAAAAACCACCTCATTCCTACTTATTCATATTGTCTAAAAAAGTGCCGTAACTGCTGTTAATAACAATGAATTATACTTTTTAGTTTTCAATTTAGACCATTGCTGAAATAAGTCTACCATATTTAAAGAAGGAACAATATCAAAAAGCATATGTATAGAGCGCCACAAAAACTTAGCATAAAAACAATCAAAATACAGGTGTTAAATAGTTTTAGTGAAATTATAAAAGCAACAAGTATTCCCCTGCCAGTTACGCTTAGCCAAATTATCTTCGTTAGAATTACACCTCTCTTTAAATACCACATGAAAACTTTAATTTTCATAGAAAACTTTATTTGCCAAATATCTTACGACACTCTCACCCCATTATTAATTAACGCAGCATACATAGACTTGACTGTAAATATCTCTGAGGCTTTCAAACCCCATATAAACACATCTCTTTCCGTAGATAGGTTAACTTGTTATAAAGAAGCAACAATACGGTTCCAATTTATTAAGTTCTGTCCCACCAAAGTTCTTTGAAAAGAAATATTGAGTAGGGGTGAACCTAAAACTTTAGCAACCGTATCTTGTTTTCTCCTTACAATGTTAAACAGAGCAGGGAATCTAGTTTTGAGTGGTTTGTTTCTCAGCCAAGTATCCTCCCAAAATCTAATTTGTGTTCCATCACTAACTTTGAAATAACCCAATTTCATAAAAGAATCTTTAATATTCATTAGACTTTTTCAAAAATGAGAATTTATCGGTTTTTTAACACAACAGCCTATAGTCTTATCTTTGATATATTTATTTCGTAAAAGTTCCTGCCACATCCCATTCTCATTGAACAATTTAAAGAGCCACTTGCTCAGTAAACATTTATTTTGGATCTCTAAATTCTGAATCCCTAGACCCCCTTGGTCCTTAGGTTGACACATAACTTTCCATTTTACAAGCCTGTATTTTTTTATGTTGATCATTTTGCTAATAAAAGCGTGATCTAAAACAATCTATCTTTTCCAATACTCCTTTTGGCAATTTAAAGAAGGACATCATAAACATTGGTAAGCTAGACAATACCGAGTTTATAAGGACCAACCGTCCACCAACAGTTAGGAGTTTGCCTTTCCACCCAGTAAGTCTTTTTTTATTCTCTCTTCGATATTCTTCCAATCTTTATTGTAAAGTTTCCTAAAATGCATAGGTAAACCCAAATATCGAAATGAGAATTTGCCAACGGCGCAACCAAACAACTGTGAATAAAACTCTTCGTGATCCTTAGCTTGTTCAAAACAAAAGACCTCACTCTTGTAGAAATTTATTTTTAAGCCAGACAGTTGCTCAAACGTGCTTAGCAGCAATTTTATATTAACTGCTTTCTCAATATCATGGCTTATAAAGATCACTGTGTCATCCGCATACTGGAGAATTGATAGGCCATTATCTAGCAGGTGGGGAACAACCCCCGCTATTTGTCCTGCTTCCTTAGCGCGTGCAATTAAAATGGCCAATATGTCTACTACTATGTTAAATAGTATAGGAGACATGGGGTCACCTTGTCTTAAACCTTTCTTAGTCTAAAAAAGGAACCTAACTGACCATTGACTTTGATATTAACATGACTCCCTTGTGTAAAATGTTGGATCAATTCACACCATTTTTGTGAGAACCCTTTCATTCTTAAAATTTGCTAGAGAAAACTCTACTTTACTTTATCATAGGCTTTCTCAAAGTATATTTTAAATATTACCCCATTTTGTATTTTTGTATGAAGCTCATGAATGGTTCCATGTAAAATAACTGCACCCTCCATAATATTTCTGCCTGGTAAAAAAGCATTCTGAGTCGGTCTTATTAATTTCTGAGCTATGGTAGTCAATCAATTAGTTGTGACTTTAGTAAAGATTTTGAAAGAGACATTCAACAAACAGATAGGCCTATATTGTTGAATGACTCCTGCATCTTTCTTTTTGGGCAACAATATTATATTGCCAAAGTTAAGGTGATTCAGAGGTGACATACCCTGATGGAAGTCAGAGAACATAGCCATCAAATCATCCTTAATCAATCCCCAGAAAACTTGATAGAACTCAGGTGGAAAGCCATCCGGGCCAGGCACCTTATTTGCTCCATTTGGAAAATGGCTTCTCTAACTTCCTCTTGAGTAAAAGGTGCAGTTAAAAACTCATTTTCCCAATCAGATACTTGGGGAATGTCCTTCGTCTGAGATTCGTCCAGTGTAACTGTGGACTCCTCAGATGGACCGAACAGGTTTTTGTAATGACTAGTAATATACGCTTTAAGCTGAGCATCACTAACTATTATATCATTATCATCCTCAAGCTGGAAAATATGAGTCTTCCTATGTCTACCATTGGCTAATAAGTGATAGTATTTAGTATTGGTGTCACCTTCCAACAAATGCTTCACCTTAGCCCTTTGGTACCACTTAAGCTCCTCCTCTCTAAGTAACTCAGCTAGTCTTTCATTTAGTACGTGTTTTAAATCACGCTCAGCTTCACTTAGAATATTAATTTCTGCCTTCTTGTCTAATTCATCCAATCTGTTTAACAAGGTAATTTTTCTTTCTTATATGCTCCACTTACATTTTTTACCCACCCTCTTAGATGTTGCCTAAGACTTCTAATTTTAATCTGCCACCTCTCAATAGGTGAACCGGTTACTATGGTTGTTGACACTTCTTAACGTTGCTACCTAAGATTGTTAGTTCCCGGTAACAGCGCCAGAAATGCTTGTTGACACTTCTTAACGTTGCTACCTTAGATTGTTAGTTCCCGGTAACGGTGTCAGAAATGCTGCTGGTATTTGTTAGCGTCACTCACGGGGTTGTCAGTTCCGACACTAAAATCATATGACGAAGGTTCTGTAGGTAGAAAAGGATTCTGCAAGCGCACAGAACTATCATGTAGCACTTCGCCTGGGAGTACCAGGTGTCAATTTATTTATTCCCAAAGGAAGGCAGGGTGTTGGTGTATCCTTGGATAGAGTATGGTGAGTTATTGGGCGAAGGGTAAAATGGATGGATGGATGGGTGGAATGATAACTAAGGATAACTTAGAATCTAAGATAATCCTAGGGTAATGATCGCTACTTCACTCTTAGTGCGTGCATGCGGGTGTAATCTAGGTAACTAAGATAGGTGAGTGGATAGAGAGATTATATCTAGTAAAGAGGCTCACGCGCTCCCGATTAAACAGGACACAACGTACCACGAGCCTTACGAATTACTAAACTAGTTCTAGCGTGATGGATTACACATGCGAATAGGGCTGTCACCACCTATTGCTACCACCTCTGGAGACCTAGCCGCACCTGTAGGTAAGTTTTTGCCTAAGCACCGCGCTTAATCTACAAGCTTATTATCTCTACTTGAGCTCAAAGCAGAGACACCTTAACCAGACGACAGGATAATACTAGATAAATATAACTATCACTAAGATAACTCGGTAAACCTATGCCTATAACCAAAGCTTAACCTTACTACTAATAAATAGCAGAAAAGTAAGACTTGAATGTAAAGGCGTAAGTAAATTCTTAATGAAATACTTGAAGTAAAGTACTTGTATTAAGTAGATAATGTATGATTACAAAGAAGTATACCAAACTCGAAGACTCGGGAAGACTCTTCCAGACTTTGAGGCGGAAACTCCACCCGATTCCTCTCCTCTTGCTAGTAGCTGCTACTCTTGCTAAACTAGAGCTAGAGCTAGAGCGAGAGAGCACTAAGCACTAGAGCTTCCTATTGCCTTCTAATGCTTGCAATGATGTAGTGATGGTAGGAATTGATGGATGCTTGCTTCAATGGCCGAGGTGCTCCTTATATAGTGATGGGGGCACCATGGGGTACTTGTAGGCCGAAGGGGAAGTCGGTTTGCCAGCACCGCCAAGGTGGGTGCCCTGGGCCCATGGTTGGCTCCCTGGCCAGGGTGGGCGCCATCCACCTAGCACCGCCTCATGATCAAACGGCCATGGCTCATCCCCTCAGGTTGGTTGCATGCTGGTTGAGTCGGTTTGGAGTCGGTTCCAACTGACTTCACCACTTGAGGGCATGACAATGGGCCCATCGATCCAAGTGACCAAACTCGGGAGTCCTTGGATCAAACCGACTTGGATTCGACGGTTGGGAGACGTAGGAAAGTATTGTCGTGGATCAGTGACGTGGCTGAGTCCAAGAGCTAGCACGGCCAAGGTGGCGCCCTGGGCTCAGGGTGGGCGCCCTGGTCAGGGTGGGCGCCCTTGTTCCAGGGTGGGTGCCCTGGTTCCAGGGTGGGCGCCCTGGCACTTGGTCCGGCTGCTGCCCTGTCACGTTCCATTGCCTCCTTTTGGTCCATTTGCACTTATTTTTGGTACTTTTCTAGCATACAAATATAAATTCCAAGTACAAGTGGAATTAGGTAAAATTCAAAGCAATTTTAGACATTGTCGGGTTATATTGCCAAGTATTTAATGGAATGTTGATGGTAAAAACAGTAGTTAATGACCATCAACAAGCTCCCCCAAGCTACCCTTTTGCTTTTTCTCAAGCATAACATGCGGATTGAGCATACTTGCTTTGTAATGAACATGATGTAGATCCATCTCAAGTCTTCTACATGAGGCTTATAGGTTTTTTCACCTTGCAGCATGCTTAAGCAAGACAGTGTAACAGACAGAAACTTTGTCCCTTGCTTTAGTTCAGCTAGAATTTCTGGAGGTTTTCAATATTTTTGAAAAGAAAATAAATTCTTACAGGAGTTCCTCAAATGGCACACTCAGTCTCTCAAAATGATAGAGGTGGGTGGTGTACTCACTTGTGATTCTACCACTAAAGCTTTTGTGGAGTTTGGTAGGTGGTCAAAGCATGAGTGACTTGAATTGCATATATTGCTAGGCTAGACACTTAGATCACTAGGAGAAAACAAGTCATGCAGAAAGGTCAAGATTGTGCATTTGTAGAGATATTTGGTGGAACTCCTTGAGACTTGAATAGTTTCCTGATTTTAGGCGGAGGAAGCATGGTTACTGAAATCTCTCTTTTTTCTCTCTTTTTTTATTCAGTAGGTATTGAGGCTTCTGCTGTCTCTCATTGGGGATTATATCCCTCTTTCTCTCTCTTTATCCTATTCCTCTTTTTTTTGAAGTAAACCATGCTCCTCTCTAGGGATATGTATCCATAGTCTCATGATAATTAGGAGCAACATTGCGTATTCTCTGAATGAGAATAGCAGGAGGGAGGTAAGAGATATTTGGTAGTTGCACACTTCCAGTTTAGAAGTTGCAAAGGGGTGCACGTGTAAGTGATCTTGACCAAACAAAGCATGACCAGCTTCTCTACTTAGATCGATAAGGTCTAACTAAGCTCAACACAAGTAAGGCACTTTTGTAGGTTTCCTATCTATAAAGCTTGTACTTGGCATGGCGGTAGGTATTTTTGAAACCATTGAGGAACAAATGTGCAAGAAGTTTTTGGGATTTTTAAAAATAAAACTCCAGATATCCGTTCAAACCAACCCTTAGTCAAGTTAAAAGAATTACTCTTCCTTATCACAACATATCTCATCATAGCATGTGCTTAGTTATTAGCATTTGCAACCCACAATAGTGTTGACTCAAGTTGTGATCCTTTCTTCATGTGCAAAACTTAGCAGTAGTAAGTCAATCCACACATTCATGATGGCAATGAGCTTCCAAACTTAGCAGGCAATTTATTTAGAAGATATAGGCATGTACACGTATGTATAAATAAAGTTGAGATTAGATACCATACCTTAGTGGGGAAAAGGAATTTTCCCCCAAGCTTTCCTGGTTCATGGGGATGGAATGCCTTCTTGTCAGATATTTGTTCTTTGTTTATTTATTACGATGATTATTGCAAAGTCTAACTTACTTGATTTATCACTTTATTGTAAAACACTTTTATTATATATATTTTTATTATTTTATTTTTATTATTATATATATTTATTTTATTATGTATATATATTATTAATGGTTTTTTTATTTATTATGCATGACATAAAGAAGAAGGTTGTTTATTACTTCTATAACTTTAACTTTTTTCATTTAAGGAGAGTGCATGACAGAATATAGAATGCATAATTAGAAAGGGAAATATGTAATGCAATTACCTTGTGATTCATGGGCTTTCCTTCGTGGTTTCTTCTTTTATTGTTTCTTCCTGTGTAAAAGCTTTAGGTTCTTCTTGACTTGGTGGTGTACAATTAGCTTCCTTATTCTTCTTCGGCTTCCATTTCTTGCTGGTTTGCTTTCTTGCCTTAGCCGCACCCTTGGCTTTCTCTGGTTCTTCAGTGTCTGGCTCTTCGTTCCTGGACTTTTGATCTGGTGTTTGAATATAAAGAGGAGAGGTTACGTTATTAAAACCTGTGCCATCCTGTGGAGGTGCTTCTCCTAGCATGCCTCTTTCTTCCTTCTCGAGCATCCCTGTGCTCCCAGGCACTGCTGGTTTGCGAGAAGATTCTTCAATTGTTTGTTTCTTCTCAGGCTTGTTTTCTTTCTCTGTTGATGTCTTCTTGCCAGAAGGGGAGGATGCTGTGGATGACAGGTCTCCCTTGCGTTGTTCCTGTGGGCCTTGCTTACCTATCTTGCTCTTTTTGGATTCTATTCTTTTGAGTCTTTTTATCTGTATTTCGTTAGAAGTGTCTAAAAAGGCGAAATGTTCTTTTCCCTTAGGGAGATAGAAACAGATATGTCCACTACCCACATATACACAGGCATTAACAGTGTTTAGAAATGGACGTCCTAAAATAAGAGGTGTATCTTCTCTATTTCCCATGTCTAAGACTACAAAGTCTGTTGGCATAGTTACCTCTAACCTTTACTAGAACATCACAAGCTATCCCTTCGACATACCTTATAGATTGATCAGCTAGTTGCACATAGAGGGATGTTGGGGCCAGGTATTGGTAAAACAATTCATCATGTTTTTCTTTAGACACGATGTTTATGCTAGAGCCAAGATCATAGATTGTATTATTAAAAACATGGTTACGAATTGAACAGGTGATAACAGGACTACCAGGGTCACCCTTTTTAGTCATATCAATATCTTTCACACCAAGTGATCCAGAATATAAGACAATATTATATTTAGCAGTAACAAGATTTGTAGTTTTGATCCTTGGTTCGGGTTGACCTGGCATTCTCTCAAAAGTAGGAACAATAGCTACTAATTGTGCTAGTTGACTTTCTAACATTTTGTTAAAACTAAGCTAATTTTTCATATGAAAGTCCTTGGTTTGGTTTTGGATAATTGATGCAACCTAAGGACTAACCTTGTTTCTAAGTGGATGATTTAAAGAAAGGTAGTCCATGCCAAGTGGAGCACAATGTTGATGCATGACATGAAGTTATGTAATCTAAGCATGGTGAAGATCAAGATGGGCTTGGCTCGATGGACCGGTTGAAAGTGTGAAGGGCAAGTTGAGGCTTCGAAGGGAAGGACCATGCAACGGTGAAGCTTGGGCAAGACTTAGCGCCGATGGACAGACCAATGGTGAAGAGCATGTAATATCGAGATCGATGGACCAAGATGGTTGCATGATGACATGGAGTGCCACGTGTCATGTAAAGGCTTGGCGGTTGGAGGATCGACAAAATGGGCTCAAGGCAAAGGTATAATTTATAGGGCCATGTTTGTTTAGCACTCAAGACACCATAGAGGGTGTGAGTGATTTAAGTTTGATAACCGTACTATTAAGAGGGGAATATTATGATTGCGTTACTCATCTAGTGCCACTAAAATTGAATTTCATTATGCATATGCATTGGGGTTTAGTGGCTTGTTGAGATGGTTGAGAAATTCCCTTGAAAAGTTTTGGAGAAACGCTATCTCAAGTGCTAAAGTGTTTTGGTAACTTTTGGTTGAGATGATACTTTAGTTAGAATGAAAATGTTTCTCTCAACTGGGCACACCAGAAGTTCTGGTTGTGGACCAAAAGTTCCGGTAGTTCAAACTCTCATGAGCGACCGCGTGCGTTCATTTGGTTCTGGTCTTCGACCAGAAGTTCTGGCTGTCACCGGAAGTTCCGATACGGGGACCAATAGTTCCGGTAGTTGACTTTTCGCGAGCGACCGCGTGCGTTCATTTGGTTTTGGTCTCCGGCCGGAAGTTCCGGTTGGCATCGGAAGTTCCGGTACTCTAACCAGAAGTTTCGGTCTGCGTAGTTTATAGTACAATGGTCGGATCTCAAACGGTCGGATCCCAAATGGTGCGTAGTTTCGGTGGGTTCCACCGGAAGTTTCGGTTGTTACCGGAAGTTCCGGTGCTATAACCGGAAGTTCCGGTAGTTCATCTGAGTGTCGGGTATATAACCCATCTCACCCCCATTTTCTTAGGGAGCTCATCTATTCCAACCCAAAAATATGAAAGTACTACCTCCCCTCTCTTGTTCTTCTCTCTTGCAAACCCTAGAACAAGAACAAGAAGCTCTCATCCTTTCCTCTCTCAATCTCTTGATTTGTGCTTCAATTCATTGAGAGAGCTTGCTCTAGAGATCGATTTGAGAGCTCCAAGAGGATCCCCTCCCTCTCCTCTCCATTCCATGGTTGGTTTCATTTGGTGAGAGGTTTGGGAAACCCTAGGTGCATGCATTTGTGATTCATATTTGTGGCACTAGGAGTGTGATTGTAATTGTGGTATTGTTATTACTCTTGGTGATTGTCGTCACCTAGATGGTTGGTGTTGGATTGATTGGTGAGGGGATTTGGTGATTGTGTCCGCCCCCAATCAAGGTGATATTTGTGAGGGGTTCTTGTGGTTCCCCAGCGCAGTGCCAAATTCCAACTCTAGTGAATTGCTCGTGTCATTGAGTTACCGCACTTGAGAGTGGTGTCTTGCGGTTCCCTTGCGAGGGAGTGCCTTGCGAGGCAAGTGGCTTGCGAGTCACACCAAAGAACCATCTAGGTGTTGGTCGACACAACGGGGACAAGCTTGCCGGCAAGCAAGTGAACCTCAACAGAAAAATAATTGTGTCATCTTGTATCTCCCGGTGATTGGTTCTTCATCGATATATTTATATTGTTGTCACTATGATTGATTAAAAATCATCTTGGAGATTGGCAATAACTTTACTCCACCGTCGGTATTGAAATTGCCATCCTACCTCTTGTATTTACTTTGTTATATATATATATTCATATTGTGTAGCTTGTATAAAATTGGTTATCTTGATAGCTCAATAGATTTGATAGTAGTGACATAGCTTTTGTGTGACATAGAGATCATAATATATATATTAGAATTGTCATTAGGAGGCTTGCTCACAATCTATGCTAGGCAAAACCACGTTTACGCCATT
>CM041638.1:26628890-26751338 GCA_023333625.1 Bothriochloa decipiens
GAGGCTTGCTCACAATCTATGCTAGGCAAAACCACGTTTACGCCATTGTTATACTAATCAAGTTTTGCCTAGTGGTTTGTAGAATTTTTAATAGGCTATTCACCCCCTCTAGCCATCTAGGACCTTACATCATAGCAGACAAGAAATCTTCTAACTTAGCATTGATATTTTCTAGCATTTTATCATTAGCATGAAGCCTTTTATTAATACTCTCTATCATTCTTCCTTGGCTATACACAAGATCTATTGGGTGAAGAAATCACATACACATGAAAGGTGAAAACGATGTGCGGGTTGCAATTATATTTCATTCTGTCCCCAAAACTTACATTTCAAAGGGTATTTAAAGACCCCCTGGCTTTGCCATTCCAGGAACATTTCAAAATTAGCCAAGGAGCCTCCTATACATTTAGCTAGAAAACATATCGGCGAAGTGGTGAAACACACTTCGCCCTTTTTCTTTTTGTCTTTTGAGGCAACTTTGGACTTGATCGTGATTTCTTGACTTAGCTGAGAACCTCATAGATTTTTCATGCGAAGCCGCCATGTCAGCTTCGCTGGTCATCAAGAGTCTGGTGAAGTTGCCTTTCGCAGGATAACCTGAAACATGTGAAATCATATGTGCAAAGTTTGATTGTCACAATGAAGTGTCCACGTAGTCTTCGCTGAGCATCCAAAGTGTAGCGAAGTCATCTTCGCCAGTCAATTTGAAACATGCGGAAATACATAAGCGAAGTTGGAGATACGTGCAACAAAGTATCTATGTTATCTTCGCTGTACATGTTAGCATCTCAAATGTTTGTAATGAAATGTTTGTCTCCAAAGTTTGGAAAAGATATTTGTATGTCAAAGTTGTTCCCCAACAGCAGCCCCTCGCGGGCGAAGGCCTACTCTAATGGTCTAAATCCCGTGAATTTTATATGAAAATTTGCCTGACAAACACCGTCCAAACTTTGGAGCTGGCCTATTTGAATTTTGAATCCAACGGCTATTTTTGACCGGTTGACCAGACACTGCCTATAAATAGCAAGGCCTGCCCCCTGAGGCTGTCGTTTTCAGAAGAAGGGAAACTCTGCCAAAATTTTTCTTGAATTGTAAAGTTTGAGATAGCTTTTCTTGACGTTTTGCCATTGTGTTCAGCTAGTCTCAAATCTTTGATCGAAGTTTGTGTATCACCTTCGTCAAGGTTTGTTCCTTTAACTTTTTCATTTTTGTGATTTTTGTAGATGTCTTCGCGAGATTGGATTCTAACTGAGGAAGAGGGCCTTGACGGCATTGATGCGTCAGTCGAGGACTTGGTTAAAGATGATGAAGGTTTCACTTTAACTTTTGGGAAGACTTTGTTTGAAGAAAGTGATCTTGATGAAATGGTGCCATTGAAGCTTGTTGAGCATGATCAAGTGAGGGTACCTGATCCTTTGGAGACTAATCTGAAGCCACATCCTAATGAATGCATTGTTTATTGGGATCTGTTCACTGCTGGTCTTCGCTTCCCTTGCCAGACTTTGTTGAGGATGTGTTAAAGGCTTTCAACATTTAGAGCACCATTTGACTCCAAACGGTGTAGTTAGACTGGCTCAGTTTGGGCCGTCAAATCTCAGGAGGCTAACGCTGACATTGCTGCTTTTTGTGAACTTTTTGAGATGCATACTCAATTCAAGGAGTTTATGCTTGAAGGGCAAGTGATTACTAAATATTTTACGTGTTCAACTTTTAAGGCTGCTCGCAACGCTGTCCAGATCTCTCCGATGACGAGGCATAAGTGGGGTGTTGGGGACTGGTCGAGGTATTGGTTCTACCATAAGGTGCCCATGGTTGAGGAAAGAGATTCTGTTACTAGGAAGATGGTAACAAGATATCCAATAGCTGCTAGGATGGAGGTTCAGAAGTTTGAGCTGTCTCCATCTTTTCCTTCTTCTATAATCTCAAAAATTGCAGTTAAGGCACACAAGTGCACAACTTCATTATAGTGTGCTAGGGATCTTGTAGAAGAGTATGCTGCTGCTAGGATTTGGCCACTGAAAAAAGGATGGTCGTTTTAATGTTTTTATCCCAAGAATGTTCGAGGTATAAACTATAAGTATCCGGATAATGATTTTCATCGCCCGCGGACTTTTGCTTCTGATGAAGATTTTGTGAAGTCTGTTGAGAGTCGGGCCAAAGATTTACATGGAAAATATGTGCTGAGTGAGAAAAATAATATTGATAGAATTCTTGGTGATGATTACAAATGTTTAAATAGAGTTTTTGAAGTTGCACAAGTTGAGTACGGTGAATGGCCTCCTCCTGCTTATCACCGTGAGAAGAAACAAGGCCAGAAGAAGGAGACTACTAAGGGTGTGAAACGCAAGGCTGGTCCTAGCAAGACTATTGCTTAGAAATTGAAGAAGAATCAAAGTCCTTCTGTCTTTCTTGATTCTGAAGAGCTTGATGCAGTGCTGGAGCACAGCTTGGATGTGGAGGGAAATTTGGTTGTTAGTTTGGGTTGTTCTGAGGGAGAGGATGCTGGTGCTTCGAAAGTTGCTAGTGATGTTGATGTTACTGAGTCTCAGCGTGTTGAAGAGGAGGTGAGAAAAATTACTGTTGTTTTTTCTTTTGACAATTTGACTCCGTCGTTGCTTACTCCGCTGAGTGATGTGTTGCGGAATGTACAGGATGTGAGCTTGTCTGCAAGAGGTTCAATTGGTGTTGAAGGTGGTGTTGTTTCTGGAGTGGCAACTATTGGAGGAGAAACTTTTGTGGGTGAGACTCAAAGAGCTGCTAGCTCTACTTCACCAAGGCCTGATGCCGAGGCCCCTGTTGCTGGACGTCACGAAGAAAATGTTGATACTGGGAAAACCACTTCGGTTGACAACCCGGTTACAAGTGAGGTTGGCGAAGTTGGTGTTCAAAATATGTCGAGGAGAATTGAAGGCTCCAGAGTTGATACTCTTGACTTTGAGGATAGTGATGAGGAAGTTTTTGATGATGTAATCAATGATGATCGTCTAGCGTGCTTGTCTAGTTCTACTATTCATGTTGAAAGTGGAAAGAATGTTGAGTGCAATTTGGGTGAGCGCGTTTCTACTGGTGAGTACTATGACTTCGCGTTTCTTTTTTTATTTGAATTGTCTTATTTTGTTAACTTTTGATTTTTCTTGTAGAAACAATCCTTCCTCATGCACCATCTTTTCCTCAGAAGAATGTCAACTTGAGCAAGTTTAACAGTCAAGATCCTGCCACTCCCGAAGTCCCTACTGAAGGTGAAGGAGAATTTTCTGATGCTCTTAAGTGTGGGTTAGCATTTTGTCAAGAGAAAAGCTTGGGTCTTGATAGTTTCAAGTTCATTGGTATTGGGGCTAATAAACTTTGGATGATGCCCCGCACTTCTGAGGTTCAGTTGTCAAAGTGTATAGATGAGGCTTTCGCTGTTCCTGATGCGGAGCTTGAGATATCCAAGAAACCCTTGCTTGAGGTTGCTGATGCTGGGCTGTAGATGATGTACAAAGGTTCTCTTTTGATGAGAGGTTTGCAGACTGGGTTAGAGGAAAAGGGAAAAAACTTTGCCCTTCGTGAACGTGACTATCAAGTTAAAATTGAGAATCTAAAGAAGCAACTTGCTGAAAAAGAGAAGGAAAGAGATGATGCTATTGATGCTCATAATGTGTTGGAGGGCAAACTTATCAGTGCTCTTACTCGAGTTGAAAAAAGAGAAGATGTTATCAAGAAGATTATGGAGGAAAAATAAAAGTTGAAGGAAGATGTGAGGCGTATTGAGAGAAAGATTAAGGATCAGGATAAGTCCTTTGATAATTGCAATTGCATTTGGGAGCTCTGTTTTGAATGTTATGACAAGTTTGGAGCTAGGCCTGGAGACAAGTGCTGGGACCTTGGTGATCGTGATAGTTTTTTCAGTTGGCTTTGCCGCCAATATGAGGATTTGTCTCAGGTTATGGAGAACTGTTGATATTGGGGTTTTCTACTCTCCTCGTGCTTTGTTTCATTTGATGAGACAATGCCAGGATCCTCTGTTTGCACAACTTTGTGATGCCAACTACAAGTTTCCTTCTATGGGTGAACTTACCAATGTGACAAAGGCTATACAAATATTGTGCAACAAGTATCTTCAGCAGTATTGGAGGTCAGGTGGTTGGGCCCATTGCTTTGACAAAGCTAGAGAGAAATTACAGAGGGTAAATTTTACACTTTTTTGTTTTCTATTGTGTTTTCGTATCTAACTTTTCTCTCTTTTTATGTCAGCAAATTGCAAAGGAGGCGGAGGCTGCTCGGAGGGAAGCGGAGGAAACCACGAAGAGGGAGGCCGATGCTAGAGGTCGAAGCGGTGGCGGGCCTAGCAACGTTAGTGGCGGCCATCCTTAGGCTCTAGCTGTTTTTTCTTTTGTGAGATGAGAGGTTTTAAGATACAATGGCTCTAAGTTATGGTCTTTGTAAGATATACATTTGGAAACTGTTTGACTATTTGTCCGTCCTGCGCAGGTTCCTCATGCTGAGCTTGCGCAGGATGTCGAAGACATCGTTCCGCTGTTAATGTGTAAAGATGACTTCATTTTCGAGCCTGCCGAGTTTTATGATTTTCGCGCAGAGTGTGATGGCTGTGATGTCGATGATTTCCTTGCTCGTAAGTTTTGCTCTCGTTATTTTGAACTTGAACTTTTTTTGTGATTCTATCTTACAAATCTTTTATAGACGTGAATAAACAATGCCGTAACATCAGGCCTCCTAATTGCCGAGTTTTTGATTTCACGAGCTTTGCACAGGTAAAAAAATTGACGTGTGAAGTTTACTTTTCTTCTATGGTTGGACTCTTGTTTTCAAACCTCTTCTTCTTATAGTCATCTGAGTCAAGTACTTCACCGGCGAGTGTTTGTGAGGACTATTTACGCCGTGAAGCGGATGAAATTATTAACGGAGTTGTGAGCGACATACTCAGTGATGCTGCCAAAGTAGTTAGTTCTCAAGATGACTAATTTTGTAAATACATTTTTGTAATTTGGGTAGGTTGTATTGCGTTGCAAGACATCTTGTTATACTGTGAAGTGTGTGAGTTTACCTTCGCTTGTAAATGAGTATTGCATAATTGATTTGAATTTTAAAGATCCTGCTTTTTGTTTTGAGGATGATTGTCTGTGCTTCGCTTAAGGACTGGTAATATCTTTGCTCTGGCAAGATTGATTTAAAGAATTTAATAGATTTAGAAACACCATCCCTTCTTTTCGTTCGAGGTAGACGCGTATGCTTCGCTTAGAGGCTGAAAATGTTTTCTTCGTAATGAAGTAAAATTGATAAATTTGCCTTAGCAAATTTTGGAACGCCGTCCCTTCCTTTTCGCATGAAGTGGACGCGTGCGCTTTGCTTAGAAGCTGAAAATATTTTTGCCTTAGTGAAATGAAGTCGAAAGATTTGCCTTAGCAAATTTTGAAACGTCGTCCCTTCTTTTTTCGTGCGAAGTGGATGCGTACGCTTCCTTCGAAGCTGAAAACATTTTTCACCTTAGTGAAATAAAGTCGAAAAATTTGGCTTAGCAAATTTTGAAATGTTGTCCCTTCTTTTTCGTACGAAGTGGACGCATATGCTTCCTTAGAAGCTGAAAACATTTTCACCTTAGTGAAATGGAGTCGAAAAATTTGCCTTAGCAAATTTTGAAACGCCGTCCCTTCTTTTTCGTGCGAGGTGGACGCGCACGCTTCCTTAGAAGCTGAAAACATTTTCACCTTAGTGAAATGGAGTCAAAAAATTTGCCTTAGCACATTTTGAAATGTCGTCCCTTCTTTTTCGTGCGAAGTGGACGCATATGCTTCCTTAGAAGCTGAAAACATTTTCACCTTAGTGAAATGGAGTCAAAAAATTTGCCTTAGCAAATTTTGGTTGGATAAGTTAGCATTTTTAGATTTAATAAAATATTAATGCTAACTTAGTTTTGCAAAATTTATGCCGATATGAGAGTATATGTTGGATATACTCTTTGGCATTTTGTACTTTTAGCTGTGCAATGTAGAGACATATCTTTGGGAAAACTATTTTCTCATTTATATTTCATGAGGTTTACAAAGAGACTGCCTCAATAAAAAATCACTCACCCTGCGAAGGGTTTTCCCTGAGTAGAAAAAGAGTGCAGCTCAGTTATACTTTCAGGAATGTAAACTTGTTTGTAAAGAGAACTTCTACTTTTGCTGAAAAATAGACTAATTTCGCAATCTTGCTTATGGATAATACTTGCGGAGTTCTTCTATATTCCAAATGTGATTGAATTCCTCACCTTTCAGATTTGCTAGATGATACGCACCTTCTTTGTTTGTTCTTGTGATGATGAAAGGACCTTTCCACTTTTGTTGGAATTTTCCCACTGTGTCTTCATCTCTTTTTCTTTTGAGGACAAAATCACCTGGTGCGAACTCTCTTGGGTTAACTTTTTTATTGTACCACTTCTGTGTTTCAAGTCGGTACTTCTTGATATTCTCAAGTGCTTCGTTCCTTTCTTCTTTGAGTAAACCTTTGCTTGTTGCTTGATCCTCTTCTGTGATTATTTGAATGTTTGTTCTTGGACCTTCGTATTTTATTTCTTTGGGGGTCATTGCTTCATCTCATTAAAGTAACTTGAATGGGGAAAAGTCTGTTGGCCTTGGCTTCGATGTGTTGTGAGACCAGATAACTCTTGGTAATTCATTGACCCATTTTCCTTTTTTTAGATCTGTTAAGCACTTTGAAATTCCTGTGCAAATTATCTCGTTTGCTCTTTGGACTGCTCCGTTGGACTGTGGGTATCTTACGGATACAAAACAGAGTTTGATTCCCATTGAGTGACAGTATTCTCTGAAGTCTTCGCTATCAAATTAGGTTCCATTATCTACTGTGATGTGTCTTGGAACTCCAAATCTGCATATGATGTTTTGCCATAGGAATTTTTTCATTGTATGGGAAGACATGTTTGTGATTGGCTTTGCTTCAATCCACTTGGTGAAATATTTTACTACAACTATTGCGTATTGGTAGTTGCCTTGAGCCGGAGGTAACTTTCCAACTATGTCGATTCCCCATCTTGCCAGTGGCCAAGTTGGTTCAATTGGTTGTAGGTTTGTTCCTGGTGCATTGACTTTACTTCCTGCCATTTGGCAATTGTGAAAAGTACAAATGATTTCTTTGCTGTCACTTTGGGCAGTTGGCCAGAAAAACCCTTGTCTAAAGGCTTTCCCAACTATTGATCTAGCCCTGGCGTGACATCCACAAATTTCCTCAAGTATTTCTTTCAACAGGTTTTTCCCATCTTCTCTTGAGATGCACTTTAGTAGTGGTTGGCAAACTCCTTCCTTGTACAGTTCTTCGTTGATGATTTTATAGCTTCTAGTCTTTTGCTTCATTCTTACGTAATCAACTTTGTTTTCTAGCTCGTAAAATCCTTTTGAGGAATGCCATAATTGGAGCTCTCTAATCTTCGGTTTTTATGATGTGTACTTCTTTTGGTTGTTCAACTTTTGTTTTTGTTGAGGCTTCGGTGATAGTTTGGAAGAATACTTCTGGTTGTAACTCTAACTTTTGGGCGGTGGCTTTTGCAATTTCGTCTGCATTTGTGTTGTCATTTCTTGAGATACTTTTCACTATGAATCCAGCGAAGTGTTTTTCTTGATCCCTCAATAGCTGGAGATACTTTGCTAATTCTGGATCTCTTGCTTTGTAATTTTTCTCTATATGCCCAGCCACAACTTGAGAATTTGTCTTGATTATAAGCTTTTGGATTTCCATTGCTCTTGCTTTGCGAAGTCCCAATAATACTGCCGCATATTCTGCAACGTTGTTGGTGCATTGAAAGTCTAGTCTTGCTGCGTATTTGAGTTTGATTCCAGAAGGTGAGGTTATGATTGCTGCTACTCCTGCACCAGCGAAGCCCCAAGCGCCGTCATAATAGATTATCCATACTGGTTGCTCCATTCTTTCTTGATTGTACTTTGAGGGTGTCCAATCTACTACGAAGTCAGCTAACACTTGAGATTTGATTGTTGTTCTTTTCTCAAATTTGATGAAGTATTGGGACAATTCTGCAGCCCATTTTCCCAATCTCCCTAAGGACTTGCAGCCTTGTAGCACTTCTTTGAGGGGTTGATTTGTTGGTACTCTTATTTTGTGTGCTTGGAAGTAGTGTTTTAACTTTCTGGATGCCATAAGTACTGCGTATGCAATTTTCTCGATTTCTGAATAGAAAATTTTTGATCCAGACAAAGGTTCGGATGCGAAGTATACTGGAACTTGTCTTGTTGAGTGCTCATTTTCTTTTTCTTGTATCAGTACTGCGCTAACTGTACTTTCGTTTGCTGATACATATATTAGCAAATTTGCCGTTGGATCAGGTGTTGCCAAAGTTGTGGGATTGGATAGACGCTTTTTTTTCTTCAAAAGCTTCTTGCTGTGCTTGACCCCAGTTGAATTTTTCCTTTTTCCCTTTTAGTGCTTTGAATATTGGGAGGCTTCGCTCAGCTGATTTGGATATAAATCTATTCAGCGAAGCTAATCTTCCTATCAGCTTTTGGATGTCCTTGATGTTTCTTGGCACTTGCATATTCAATATTGCCTTTACCTTCTCTGGGTTCGGGTCAATTCCTTTTACGGATACGATCCACCCCAAAATTTTGCCTGTTTGAACTCCAAATGTGCATTTTTCTGGGTTCAACTTTAAATTTTCTTTTCTGAGGTTTGAGAAAGTTTCTTGTAAGTCTTTGACATGGTCTTTTCTTTTCTTGCTCTTGACTACCAAGTCGTCAACATACGCAAGCAGATTTCTTAGTATTTGATCTTTGAGAACTGTGGATGTCATTCTGATGAAAGTTGTTCCTGCGTTGCGAAGCCCCTCGGCCATTCTTTAGAAACAGTAAGTTCCAAATGGTGTAATGAAACTTGTGTACTCTTCATCTTCTTTTTTCATCCAAATCTGATGATAGCCTGAATAGCAGTCGAGGAAACTGAGCATTTCACTTCCTGCTGCTTGATCTACTAAAGTGTCTATTCTTGGTAGTGGAAAGTTGTCTTTTGGGCACACTTTATTGAGATCTGTGAAGTCTATGCACATTCTTCATTTTTTATTTTTCCTTCTATACCATGACTATGTTTACATGCATCTAACAATCTTTGGACTTCGGCTTTTGCAGCTTGTGTTATGTCTTCCGTTAACTTTCTGAGTTTTTGCTTTTTTGGCCTGAAGTTTGGGTCGATGTTTAACTTGTGTTCTATGACATCCTTACTTACTCCTCCTAAGTCTTGTGCAGACCAGGCGAAGATATCCTTGTTACTTCACAGGACTTGTATTATCTTTTCTTCTTCTTCTTTCGATAGATTTGTGCCGATGATAACTTGTCTTTCTGGCACCATTGGGTCGATTGGTACTTTCTTTGTATCTTCACAAGGCTTTGCTTTTTCTTGTGTCTTTGCGTTTTCAGTTTCAAGCTCATCATCTTCTTATTGTTGTATCACGTGGATATTTTTGAAAGCTGGGCTTGCATCTCTTTCTATGTTTCTTGCCTTTGTTTGATCGCCGAAGACGGTTATGATGCCATTAACGGCTGGCATCTTCATGCATAAGTATGGGTAGCTTACAATGGCTTCAAAAACATTTAAACATCCCCTTCCAAAGATTGCGTTGTACTGGCTGTGTATTTCGATAACATCGAATGCTATTTGCTCTGTTCTCGCATTATTCACTGTTTCGAATGAGAGTGACAAGAACAATTCTGCCGATAGAGTTTATTTTCTTTCCACAGAAGCCAACTAATAGGTGCTTGGCTCTTCCCAGGATTTTTCTATCAATTTGCATTGCATCTAAAGTTCTTTTGAATATGATATCCGCTGAGCTGCCACCATCTATTAGAATTTTTGTTATTGCCCAACCTTCAATGTTTGCTTCTATGACCATTGCATCCATATGAGGGTAATCTTTGAGTTTGAGATCTTGTTCTGAGAATGTGATTGGCATGTGGGACCATCTTATTTTCTTGAATGGACCTTTGACTACTATAGAGTTTACTCTTCTAAAAATAATTTCTTCTTTCATTTCTTGTATCAAGCTTCATGCTGTTTCCTCCGAAGGTTGTCATAATTCTGCCTTTGCTTGGGATGATTGCATTCCCGATGCTTGTTGATGCTTTGGGCATGTTGTTGTTGTATTAAATTTGGTGGTTGCTATTTGCTACTGACCTTTCAGGGTGGAAACTTTGCTGCTGGCTTAGGCCCCATTGATTTTGCGGGCACGCTGCTAGCGGTTGACAATTATAGATTGGCGGAGGTGGTGGCAACATGTGTTGAGGGTAAGTTATTAGCAGGTAACTTGTTCTTTAGGGGGCTAGATGATTGACAACTTTCAGTTGCGAAGTTGCTCTATTTTCTTCTTGTACTTCTTCAATGTTTTTCTTTACTCTTGGGCACATCTTCGATGTGTGACCAGCCCCTTTGCCATGTATGATGCAGTACATTTCTTCAGGCCTCAAAATTTTCCTTTCAAAGTTTTTGCTTTGGTTGTTATAATTTGCCTTTTGCTGGAAGTTTTCCTTGTAACTTCTGTTGTTTTGAAAATTTCTTTGATTGTTTGATCTTGGACCTTGACCGGCAGCTTCGCTCGTGTTGTTGATGTGATTTATCCTCTAAAATGGCCTTCGCTCAGCATTTATTCTTGGGTGTTGGGAATTGTTAGTTGATCTTGATATATTTTTTCACCATTTTCTTCTTCTATTCTTTTTCTGTAGTCTTCGTTGGACTCACAATATTTTCTCATTTCTTCATATAACTTTTCCATTGTGGTTGGTCTTTCCCTTTTGAAGTGTGATGAGAGTTGGCCTGCTCGCAGTCCTTTGATTGCTGCTATGATGACAACTTCGTCTGGTATGTTTGGTATTTGAGCTTTTGTTTGTACAAATCTTTTGTAATATTGGCTCAACGGTTCTTTTGGTTGCTGCTTGATGTTGAAAAGATCATCGCTGGTGAGTTCGACTCTTTGTAAGCCTTGGAAATCTAGGAGAAAAGTTGTGCAAAGTTGATCCTAAGATTTGATTGACCTTTGGTTTTAGCGAAGAGTACCAATGTTGCGCTGGTCCTCTTACTGCCATGATGAGCGACTTCGCTAAGGTGTTCGTATCTCTCCCGCTTGATGCTACTGCTGCTTCGAAGCTCATAAGAAATTGTCTTGGGTCGGACATGCCATTGTAGGTTGGGATGATATTGAATTTGAAACCTGCTGGCCACTCGCTAGCTGAATGTCGATTGACAAAGGCGACTCTGTATCAATTGTTGCTATTTGATTTTGGTTTTCTTTGCTGTTGGTGTTTTTTCTTGCTGAGTTTGGATCTTGAATCATGACTTTGCTCTGATTTTCTATTTCATCATTGATCTTTCTTAGTTCAGCTTCTGCTTCTGCGATTTTTTGCCTTAAAGACTTTTCTCTTGTTTTCGCTCTTGCTTCCTCCAGCTGTTTTTTCTTGACGATGAGTTGATCTTCGAGTTCTTTGAGTCTTCTTTCTTCGTTCTGAGTTTCTTCATCTTCTTGTAGGCGTCTGTTTTCTGTTTTTGTCTCATCTTCCAAAAACAGGTCTTTGTCTTGATTTGAATTGTCTCCAGTTGAAGCTGCTTTTTTGCTGAGTCAAGCCATTTTGTGTCCGTGTGGTGGCCGTGGGTGTCTTCGATCACACAAACAGACGGCGCCAGATGTTGGATGAAGAAATCACGTACACATGAAAGGTGAAAACAATGTGCGGGTTGCAATCATATTTCATTCTGTCCCCAAAACTTACATTTCAGAGGGTATTTATAGACCCCCTGGCTTCGCCATCCCAAGAACATTACAAAATTAGCCAAGGAACCTCCTATACATTTAGCTAGAAAGCATATCGGCGAAGTGGTGAAACACACTTCACCCTTTTCCTTTTTGTCTTTTGAGGCAACTTTGGACTTGATCGTGATTTCTTGACTTAGCTGAGAACCTCATAGACTTTTCATGCGAAGCCGCCATGTCAGCTTCGCTGGTCATCAAGAGTCTGGCGAAGTCGTCTTTCGCTGGATAACCTGAAACATGTGAAATCATATGTGCGAAATTTGATAGTCACAGTGAAGTGTCCACGTAGTCTTTGCTGAGCATCCAAAGTGTAGCGAAGTCATCTTCGTTGGTCAACTTAAAACATGCGGAAATACATAAGCGAAGTTGGAGATATGTGCAACGAAGTATCTACATTATCTTCGCTGTACATGTTAGCATCTCAAATGTTTGTAATGAAATATTTGTCTCCTAAGTTTGGAAAGGATGTTTGTATGTCAAAGTTGTTCCCCAACAAGATCCTTAAGAGAAGGGTAGTTATTACCTTGGTTGTTGTTCAGGCGCTGAGGATAACCCTTATTAAAATTGCTACCTTGAGTGTTTGGGCGCTGATTCCATCCTTGATGATGGGATCAGTACCCGTTGTCGTGGTTGACAAAGTTGAGGTCTTCATGGGTTTTGGGGCAGCATTGTCTAGAATGACCAGATTCTCCACAGACTTCGCACGTCATGTCAGCTTCTTTAAGAGTGTGCATACCTTTCTTTCGGGGCTGTAGGCGTTCATCGCTCGATCCTTGGTTAGACACCATCTTTTTGATTAATGCCTTAGCATCTGCAACATTTAAAGAAAAGAATGCTCCACCAGCGGTAGCATCTAAATGACTTCTGTCGAGGGGGTTAAGGCCATGATAGAAGTTTTGGATTAACCCAGTCTTCCATACCATGGTGCGGGCAAGCGGCTATGTATTCTTGCATACGCTCCCAAGCCTCGAGAATTGACTCATCAGCCAACTGCTAGAAGCTAGAGACTTGTTGCATAGCGCATTGGTCTTACCCATGGGGAAGAACTTGACTAAGAACGCATTGGAACACTTGTCCCAAGTTTCTACGGCTTCACGGTTAGAGTAGAACCATTGTTTCACCTTTCCCAACAAGGAGAATGGAAACAGGAGAAGACGAATAGCATCTAGGGTCACTCCCCTTATCATGAAGGTGCTACAAATCTCCAAAAAGTGTTGGGGATGAGCGTTAGCATCTTCATGTGCCTTGCCACAGAAGGGGCTGGATTGCACCATTATGATTAATGCGGGCTTCAACTCAAAATGAGTGTTCGCATTAATGACATTGGGCACAGTGGCCACATTGGCAGTAGATGGGGCAGAGAAATCATGGATGGTCTTGTTGGCCATGTTTGTGGAAGAAACAAGTGAAGAAACAGAAATGGGAATGGGGTCGCTAGCTTAGAAAGCTAAATGCGAAATAACTCGACAGACTCTAGTCCAATGCACCAGTTGCCTTCCCCGGCAACGGCGTCAGAAATGCTTGTTGACACTTCTTGACGTTGCTACCTAAGATTGTTAGTTCTCGGCAACAGCACCACAAATGCTTGTTGACACTTCTTAACATTGCTACCTAAGATTGTTAGTTCCCGGTAACGACGTCAGAAATGCTGCTAGTATTTGTTAGTGTCACTCATGGGGTTGTCAATCTTGATACAAAAAACACATGACAAAGGTTCTATAGGTAGAAAAGCATTCTGCAAGCGCTCAGAACTATTGTGTAGCACTTCGCCTGGGAGTACCAGGTGTCGATTTATTTATTCCCAAAGGAAGGCGGGGTGTTGATGTATCCTTGGGTAGAGTATGGTGAGTTATTGGGAGAAGGGTAAAATGGATGGCTGGATGGGTGGAATGATAACTAAGGATAACTTAGAATCTAAGATAATCCTAGGATAATGATCGCTACTTACTCTTAGTGCGTGCACGCGGGTGTAATCTAGGTAACTAAGATAGCTGATTGGATAGAGAGATTATATCTAGTAAAGATGCATACGCGCTCCCAATTAAACAGGACACAACGTTCCACGAGCCTTACGAATTACTGAACTAGTTCTAGCGTGATGGATTACGCAGGCGAATAGGGCTGTCACCACCTATTGCTACCACTTCCGGAGACCTAGCCGCACCTGCAGGTAAGTTATAGCCTAAGCACTGCGCTTAATCTACAAGCTTATTATCTCTATTTGAGCTCCAAGCAAAGACACCTTAACCAAATGATAGGACAATACTAGATAAATATAACTATCACTAAGATAACTCAGTAAACCTATGCCTATAACCAAAGCTTAACCTTACTACTAATAAATAGCAGGAAAGTAAGACTTGAATGTAAAGGCGTAAGTAAATACTTAATGAAATACTTGAAGTAAAGTACTTGTATTAAGTAGATAATGTATACAAAGAAGTATACCGAACTCGAAGACTCAGGAAGACTCTTCCAGACTTCGAGGCAGAAACTCCACCCGACTCCTCTCCTCTTGCTAGCAGCTGCTACTCTTGCTAAACTAGAGCTAGAGCTAGAGCGAGAGAGCACTAAGCATTAGAGCTTCCTATTGCCTTCTAATGCTTGCAATGATGTAGTGATGGTAGGAATTGATGGATGCTTGCTTCAATGGCCGAGGTGCTCCTTATATAGTGATGGGGGGCACCATGGGGTACTTGTAGGCCGAAGGGGAACTCAGATTGCCAGCACCGCCAAGGTGGGCACCCTGGGCTCAGGGTGGGTGCCCTGGTTCCAGGGTGGGCGCCCTGGCTCTTGGTCCGGCTGCTGCCCTGTCATGTTCCATTGCCTCCTTTTGGTCCATTTGCACGTATTTTTGGTACTTTTTTAGCATACAAATATAAATTCCAAGTAAAAGTGGAACTAGGTAAAATTCAAAGCAATTTTAGATATTGTCAGGTTATATTGCCAAGTATTTAATAAAATGTTGATGGTAAAAATAGTAGTTAATGACCATCAACAAGCTCCCCCAAGCTACCCTTTTGCTTGTACTCAAGCAAAACATGCGGATTGAGCATGGTAGAGTACAAATTGTGAGAAAGACCTTATACTTGCTTTGTAATGAACATGATGTAGATCCATCTCAAGTCTTCTACATGAGGCTTATAGCTTTTTCACCTTGCAGCATGCTTAAGCAAGACAGTGTAACAGATAGAAACTTTGTCCCTTGCTTTAGTTCAGCTAGAATTTCATCTGGAGGTTTTCAATATTTTTGAAAATAAAATAAATTCTTACAGAAGTTCCTCAAATGGCACAATCAGTCTCTCAAAATGATAGAGGTGGGTGGTGTACTCACTTGTGATTCTACCACTAAAGCTTTTGTGGAGTTTGGTAGGTGGTCAAAGCATGAGTGACTTGAATTGCATATATTGCTACGCTAGACACTTAGATCACTAGGAGAAAAAAAGTCATGCAGAAAGGTCAAGATTGTGCATTTGTAGAGATATTTAGTCGAACTCCGTGAGACTTGAATAGTTGCCTGATTTCAGGCGGAGGAAGCATGGTTACTGAAATCTCTCTTTTTTCTCTCTCTTTTTTACTCAACAGGTATTGAGGCTTCTACTGTCTCTCATTGGGGATTATATCCCTCTTTCTCTCTCTCTTTATCATATTCCTCTTTTTTTGAAGTAAACCATGCTCCTCTCCAGGGATATGTATCCACAGTCTCATGATAATTAGGAGCAACATTGCGTATTCTCTGAATGAGAATAGCAGGAGGGAGATAAGAGATATTTGGTGGTTGCACACTTCCAGTTTAGAAGTTGCAAAGGGGTGCACGTGTAAGTGATCTTGACCAAACAAAGCATGACCAGCTTCTCTACTTAGATCGATAAGGTCTAACTAAGGTCAACACAAGTAAGGCACTTTTGTAGGTTTCCTATCTATAAAGCTTGTACTTGGCATGGTGGTAGGTATTTTTGAAACCATTGAGGAACAAATGTGCAAGAAGTTTTTGGGATTTTTAAAAATAAAACTCCAGATATCCGTTCAAACCAACCCTTAGTCGAGTTAAAAGAATTACTCTTCCTTATCACAACATATCTCATCATAGCATGTGCTTAGTTATTAGCATTTGCAACCCACAATAGTGTTGACTCAAGTTGTGATCCTTTCTTCATGTGCAAAACTTAGCTTCCAAACTTAGCAGGCAATTTATTCAGAAGATATAGGCATGTACAAGTATGTATAAATAAAGTTGCGATTAGATGCCATACCTTAGTGGGGAAAAGGAATTTTTCCCCAAGCTTGCCTGGTTCATGGGGATGGAATGCCTTCTTGTCGGATATTTCTTCTTTGTTATTTATTACGATGATTAATGCAAAGTCTAACTTACTTGATTTATCACTTTATTATAAAACACTTTTATTATATATTTTTTATTATTTTATTTCTATTATTATATATATATTTTTATTATATATATATTATTAATGGTTTTTTATTTATTATGCATGACATAACGAAGAAGGTTGTTTATTACTTCTATAACTTTAACTTTTTTCATTTAAGGAGAGTGCATGATAGAATATAGAATGCATAATTGGAAAGGGAAATATGTAATGCGATTACCTTGTGATTCATGGGCTTTCCTTCGTGGTTTCTTCTTTGATTGTTTCTTCCTATGTAAAAGCTTTAGGTTCTTCTTGACTTGGTGGTGTACAATTAGCTTCCTTATTCTTCTTCAGCTTCCATTTCTCGCTGGTTTGCTTTCTTGCCTTAGCCGCACCCTTGGCTTTCTCTGGTTCTTCAGTGTGCGGCTCTTTGTTCCTGGACTTTTGATCTGGTGTTTGAATATAAAGAGGAGAGGTTTTGTTATTAAAACCTGTGCCATGCTGTGGAGATGCTTCTCCTAGCACGCCTTTTTCTTCCTTCTCGAGCGTCCCTGTGCTCCCAGGCACTTCTAGTTTGCGAGAAGATTCTTCAATTGTTTGTTTCTTCTCGGGCTTGTTTTCCTTCTCTGTTGATGTCTTCTTGCCAGAAGGGGAGGATGCTGTGGATGACAGCTCTCCCTTGCATTGTTCCTATGGGCCTTGCTTAACTATCTTGCTCTTTTTGGATTCTATTCTTTTGAGTCTTTTTATCTGCATTTCGTTAGAAGTGTCCAAAAAGGTGAAATGTTCTTTTCCCTTAGGGAGATAGAAACAGATATGTCCACTACCCACATATATACAGGCATTAACAGTGTTTAGAAACGGACGTCCTAAAATAAGAGGTGTATCTTCTCTATTTCCTATGTCTAAGACTACAAAGTCTGTTGGCACATAATTACCTCTAACGTTTACTAGAACATCACAAGCTGTCCCTTCTACATACCTTACATATTGATCAGCTAGTTGCACATAGAGGGATGTTGGGGCCAGGTGTTGGTAAAACAATTCATCATATTTTTCTTTAGACATAATGTTTATGCTAGAGCCAAGATCACAGATTGTATTACGAAAAACATGGTTATGAATTGAACAGGTGATAACAGGACTACCAGGGTCACCCTTTTTAGTCATATCAATATCTTTCACACCAAGCGATCCAGAATATAAGACAATATCATATTTAGCAGTAACAAGATTTGCAGTTTTGATCCTTGGTTCAGGTTGACCTGGCATTCTCTCAAAAGTAGGAACAATAGCTGCTAATTGTGCTAGTTGACTTTCTAACATTTTGTTAAAACTAAGCTAATTTTTCATAGCAGACAAGAAATCTTCTAACTTAGCATTGATATTTTATAGCATTTTATCATTAGCATGAAGTCTTTTATTAATACTCTCTATCATTCTTCCTTGGCTATACACAAGATCCTTGAGAGAAGGGTAGTTATTACCTTGGTTGTTGTTTGGGTGCTGAGGATAACCATTATTAAAATTGCTACCTTGAGTGTTGGGCGCTGATTCCATCCGTGACCTTGGGATCGGTACCCGTTGTCATGGTTGACAAAGTTGAGGTCTTCATGGGTTTTGGGACAATATTGTCTAGAATGATCGGATTCTCCACAGACTTCGCACGTCATGCGGCAGTCCATTGCTTGCATGGTCTCTTGAGTGCTCATCTTCTCACAACTTTCTAGCCTTTTGGCTAGTAGGTCCACTTTAGCTGCAATCATGTCAGCTTCTTTAAGAGTGTGCATACCTTTCTTTTGGGTCTGTAGGCATTCATCGCTTGATCCTTGGTTAGACACCATCTTTTCGATTAATGCCTTAGCATCTGCAACATTTAGAGAAAAGAATGCTCCACCAGCGCTAGCGTCTAAATGACTTCTGTCGACGGGGTTATGGCCATGATAGAAGTTCTGGATTAAAAGCCAGTCTTCCATACCATGGTGCGGGCAAGCGGCTATGTATTCTTGCATACGCTCCCAAGCCTCAGGAATTCACTCATCAGCCAACTACTGGAAGCTAGAGATCTTGTTGCGTAGCGCATTGGTCTTACCCATGGGGAAGAACTTGACTAAGAACGCATTGGATCACTTGTCCCAAGTTTCTACGGCTTCGCAGTTAGAGTAAAACCATTGTTTCACCTTTCCCAACAAGGAGAATGGAAACAGGTGAAGACGAATAGCGTCTGGGGTCACTCCCGTAATCGTGAAGGTGCTACAAATCTCCAAAAAGTGTTGGAGACGAGCGTTAGCATCTTCGTGAGCCTTGCCACAGAAGGGGCTGGATTGCACCATTGTGATTAATGCGGGCTTCAACTCAAAATGAGTGTCCACATTAATGACATTGGGCACAGTGGCCACATTGGCAGCAGATGGGGCAGAGAAATCACGGATGGTCTTGTTGGCCATGTTTGTGGAAGAAACAGGTGAAGAAACAGAAATGGGAATGGGGTCGCTAGCTTAGAAAGCTAAATGCGAAATAACTCGACAGACTCTAGTCCAATGCACCAGTTGCCTTCCCCGGCAATGTCGTCAGAAATGCTTATTGACACTTCTTAATGTTGCTACCTAAGATTGTTAGTTCCCGGCAACGGCGCCAAAAATGCTTGCCGTTGCTACCTAAGATTGTTAGTTCCCGATAACGGCGTCAGAAATGCTGCTGGTATTTGTTAGCATCACTCACGGGGTTGTCAGTCCCGACACTAAAAACACGTGATGAAGGTTCTGTTGGTAGAAAAGGATTCTGCAAGTGCACACAACAATCGTGTAGCACTTCGCCTGGGAGTACCAGGTGTCGATTTATTTATTCCCAAAGGAAGGCGGGTTGTTGGTGTATCCTTGGGTAGAGTTTGGTGAGTTATTGGGCGAAGGGTAAAATGGATGGATGGATGGGTGGAATGATAACTAAGGATAACTTAGAATCTAAGATAATCCTAGGGTAATGATCGCTACTTCACTCTTAGTGCGTGCACACGGGTGTAATCTATTTAACTAAGATAGTTGAGTGGATCGAGAAATTATATCTAGTAAAGAGACGCATGCGCTCCCGATTAAACAGGACACAACGTACCACGAGCCTTACGAATTACTGAACTAGTTCTAGCGTGATGGATTACACAGGCGAATAGGGCTGTCACCACCTATTGCTACCACCTTCGGAGACCTAGCCACACCTGCAGGTAAGTTATAGCCTAAGCACCACACTTAATCTACAAGCTTATTATCTCTACTTGAGCGTGAAGCAGAGACACATTAACCAGACGACAGGACAATACTAGATAAATATAACTATCACTAAGATAACTCCGTAAACCTATGCCTATAACCAAAGCTTAACCTTACTACTAATAAATAGCAAGAAAGTAAGACTTGAATGTAAAGGCGTAAGTAAATACTTAATGAAATACTTGAAGTAAAGTACTTGTATTAAGTAGATAATGTATGATTGCAAAGAAGTATACCGAACTTGAAGACTCGGGAAGACTCTTCTAGACTCCGAGACAGAAACTCCACCCGACTCCTCTCCTCTTGCTAGCAGCTGCTACTCTTGCTAAACTAGAGCTAGAGCTAGAGCGAGAGAGCACTAAGCACTAGAGCTTCCTATTGCATTCTAATGCTTGCAATGATGTAGTGATGGTAGGAATTGATGGATGCTTGCTTCATTGGCCGAGGTGCTCCTTATATAGTGATGGGGGCACCATGGGGTACTTGTAGGCCAAAGAGGAAGTCGGTTTGCCAGCACCGCTAAGGTGGGCGCCCTGGGCCTAGGGTGGTCACCCTGGCCATGGTGGACACCGTCCATCTGGCAACGCCTCACGATCAAACAACCGTGGCTCATCCCCTCAGGTCGGTTGCATGCTGGTTGAGTCGGTTTGGAGTTGGTTCCAACCGACTTCACCACTTGAGTGCATGACAATGGGCCCATGGATCCAAGTGACCAAACTCGGGAGTCCTTGGATCAAACCGACTTGGATTTGACGGTTGGGAGACGTGGGAAGGTGTTGTCACGGATCAGTGACGTGGCTGAGTCCGAGAGCTGGCACAGCCAAGGTGGGCGCCCTGGGCTTAGGGTGGCCACCCTGGTCAGGGTGGGCGCCCTGGTTCTAGGGTGGGCGCCCTAGCACTCGGTCTAGCTGCTGCCCTGTCATGTTCTATTGCTTCCTTTTGGTCTATTTGCACTTATTTTTGGTACTTTTCTTGCATACAAATATAAATTCCAAGTACAAGTGGAACTAGGTAAAATTCAAATCAATTTTAGACATTGTCAGGTTATATTGCCAAGTATTTAATGAAATGTTGATAGTAAAAATAGTAGTTAATGACCATCAACAATGGTGTTGTGCCATATTTCGGTCACCATCTCAGCAAATCCATCTCTTAATAATCAGCCCAATTCAAACTTGAATTGCGGCTGATAAGTTATGCAGGATCAGTAGTTGAGAAAAGTAGAGGGGTATGGTCAGAAATTTCTCTAGCCAGAACATAGACTGTGGAATAGGCGTATTTAGATTCAAATTCTGTGTAGCATAAATGTGGCAGAACCTCCTAAATCCTATGGCCCACACACATGATTATTGTCTAAACAGACTCCAAATAACCATGAATGTGTTCCATAAAACTTAAAAGGTCTGTCGGGTAAATCCTGAATCATCCATGATTCTCCGAGCAGGATCAATCATTATAAAGAGACATTGCAATATTACAACAGTTTTATATAAATAATATACGTCAGAGTAAAAGAGCGATAGGATTACAATAACATAAGTTTACAAACCATTTACAAGCCATAAGTTGGATTATTACAAAACTTATAGTGATGGAATAACCATATAACTTATTACATCAACCTTGATTATATGCTCTGCCCAAGAGCGAGATATCCTATTCGTCGTCACTTTCCTCGATGACTGTCATGCAGCAGGATGCGAAGCATTCCTGCCCATGAGGCTCACCTGCAACAAGGGTTCAACAAACCCTGAGTACAAAAGTACTCAACAAGACTAACCCGATGAAAAAGAGGGGTGAAGACTCAGGAAATGCAGGCTAGAGGGACAAGGTAAGGCTTGCAGGAGATTAGAGATTTTGCAGAAAAGCTTGAAAGAAAGAAAAGCTGTCTTGCTTAAAATCAAAATTACCAACCAACTTTCTTCTTAAACCTTACTCATTATTCAAGTTGTTACTACGATGATGAACACCGATCGAGTCTTCTTCTCCGAGAAGCAACGACGATTCGAATCCATTTTCATACCCAGCTGGGACCTAGGTTACTGATATGCAGGAGACTCTAACTCCTAAGCATAGTAGGTGAACCGATATACCGGGATAACAACCGCAGTCATATATCACCACATGATACACCTGAGCACTTTGACCCAGTGTACCGATATACATGGGAACTTAAACCCATAGTATAACACACTATGACATATGTGGGGACTCTGGCCCACTATAAGTCACTCCATGATATACCTGGATCCAACCATCAGTACATCACTTCGTGCATGTGGATTTTCTAGTTTCTCGATATCACGAGTTCACCATCGACACGGGACCTAGGGCATCAACAGATAGAAACACTACAGAGGGACTCCGTTCCCAATGCAAGTTAGCCGTCCGGACTCGATTTATTAACTATCATCATGATTTCAACAGATAAAGCCAAACTCATCTTTTTCATTCTTCTACCTTTAAACACTTAATTAATTAAGCAGGGATAAGCATTACTATACATCTTTTAGAACAGGTAACAAGGAATATAGGAGTAAGACAGGTAATGCAGTTGGTGGGTTTTCATTCAACTCCTATTACTTAATGCAACATATCATAACTGAAGCGGTAAAACTTTTATAAAATAGAATAGGGTTTGAATGCATCCGGGGCTTGCCTTGGTGGTTGGGGTAGACAGTCTCGAGTTTCGGATCAATTCCCAACTCCTGAGTCTGCTCTTCCTTCGGATCTGGGGCGACAACGTTAAACTCTCCGTTATCGGAAACTATACGATACAATGATATGCTTCAACATGATTGAATAGTAAACATGATGCTCGATGGATACATAATCAGATTAATGGTTTGAGTACAACTTCACGGTAAAGTTGCAAGCCACCCAAAACATACTTACTAAATTTATTAGGGTTAACTACATTATTTAAGAAAATTATTAAACACATAAAATAACGTTATTTAAGCCCTAATGATGTGATCTAGGTAAGCACAAACAATTAATTAAAGTGCCAAAGGTCATTAGGGTTAATGACCTAAGGTCATCAATCAATCCCAAAGTCAAACAAATCCTATAATGATTAACCTTAACAAAAGAGGTTAATTAATTAACTAAAAGCATAAAATAAAGGCATAAAAATTAAAGTTGTCTAATTAAGCTTAAAATTTTATTTTGAAAAGCTCTTGGTCTAATTAGATGGAAAAACAAATTTTAGAATTAAAAGACAATTATTTTATTTATTAAAAATCATTGAAGGTCCATTTTTCAATTAAAAGGGCTAATTTTAACATATGCAAAAAGTACTCAAATTTGGTATTTCATATTTTTCCTAGGTAGATGACATCATAAAAAACACACACAAAAATTTTCAGAATTTTTGGAGCTATATATGAATTACTATGATTTTCTAAAGAAAATAGCATTTAAAATATTTCTGGAAAAAGAAAAAGAAAAATCAGCACAGTGTCCCCGCGCTGACCGACGGCGGCGCGATGGTTGACCGGCGATTTCTCGCCGACGGCGAGGTCTCCGGTGACGAGGTTTGGTCCTACAGGCTCATCTCGGCACGGCGAGCAACCTGGGCTAGCTAACGTGGCGGCGGAGCGACGGCGGCACCCACGCCGGCGGCCATGGCGGCGCGGCGGAGCTCGGGCGCGGCGTTAACGCTGACTGGAGCGATTTCCGGCGACGGCAAGGACACAGGCAAATGCAGGACATCGACTCAAACGCGTTGGGCCAGAAGATGGAGCTATCCCTGGCTTCTAGCTCGAACGGCTACACGCGCGGCGGAGCGGCAAGGTCGCGCCGATGGCGAGCCATGGTGACCGGCGTCTACGGCGCAAGGGAGGTAAAATTGAGGGCATGGACAGGTGCAGGAGCTCACCACGGGTCTAGTGCGCATGCTAATGAAAGCTCGGAGTGACTGAGTCGAGCTATGGACGGCGGCGCTGATGGCGGCAGCGGCGCTCCGGTGGCAGGGACGGCGTTCCAGTGCTTCCTGTGCATCATCAGGCTAACCAAGATGCGCATAAGGGACAGCGAAGCACGGAGAACATGATGAGAGGGTTAAAGGTAAAATATTTTCCACCTTGACGGCGGTGGATGGCGAGGAAGCTCGCGGCGGCTCGGCGACCGGTCGCGAGGAAGACGTCGTCGTGCGGGCGGCTCGGGCGAGGAGAGCGAGCACGAACTGGCTCAATCGAAGCGCAAGGACATGATGGAGCTTTTGGCAAGACAAAGCGGGCAGAGGTGGAGCGACGGTGGCAAATTTGCCGGCGGAGCAAGGTCGTCGGCGGCGGCAGCAGGGAGAAAGAAGAAGGAAAATGGCGGCGACCGACCTATCTATAGGGCAGGGGCGAGGCATGGACGAGTGACACGGCGATGGCAAAGCTTCACGTGTCCAGGAGCACACTGGCAGCCATGGCATATGCGGCGGTGGACGGCGGCGTGGCTTGAGAAGCCGGCGAGGCGGCCGACGATAGGTCTCGGTGCTGTTCAAGAAAATTACAGAATTGTCACTCGTTTGAAATTATAAATTACTCCAAAATTTATATAAGAACTTGAAAATCTCCAAAAATAGAATTTGCATAACTTTTCAAGAGCTACACATTTCATTTAACTGGCATCCTCAAATTTTGTTTAGACTTTGAAATATGAATTCAAATTCAAAAGGGGAATAAAACCCTAGAAACAGATATTTGAAATTACTTTTGATTTTTTAATAAAACTTAAAAATCTTCAAAACTATGAAATGTTTAACTTTTCAAACAAAACCTTTTTCATATACAAAATTTTCCCAAATTATGCATAATTTTTGGATTATGGTTTTAAAATCAAAAGGGGACAAATGTTGGAAAACTGTATTTTCAAATTTATTTGAAATTATTTTTGGAAACTTGAAAAACTTTGAATACCAACTTTGTATCTCTTGTCAAGATCTACAAACTATATTTTTAGAGTATCCCCAAATTCCTTTTATATTTTGAATTATAGAAAAGGGGATAAAACTAGGTTTTGAAATAAAGGGTTTTTTTTGAAACCGAATTCAAACTCGATTTGGTTTCTAATTTAATTGGTTGGTTATTAGTGATCACACACATCATCCAAGGACATTTTTAGGTCAATGACCCAATGATATCCTTGGTTGACCAAGTTGACTGTTGAAAAACATTTTATAGCTTTCCAATTTGAATTTAAATTTGAATTGCAAGACTTGGGAATAAGCTTTGAAATCCAAATTCAACTTCAAATATGGAAATCATTTTTAGGGTTGTACTTAAATTTATACACTATGCTTGGCACTAGTGTAAACACGGTTTACACCTCAAGTACATAGAATGTAAACTAAGCATTTAAGATGACATTCGAAAGTAGGGTTTTATTATTTCATGTGGCAACACATTTCAGAAACACAATCAACCTATGAAATGTAAACTTGTTTTAGTTAATGCACATCAAGATTAACCTAATCATGAATGCTTTGCATTGCATATGATGACATGGCAAGTTTTAGTTAATATAACATCAAAGGTGTTACAATAAAACCCTGTCTAGCTTCTCAAAAGTTTAGTTCAACATATTGTTAGCCCAGGTGAATTTCCCACTTAACAAGTCTAATTCTCTAAGATTCAATGCGTCAATTACCGCATTGAATATAAAAGACCATCTGTCACTGTAATTATCATTATTTTTCTCATCTGGTCTACAGATAATGTTAAAGTCGCCACCTATAATAATAGGTACAGCTTCTTTTGAACAAACCCAAACCAACTCAGATAAAAAAGAAGACTTGTGTTCTAACTGAGCCGGTCCATAAATTGAAATTAAATTAAATTTGAAATCTGCTTCTTGATGTCATAGTTTAAAACGAATAAAGAAATCTCCTTCCTCAATCTCTCCAATATCAAACATTGACAGGTGAACCCCTAGAATCATACCACCGGATCTACCACGCGGAGCCATACAATGCCAAATAAAATCTCTGCCAGCACAAACAGTATTCAGAGTATTCTGTGGAAAGTTAGCTCTACCCGTTTTCGATAAGGCAATGAAATCTAAGTTCTTCTCCTTTGTTAACTCTGATAAAATCCTATATTTTTAACCGTCTGCAAACCCATTATAATTCAAAAAGATGCCTTTCATTTTGAACAACTTTTAAATTTATTTTTGTTTTTACTTTTTTCTTATGACAAGGGTGTGTCTTACTCTTCAGTGATACAGGGGTTTGTAAAATCAAAGGATCACAACCCCCATCACCTAACCCCTCTGCAATCTCTGAACATATAAGGTTAAGGGCCTCTAAATCAACATTGTCATCCATAGAACAAACAGTGGAACCATCCTCTACTAAAACAACATTTTCCACTTGCATATTAGCATTAACATTTAGTCAATTAAACTCTATATCACGTAAATTTTTCAAAGCATTAAATATATCCATCTCATTATTTCCCAGAACTACTCCTAAAGAACTTACCGAGGAACTTAAAGAAACATCATTACGCTCAATAAAAGAAGATGGGAATTTTATATTACCTTTCTCATGAGCCGCATCTAGATTCCTACTTGCTTTGAGCTTAGAAGCCTTCTCAGTGGAATCCTCATCAACAGTAGATGCATTCCTCTTGCTGATCCTCCCCTCTGATGATGTCCCCTCAATGTTTTTATTAATTAGAATCCCAGAGTCAATCTATGGTGTAATTTTTGCTGCTTCAGCCTAAAATATAGTAGCACAATTGGCTTTGTAATTGTCTTCCTAGACTTGCCATCCTCTTCAAGCCGTGTGAACCCCTTAGCAGCATGCTGCTGGCTGCCCTTGGGGGCATCCTTAGCAGGAAGTGCGCCCCCTGACCATCTATATCCATTTTTTGTTCTGGGATCTTTGGGTTTTCATCCTTGGGATCACCCCCCTCATTTTCTTTTTCCTTCGGATCCTCCTCCTTAGGAGTGTCCATGTTAATTAACTGTGGCTCATCATTAGGATTATCCTCTTCAACTTTGAACTATAGACTGTAAACTTGGTCACCAATAACCACATCCACATAATCTGGGATAAGGTTAGGTGCAAGCACAGCTACTTTCATTCTACATCTGCCAGTTTCATTAGTAAATTCCATGTCCACAGCTCTTGGCACACCTAAGATAGATTAAACTGCCCAGATAATGGGAAAAGTTTTGAACTCTTTAGGTAGTCCCCTGAACTGCACCCACTCTTTAGGTAGTCGCATACCCACACTGGTTTTACGTCAGGATTAGTTCTTTTTTCAAAGCGAATTCTACCTTTGACAACTTTACCATCCATAGCTCCCCAATTTACCATATGGTCCAGTAAGCTAGCTAAAGGAAAATTAATAGTAAAAGAGTCAGAGCCCTTTAACTCAATTCCCCAATTGTGGTTCTTGTGGTCTGGTAGTAGTTTTTTTAGTTCCACTAAAAATTCATCAACAGTAAAAGAACCTTCCAAAACCAGCACCAGAGCCATTTTTTCCTCAACATTCACATTATTTTTCCCAGCCACTCGAATATAATAGAAACCTAAGCCTTCCACCGCATAGCCACAAGGAATTGCATTTACATTTGTTTTCTTAATATTATGGCAAAGCTTAGTCACATGATCTCCAAAACATATTTCACAACATAAAACCACAGTGCAATCATAGATAGTATGTTCTTTGGTAAGATAATGATATTAATAAGGCTTGCCATTACTTTTGTGAGCACCCTTCATAGATGGCTCTGGGATATCTAATTCAGAAACAGATGGGGCAATCACCTTTGGTGCCTCTGGAGCTTTTCCATTCTCTGAGTCGACCTCCATAGCAGTAGCAGCAGCCGCATTGCCCGCTGTTGGAGTGCCGCCTCCCTGTCCGACCTTCTGTTGGGAAGGAGTCGGCTGGGCAGCCGCAGGAATGGCCTGGACCATTGCGCCTCCACCACCAACCGGTTGCGCAGCAGCAGGGATGGCCTGGGGCGCAGCACCCCCGCCCTGCTGCCCGAGAACAGTTGCTTGTTGGGGCACCAAGTGACCACCGTGCCCTGCGTGTGTGCAGTCTGGGCGAGTAGCGCTCCTCCTCCTTGAAGCACAACATCCCCGCCTTGCATCCCGGCCTGCTGAGGCAACAGATGGGCACCAGCACCCTGCGCATGGGCATGGTGGGCGTTCAAAGCCCCCCTCCTTGCGGAGGGCCACCAGCACCTTGGCCCTGAAAGTCGGGGTGGCCGTGCATCACGCCACCCCCACCTTGTCCTCCGAATTGCTGGCCGAAAGGCGCCTGATAAGGGAAACCCCCCATCGGCCCTCCATGGTGGTACTGCGGCGTGGGTTGATGTCCGTAGCAGGCTTGATGCCAACCACCGCGACCCCTCCGGCCACCGTAACCGCCGTAGCCCCTTCCACCACCATGAAACTGTGCACCATTACCACGCCCTCCATAATTGTTGTACCCATGGAAGCAACCTCGACCCCTCCTCCATGGCCACCACGACCCGGGTGGAAGCCGTTCGTATGCATTGTTGCGGTCGCCTCCCCCCATCCCAAAGCCACCATTGTTGCCTTGCGCCGCCATCACTCGCCCTACTTTGACTGCCTCCGCGTATGATCGCGACGGAGATGAAGTGGTATGCGACTTCCCTGGCGGCGGCACTGGTAGGGATCTAGATTGGGTTCCAGTCCTCGCAAAAAGTGCACAAAGACCTTTGGTGGGCCGAAACACTTTGCCAGGCCCAAGTACAACAAATTCTTTCTGACTAGACTCCACCGTAATCACCCCTTTGCCACACACAGATGGATCCGTATAGAGCGCAGAAGTCAACGGAGGAAAGTCTGGATTAGTTTCCTTTCCTTTTGGATTCAAATTTTCAAAATTTTTTGAACCTATCCGCTTCCTCACCGTCGGGTTTGCCAACTCCAGCGATTCACTAGCCGAAAAGTAAGGCAATCCCTTTCTGTTCCCCAGGGAAGATTTCTGGTAAGCGGCCTTGGCAATGGCATCGTCGAGAGTTCTTGGAGGAGAAACTCTAGGGGCCGGCAATGGACCTTTCCAAGGCGCACCATTAAATTTCCTCTGAACTAGTCTGGAAACGATCGATTTGGCAAGAAGAACATCACTCGAAAACGGATTCTTATTACCAGACTCAAGGGCTTTTTCAGCTCGAAACAACTGATCTAAAGAGAAACCTTCATCCGATGCCCTGCTGATGAATTCCGGTGTGGACAGCTCTTTGTCGTCTGAGACATCCTCTTCTGAGTCACCAGATTGTACCCAGAATTTGGAACGAATAGGATCTGGTTGCACTTGAACGCCATGAACAGGCTTTGGTCTTCGCGTGGCCTCGACAGCGAGTTCCACCACCCTTGACAGAGCAGCACGACCCTCTGCACGGTGTCGCTCCACCTCATCACCATCTGCAGAAGTTGTGGGACGAAGCGCCTCCAGCACCCCGGGAGCCAGGGTCAAATGCCTAGTCTTCAGCTTCATCAGTCCTCCATGGGTGTCTGCACGACATCAAAGAGAAACACCGGAAAAAAAAAAACAGGCGAAAACAGAAAGAAAAACGATGAAGAACGGTGCCCAGACTCGAGAGAACGGCGCCGGCGAAGCCTTAGTATCGCATGTGCCGAGGAAACGGGGAGCAGACACGGATTCCGACGAAGATTTTACTACTATCTACTTACTGCTAGATGACATTGTTTGGGATAAGATATACGCTCTGATAGCATCAAATGAACGGCCGACCGATCGATAGGGGATAGCACAGCATATGCTTGCACAAAAACAGGAACCAGGACGCAACTGCTAGATGATATTGTTTGGGATAAGATATACGCTCTGATAGCATCAAATGAACGGCCGACCGATCGATAGGGGATAGCACAGCATATGCTTGCACCAAAACAGGAACCAGGACGCAGCTGAAGCAGCGTCTTCGTCAATTGACCGAACATAGCTGAAGCTGACAAACGCTAGAGATAATCTCCAGGGCCAAACAAGGATGATATAGGAAGTCACTCAAATTTACCCTTCATTTATTTATTGTGTTCCAAATCAAATAAATTTTCATATGCTTACCCCAGCCGTGAAATAAGCTTGTAGTCTGACCATTTTTTTTATATGTCAATGAAACGACACAAAGCTCCTGTGCTCTCGAAAAAAAACTTATTAATGAAGTTAACAAGCCATCAACAAACGCTTTAACAGTGGTATCTGATGTATCATTAGGCTGGTATCAGATAACAATAGGCTTGCAACTCCATCCACTTAATTTGTGTGGACAAGCTCAGATAAACCTATAGCATTTTTTTTTGAAGGAACTAAACCTAGCATTAGGGATCAGGGTTGTTAGTATTAGCAAGACAGATCGATATACACTAGTGTATTTATTTTTCGGAATTGTTGGGTGCGAACTACCAGACCGGGTCCCGGTAATGCCCTGGCATAGTCTGGCACAGACTGAAATAGTCTCACACCGAAAACTATATCATGGTCAATCAAGATAAAGTAAGCTGCATCCTTGACATGTTGCATCATTCGGCAACCATCTCCATTCTCAACGACTTTCATCATCATTTTTGACATTTTTTTTGTCACTAAACAATCTAACTAACTCTCCATTCCCAGAAGCAAAACTAACAAGAACACACGCTAGGATTCCAACCAAGAACATACACAAAACAACCACACCATGAAACCCGACGATGCGTGCACGCGAGCGTATCCTGCTATCTACAAGTACAAGCGCTGATTGATTCATCTGCACCATCGACTCGCCCGTGGTAATTAAACCCACGTCGTCGTGGCCACCGCCTTGTTAGAACCTGCTACCGCGGCGCGGCGTGCCGTGGGCCGCCATCGGCGACGGTGACGCAGGCGGGACGTTGCTGCCCTTGATGAACTCGAGGCACTCGGCGACGGCGCGGGCGTAGAACGAGTTGGACCGCATGCACGGCGGCCGCCGCGGTGGCTTTCTGTTCCCGCCGTCGCCGGCGGCCTGTCCGACGGTTTTTCCTCCGGCGAGGGCGGCGCGTTTCTGACCACCCACAAGAAACCTCCTACTGCCGATGGCAGCGGCAGGTGGCGAGCTGCTACCTGCCGCTGCTGTTGCCACCCGTCCCCTCGTGAGTAGCCGCAGGTTGCGCACGCAGCGGCCCAGGACTCCCAGCAGCGTCCACAGCTTGGCACGCAGCCGGCGCACGGAGATGCGCGTCGGGTTCAGCCGGAACCCCCTTGCCGGCCGTCGCCACCGCCGCAGGCCCAGCCTCGTGTAGGACGAGTACTTCAGATCACTCATGATGTCTCTCTAGCTCTTCCTTAATTGATGATAATTTCCCTGGCACTGGTTGTACCTTAGCTAGCTAAGACTACCTGTCACAATCTGACACTGCTATGATTAGAGCACCAGCCTCTACCTGTGACTGAGCTCAATTGCGTTGGGTGTGTGGTCGTCGAGTCAAGTGGCCGCATTTATAGGCCGGGGGAGCAGGAGGTGGAAGAAGATGGCAGGAAGGTTGGTGCATGCCTCTTTGACGATCGAGAGCAATGGAGTGTGATGGCAGATTCGGGGACACAGCGAGATTGATTAATTGGCTTAATGGAGCCTATGATCATCACCGAGTATGGACAAAAGCGAAAAGCATCACTTTGGTCAGTGCGTGCTAATGATCGTGCAGGTTTAATCTTTTTTTAAATGATTTTTAAGCTGGTCGTGTAACATGTGAAAGGGCCGCGCCATCTGTTAACGCGTAATTCTGTCGCCTTACCGTTGTAATAATATATAATGGCTGCTCTCGCCTCTTGGTGTTCCTGCGGTGCAGAGATTCCACATGCTCGCTACGAGTATAATCTGAAGGACTACTGAATGGTACGGTACAATTCTTTATGCATTTTTTGGTAGACAGTGTATATATATATATACTATTGGAATTTCATGCTTCAACAACTTGTATTTTAACAACTCAGTTAAGGCAGTTTTCTTGGTGAGGTTTGTTGTAAACATCACACGCTTGTTTTCCCCATCTCGGGTACTTGAGCTTCGAGGATGCTTGGTGAGATAGGAGTAGCACTCACACATATTGTACACTTTCATCAATCACATACATTTTTGTAACATGTTAGATTGTTGTAGAGTCGTTTTGTATGCTGTAATAAATATCTGAGGTTTATCGATTAGTTTTGAGGATGTCTTTTTCTTATGTTATCGTAGAGGACTTAATTTAATGTTCAACTTGTGACCTTTGTTGCTTCCGCGCACTCTGTTATTTTAGCGTAGTGTCATAATACTTTAGAAGGATGTCTTTGTTGTTGTTTCTCCTGAGGTGTTACACTCTCCTGCATCCACCGCAGTGGCGGGTGCTGACGGCCTAGCGCCCCTTCCTAGTGAGACGATCTGAAGCAACAAAGGCGACACCATGACGACGCCCGTTGCTCGTGTCTTGCCCGCGCGTTGCCAATGCTCATGGCCAGGCTCCATTCGGAGGGGAGGCGTGACATAGATTGGAGAGGAGATCCGAGACACACAAAGCCAAGATCTTGGGACAAGTACCCTGATTTTGTTGGACCTTGGGAGATCGATCGTGATTTGTGCTACTTCAGGGATGATAAGTTCAACAAACAGAGTGTATAATCTACTTCCTCTGTTCAAAATAACAATAATACTATAAAATTTGTATAATAAAGCACGAGATATGATCTACTTCCTATCTTCCTCCATTCGAAATTACTATAGGAAATCATTTTCTTGGCCCTAAAAAATGCTATCTAGTTTCTTGGCGCCCCCCATTTTTTTATCTCAAACTTGGTTATTTGGCTCTAAAACAATTCTTTTTTGGTTTCTTCGCCCCTTCATTAGTTTGACGGCCAACGGTATTGAATTGTACATGAAATGACTCTTTGACCACTGGTACCGAAATCAACAGTTCAACAATGTATACATTGTATAGATGTGCTATACATTTCTTTACTATCAAATTTCCTAAAATAAAGATTAAAATATTTTTCCAATTATGGAATCATTATTTATATTGACATGCATACAAATTATTGATAGTAGGCGGTCTGAGCGACATGTATAGTGCATATTTAGTAATTCATCTACAACTTAACACCATTAGCCCATTTGGAAAGGTCAAGAAACTTAAAAATTTTGTTTTATGGCCAAACAACCAAGTTCAAGAAAAAAAGATCAAGAAACTAAGCAACAAAGTTTTAGGTTAGAAAATATTTTTCTTTTTTGACAAATAAAAGAATATTTTTCTTAATTATAAGACGTTATGATTTTTTAGATTTACAATTTTACTATATATTTAGAGATAATGTGGGTCTAAAAAAGATTTTGTTTGAAACAGTGAGAGCCCTCAGGCCACTGGGCCTGTCATCTGTCAAACGCCACGAACGCAAACGCTGGAGGAATTTTTTTTATTAATAAACTTATTTTTTAAAAAAATTACAAAATTAGTCTCCGTTTCTAAAAAAAATGCAGGAATAGGCCACTAGTCGCCCGTTGAAAGGGCAACGTGAGAGAATCGCCCGTTCAAAGGGCGACCAGGCCCACGTCGCCCGTTCAAAGGGCGACCAGGCCCACGTCGCCCGGCCAAAGGGCGACCAGGCTAGTCGCCCAGCCAAAGGGCGACCAGATGTTCGCCCCGCCGACGGGCGACCTGGTTTTTTAGGATTTTTTTAAAATAATATTTATTTATTTGGAAATTTCAGAAAAAATTTCGGATTATTTTTAAAATAATATTTATTTATTTGGAAATTTTAAAAAAAAATATCGAAGTCGGAGAAATAGCAAAAATAATACGCAGTCATGCAATGGGCGTGCGAAAACGCCGTTGTCGTGTGCTCGCCCAAGCTTAATAGATGAAAAAAATACAACAGTGAAACATTAATTAAGTTCTAAAAACTAAAATAGTATCAGTACAATATCATAGAAAACAACATCGACGGCAAATCATACAAAACTAATATCGTCCACGCTTAGGTGCAACACCCCTAATCATGCCAGGCTTTGGTGCTTTGCGGCCCGCTCACACATGGTCGGCTGAGTAAGTAAGCGGCGAAGGAGGAACTATAACACGTGCAGGACGGCCTCCAGCAGCAGCTGGTGTCGCGTACTCGTCCCGTGAGGGTTGTGTCTGTGGTGGTGCTTCACGTAACTGCGATGACGCAAGTACGTCCGCCGGCTCCTGCTCCATGTAACTGTCAAGGTCGAAGGGTGACGGGGATCGCTGACGAAAAGTGTCAGCGTGCTCAGAGATGTCCGATCCCTCGTAGTCGTAACGGGTCGTCCCTAAACATATAAGACCAACGTTATGATAACGCTGATGGTAAAACTAATATATAACATGTCGAACTCTTAAAAGTAGATCATACCTCGAACCATGGGTACAGCGTGTGAAGAGGAACCTCCGAAATCGAACTGATGCCGCGAACCGTCAAAGTGCATACCTGACCATGCAGAGTGAATGTAATGTTATGAATAAAGCAGTATTAGATAATATAATTAAATTTCACAACTATATCGTACCTGTAGGCATGTGAGCAGGCTGCGAAGATGATCCAATGATATCGAACTCCGGACGCCAACCGGCAGAGTACGTAGGTGGACCTGAATAATGAAACTTATAAGTAACGAACAAGTTACCATTACTACATACGAAGAAAATATAAGTTACTCACCTGTTTGGTATGTAGGCCGCGGAGGTAGTGGCGCCGTCGGTCCGTCAGGTCTGTGTGTCACATGTGAACGTCGAGGGACGACATCCGGCTATCGCCCGCAGGGCCGGCACGACGTCAACTTGACAATGTTTGCAGCAGAGTCCTACATCCTCTGGACCGCAGCGGTAAGCTCGTGGCTGGTCATCTGAATGCCCTCCCTCAACCGGTGCAAGAGCGATCCACCATCCACAGTGATACGGTGAGCCATGTCGGCCTATTAACAAAACGAGAACATTGAAGTAATTACGATAAGAAAAATATTAAACGAAGTGGGTTGAAGTTCATAAAGATCGTACCACCAACGACATCGCCTGATCTCTGTGCACAGGGTACGTGTCCGTCAACCTGGGGACGTGGGTCCGTGGCTCCGCTGGTGTATACATGACTCTGATCCGTGTGCGAGGAATATACCAACGTAAGTAGTCCCCGTAAGCCTCCAAGGAAAATGGTCTGGGCTCGTAGGTCATATCATGTAGTGCGTTGGCCTACTCGTCGACCCACGGCTGTATACGGGAGGACCAAGTAACGCCTGCCGGTAGACCCCTCCGCACGTAACTATGGATTTCAAAACTATTAATTATCTTTCTATATATATTAAATACTCAATCAGAACGAATTAATTGTCTTATACTGACCCGTGCACGGAAAGAGGAACAATATGGGCAACCGGGAGTGGGAACGTCTGGTTACGACCAAACTGCCGCATCACTCTGTGAGGAGCGTAGTTCTCGACAAAGATGTCAAAAACGACAGCCTTACGTGTCAGCCAGTACTCCTGATCCCTCGTGCAGAACGACGACCACCCATTAGGTGCTCGTACGACAATCTCCTCCATGCTGTAAGGTGTCCAGCGGACGTCGTCTGGCCTAATCCGGTCGAACGCCGCCATGTACTCAGGATAGGCTCTGTGAACCTTAATGTTTGCCCAAGTAGGCTGTATAGAAAATAATAGTAAGGTGCAATTTATTCAAAAATAAATAGAAACAGGTTCAACTGCGATATAGAAGACTTACCCGCCGCCGGACCCACAACGAACCCATCGTAGGGCCGTCCTCCTTCGTCTCCCCGTACAACCCTGCTCCGTAAGTCGAGAAATCCATGACTGGTCGTCGAATACTAAACCGCTCGTACGACCAGAGTTGAAGTAATAGTGGACAACCAGAGAGGATAGCTGAAGGGTCGGTCTTTGTGCACGCATCTCAATGACCTCGGTACGTGGCTGCCAAGATAGCGGACGCCCAACTGTACTGCGGCACGGAGTTGATGTTAATGAACTATATCACAGTGTTATCTATTTACCTGAAACTGCAAGAGCAACGTCTTCGTAGGCCCGTGATGCTGGTTTTCAGCAAGAGTTTGATACTCTGGAGCGTCTGGTCGACGCACAACACCCTCGAAACGGACTAGAAGGTCCTCACGCCAAGTGGCCTCCATGTCTGGATGGCTGACGGCCTGCCCAGCAGTGGTGACACCAAGTAAGTAGGAGACGTCCTCGAGTGTGGGAGTCATCTCCCCGCAAGGAAAGTGGAACGTGTGCGTCTCAGGCCTCCAGCGGTCCACCAATGCCGCAAGTAAGGAACGGTCAAAGTTGAACCCTATCACCGCATCGGCCGGGGCCTCAACAGCACTAGCCTGCACAAGCCTACACAGAGGCAGTAGACCAGCTGCTCGTAGCCTGTAGCATATACAACATTTATATATAAATATATATTACCAAATCGTCTGTATGAGTAAAACAAATAAGTGAACGTGTTATCGTGCATACCTCGGTATCCATCGCTCGTCCAGCCGCCACAACTCCTGAGGTACCCTAGGCCGTAGAACAGGTAGCTCAGCAGCTGTCACAGCACTCAAGTAGGACCGGTGGCGCTGGTCCAACTGTGCGTCCAACAACTCCAAGTGTCCCTCATCCATCGCCATACCTAAAATATCTTAATAATGTAAAAAAATAATGCACAAATATAATTAATACTATGACACAACAAATCAAAAAAATACAGACATACTATTATTTTTAAAGAGCATTTCCGCCTTGATTCCGCAATCCACGACGTGCACGAGGGCGCCGGCTGTCTTGCGGATTCCCTGAAAGTCCTGCTTCTGCAGCTCCCTCTGTGGTGGTTGCACGCGTGCACTTTTTATAAGTATGTCCTGTGCCATTACACTTGGTGCACCGATGCTCCAGTCTTCCCACTTTTGACTCATCCATATCATTTCTAATGCGCCGTGTCTTACGACGACCAGGCTTCTGTCTTAATTTGTCCTTATCGGGCCCCCGTAGGTAGTTACTACCAGGATTGTTTGTAAAACTATCAAATATTGCGAAACCATAAATCTCTGCATTTCAGGTTGTCATGACTACCTTCTTCCTAAAATAATGTGAGACATACAGCTTCGGGGACAAATTAGTAAGTGAACAAGCTGCTATAACATATGAGCACGGCCTATGTAGAAGTTTCGGTTTCATGCACGAACAGCTGCATGAGTTATAACGAATAACACACTCTTGTGCAATTCTCTCTCGATTGCCACCACGACGGCCCCGATCCCTACATAGAACTTCAAAGCGATTCTCTGCTGTGCCCATAGGACGTGCACGATGCAAGCTTGCCTTCTCCACCTTTTTCTCATGTAATTTGTCATGAATGTTGAAAAAATCAATGTATTATCTGCCATCGCATTAAAAACAACCATATATCTTTCACGGAAGTACTTGCACGTTCTATGCAAAATACCCTCTATGATTGCTACAAGAGGTAATCCTCTCATGCCTCGAATGACCCAATTGTACACCTCCGTCAAATTTGTTGTCATTATTCCAAACCTCGCCCCATCTGTGTCATATAATAATGACCACTTCTCCTTTGGCTCGTACTCAATCCAATCTGAGAAGCACCTGATTGATGACCCTGACCTCCGAACCACATTCCTCAAGGCATCCGTTGGGAGGCCTAAAAGAGGAACAGACATATCATTCGGGTCTTGATTCGTACGAGTCGCTAACTCTTCTGTTTGCTTTGTTGTTAATTCATCAAGACGTGTCCACATTGCATTGAATTTTCTTTGTTGGTTCTGATTGCACAACCTCTTAAACATATTCATAAGGTGTTTATTTTTAAAATGGCTGAAAAAATTTGCACCCAAGTGCCTCATGCACCATCTTGATTGTATGTCCGACCATCGAGGAGGAAGATCACGCTCCACTGAACCATATTGCATATCCGTTATCTCCTTCAACAAACTGGCATGTCGGTCATGTATGACACAAATATTAGGTCGCCCTTGCACCACTGCTAAATTCACACGCTCCAGAAACCAATACCAACTATCTGTGTTCTCACTTTCCACAAAAGCAAAAGCAACTGGTAGTATTTTATTATTCCCATCAACACCAATAGCAGTTAGAATCTGACCTTTGTACTTTCCTGTTAGAAATATACCATCCATGCATAAAATAGGTCTGCAATGATGAAATGCCATTATACATTGACCTAGTGCAAAAAAGGCTCGACGAAGTATTAACTTTTCGGCCTCTTTTGGATCAGACACATCCATGATATCATAATATGTACCAATATTTCTTTGTCTGACGGTTTCTAACAATCTTGGTAGGTTCTCATAAGATGCTTCGTACGAACCGAATCTCTTCGCAATGAACTTCTGTTTCGCTCGCCACGCCTTCGAATAGCTGATGGTGTATTTAAAATCTTCCTCTATAGTAGTCACTATAGATTTCAGCTCATACCTTAAATTATCAACAATTCGATTATACATGTACTCTGCAATGAAGCTCGATGTAAGAGCAGTATTGGACTTCTCTAATTCTTGTAACTCACATGTATGTTCTGTTACTATAGAGCACTTCCAAATTGTACTCCATTTTTGCTCATAAGCATGTACCCTAAATGGACAGTCCGAAAACACACATTTAACATCATATACTTTCTTGTTGGACTTAACAACTACAAAAAACCGCTTCATTGACAGAGACCAGTACTTCACGGCACTCATCACTTCATCTTTGCCTTTGTACATAGCTCCCTCTACTAGTTCATTCTCATGATATTCCCACGGCACAGAATTTCCTTCGTTGATCATCAAATTCTTGGAACTGTTACTCTTCCACTCCGGTGGGATAGGAATTTCATTCTCATCTTCAGATGAGTCAGTTTCAGATATATTCTCATTCTCCATATCTTCCATCGCCATCTCTTGAACTATATGCTCTATGCGCTCTCCTTCGTCCGCTTCACCCGTCGGTACCATAGATGACAGGTGATGATCACCCTCTTCATTATCTTCCTCATTATCATTGTGATTATCATGGCTCGGACCTCCTTCTTCTTCTACACCGTGTACCTCATGAACCTCCTTCGTATATGCTTGAACAAGAAGGACTAGAGGCCACCCACGTTCTACAGCTTTGTTGACGTATTTTCTTCATGTTGATGTTGCATTAAGCGGTACTAACTCCCAAAAAGTGCTCTCCCGAGCACGACTAACGATACCCATGACCTTAACGTCATGTTGGTTGCTGTCAAGCCTAAATATTCGCATCAACCAATTCTGCACACCACTAATTGTTCTCTCATTTGCCCTAGACACCCATCTACTTACTGAGGCAAATCCTGACAGATCAACCCCGTATACACCTTGAATAATTTCTCCTTCTCCATAATAAATTTGAAATCCTAACTTCTCCGACATCTGTGTAATCTAAAAATTTCAACTAAGATACCTTTTCACTAATATATTACTAATATTATTTCAACTATAACTATTTAATTTAACAATATATATAAAATAAGAATATAAGTAATACTACCGAAATATAATATTAATCGCTCAACTGCTCATTACATTATCTAACAATTAATATAACACACATTAAATAATTATATATAAAATTATTTTTTTACTTATCGAAAATTTTCCTCTTCCTCTCTTCTCCTTCTTCCTCTTCTTCTTCTCTTCTCTTCTCTTGTCTTCTCTTTCCCTCTCCTTCTCTTCTCTTCTCCCCTTCAGCTCTCGGCGCTAGCCGCCTTATATAAAGCCGCCACGTCGCCTCCTGTTCGGGCGACAGGGGCCACAAAGTCGCCCCCTGGTCGGGCGACGTGGGGCCCGCCACGCCACGTCGCCCATTTAGCGGGCGAGCACGGCCAAGTCGCCCCCTGGTCGGGCGACATGGGGGACACGTCGCCCATCGGCCGGGCGACGAGCTCCACGTCGCCTGTTTGTCGGGCGACATGGCCCAGGTAGCCCGCCAGTCGGGCGACAAGGCCCATCTCCGCCCTTTTAACGGACGACTGGTGGCCTATTTCTGTAAATTTTTAAAAACGGAGACTAATTTTGTAATTTTTTTTAAAAATACGTTTATTAATAAAAAAAATTCAACGCTGGAGAGCTCAGCACGCCACCAAGCTGTTCGGCTCAGAACCCAGAAGGCCCACCACGCCACGGCCCATACAGTATAGAGAGGACACCCACTCGTTCGCCGGTTACTCTTCGTACACACTGACAGACAGCCTCACTCATCGTCTTCCGTCGTCTTCCCTTCAATTCATCCCCGATTCGGGTTGCATTCCCCATTTGCGTGTTCTTCCATCTCCCAGATTGATCTCCTTCCCCATTTGGCCTTCCTTTCCCGGTGCGAAAGCAGCTGTACCTAGGCAGCGAGCCACCCACCACCCCTCCTGCTCTCCAGCAAACGCGGAGAAAGTGGGCAGGAAAGAAGGTGTCCGCGGCGCCGGGGGGCGGCACCTCATCCTGCTCCGCTCCGTGCGCTTCACCCTCTCCCAGCAGCAAGGAGCGGCGCAGACCGAGAGGCCAAGAACCGGATCGGCGGGTCCATGAAGCCCGACGAGAGGAAAGATGCCGGCGGTGGCGTGGCGGCATTAGGCGGCGTCTCCTGCTTCGACATCAAGTCCTTCGTCGCCTCCCTCGCGCTGCTCACGCTCGTCATGGCGCTCTGGCAACTCCACCCTTACCACCGCTCCTCTCTGCATCCCGCCCGTCTTCCACCTGCCCCCTGCTCCCCCGCCCGCCCATCTCAGCTTCCTCTCACGCCGCCGCCACCTTCGCCTCATTCCCTTCCGCCGACTCCAGTGCCAACGCAGCAAGCACCAAGACGGCCTCTTCGGCCGTTCCCGCCGTCTCGACGACGAAGCAGGCGGCGTCGGTGCTAGCCTCCAAGCCGGCACACGTCTATGGTACCCCCTACTTCAAGTGCGAGTGGGTACCCAACCAGGATCCGTCGTCGCCGGCGCCGCCGCGGGTCGTTCGTACAAAGGCCTACAAGATGCTGCCGGACTGGGGCTATGGCCGCATCTACACCGTCGTCGTCGTTAACTGCACATTCCCCACAAACCCCAACGCCGACAACCGCGGCGGGAAGCTCCTCATCCACGCATACTACTCCACCGCCTCCCGCCGGTACGAGCGCTTCGTTGCGCTAGAGGAGGCGCGGGGTTCCTACGACGAGTCCCGGTTCCGGCCGCCCTTCCCATACGAGTACCTGTACTGCGGTCTCTTCGCTCTACGGGAATCTCAGCGCAGCTCGCATGAGGGAGTGGCTAGCCTACCACGCGCATTTCTTCGGCCCCGCGTCGCACTTCGTTCTCCATGACGCCGGTGGTGTCAGCCCGGAGGTCAGGGCGGTGCTGGATCCGTGGGTCCGGGCGGGCCGGGTCATCGTCCAGGACATCCGGGCGCAGGCGGAGTACGATGGCTACTACTACAACCAGTTCTTGGTGGTGAACGATTGCCTCCACCGCTACCGGCACGCCGCGAATTGGACCTTCTTCTTCGATGTCGATGAGTACATCTACCTCCCTGACGGCCAGACGCTGCAGGAGGTGCTCCGGCAGCTGAAGCCCTACACGCAGTTCACCATTGAGCAGAACCCCATGTCCAGCAAACTCTGCGTGGAGGATCCAACCATGGAGTACTCAAGGTGTGCTATCCTCACCTAATTGTTCTTTCCTAATGTTGATTGTTCCTTCAATTGTTTATGCCATCACTGTTTCTGTCGGAATCTTTCCTAGATTCACGTAATATAGAATACAGTACTAATCTTTGTTAAAGTAGTGGAGTATTTCAGAAGAGTGCAAGGCATCTCCAGTCATTGTCATTTTGTTATTTGCTGGAGCCACTTGCTTCAGTTTGCTACTGACATGAGTCAACATCTACTAGTTTTTGTTTATGCTTTAGGTTGATTGGGCAGCGTGACTATTTTGTTTCCCCATAAGGTCCCGGGCTGTCTTACCTAGCCCATTCAAAAGAATGATTGTTATATTCCTTAAATTAAACTTATAATATTCATATAGCAAGTAAAAGATTCCTCTCTAGCATTCCGGCATAGAAGTTAATGGTTCATTTTATTCTTTTTAAGTACCCATATGTTCCAGCAATGGTATCAGGAATTTCTAGGTACAGGTCAGACTAGCAGGCGATTGTAATCATTATTACAGAATACACCATTTTTTAGATTTTTTGTGTAGTTGGGATATTGTTCACTGAGCTGCAGAAAAATCTGCAATTGTGACAATTGAGAATTGTTGGAAACAAAATCACTGTATTCCTCTATTTGTTGGAATAGGATCAGTCAATACCTCTGTTTGCTCTTTCTGGCATGAGCACACAAGTATATGAGACAGCACAAACTATCTAGCAACAAAACTTTCTACTATATTTGATCCTATAGCTTCACACTACAAGCTTATACTTGTGTTCACAAGCAAGATTTACTAACTTGATTGTCACAACTAAAGGCAACAGGGCGAGCTAGGTACACCCTGTTGCCTAGGCGACAAGGCGTAACTCGACCCCCAAGGCTAGCTGGGTCCACCTGGATACCTGGGCGACGCCTTTGAAGCAGAGACACTACTTTTAACTTGATCTTCACAACCAAGCACTGCCACTAACCCTTACACACCATATGCAAGCTTCTTCATTTTCTACATTGCATAGCTTCAACTTCGATTTTTACAGCCATAAGAGTGCTGCCCCCTTTTGTAGCCCTATTATCCCGTTGATCGGCTTGGTACAGTAACCATAAACAATAACTGAATGAAACAGGACACCTCACCATCCGCTGTACTACTTTTACAGGTCATGTTGAAGATAAATTTTGCTGCTAAATGCTAGCTAACTATTAGCTCAAGCAACAAGCCAATATTCTCTTGGACATGAACAAACTTAATAATTTTGCTTCACAATTTATAGTTCCCTTTGTGGTTACTATAAATTTTGATTTTTCAGCTCTTCTCTGTCCTTTATTGAAGTCCTGTTTAAAACACAAATTGATTGTGGTCATCGATGATGTGAAATTGTTTGGTTTAGAATTGTGAGCAATGCTGCTTCATGAACTTAATATGACTGTGTTCAGCACTTTATTTGTTTTCTCATATTAACTCAAGTTCTGGTTTATGAAATGCTCTTGCACATGTTTCAAAAATTTAATTATATGCATAAAACGTCCTGTGTAAAATAGGAAATGGGAGAGCCACATAGTGGTCTGTGGGGGTCTTGTACTTGAATGCTAATGTTTCTGTGTCCAATTAGTTAAATTTTCGTTGATTCTAGTGCTTCTTATTTGATCTTTATAAATGTCTAGGGATAGCAGGATTGTGTGTTGACTGTTTCCAGATCACAAGGTACATATGTAGTTTTTTTTTTTTTTAGGCCTCTCGTCTGGGTACAGCTGTAGTATCTGTTCATGTACAGACTCACACCAACCCTACACACGCACACCACACGTACACAAACAAACCTACAACTACACTCAAAACAAATCGCGTCCTTCGTGAGATCACCGGTCCATCAAGGCTCCTTAGACGACGGGCACGTCGCATTCCCTTTGTGGCTCCACGCGTGAGAGGCAACGCAATTTATTTAGGGGCAAGCCCCGGTGAGAGACGCGGGTGTAATTCCTGGGAATCAAACCCGCGCCGGCTGCACGCACAACGGTTGTGCTAGCCACTCGAGCGTCTGCTCAGTTCTCAGGTACATATGTAGTTATGTGTGAGTATTTATAATCGGAGAAATATAATAATATCCGTTGAACTGCTAGGCCACTATTTAGCTGAGTAACAGATATGTCAAATTGAAGAGAATGCTAATTTCCCTGCTAAGCTAGTCAAACGATTTCAAACTGGTTCGAGAAGTCCAGTTATTATCCTTTACTTTTCATGCTTTGCGATTTCAAACGGTTCACTGTTATTTGGGTCTGTTTGTTGTTGATGTGCTTTCAAGTATAGTTATCTAGAAGGTTGTTTACCGATTCTGCAGTGTTTTTTTTCCTGTTACAGGTTGTAAAGGGATGCTCACAATTAACTTCTGCTCCCAAAAATAGAAATAAATGATTACTTTCAGAAAGCACCTCAGGCCAAACACAAACAGAGACTTGACATTTGATACAATGTAATACCAGCCCTTTTGCTACTTTGCATTTTGCATTTTATTGGCAGATCTTGAGCGTCGTAACCTTTGTGGTTGTTGCACAAAGCACATATTGTTGCCCTTTATTTGCTATACTTGCAACACTGCCGTGCTGACTGTTTTACTACGAAGGTACCACTGTTTTTTATGTTGATTCATTCGATGTCATGATTATTCAGGAAATGGGGCTTTGAGAAACTTGTCTTCCGTAATTCAATCACTGGAGTCAGGCGAGATCGCAAATATGCAATCCAAGCTCGGAATGCATACTCCACAGGTGTACACATATCCCAAAATGTCATCGGCAGGACAACCCACAAGACGGAAAGCTTTATCCGATACTACCATTATCACAATTCAATCAACGTCATGGGAGAACCCTGCAGAGAATTTGTGCCGAAACCCACTAATGGAAGCAAGGTAACGTTTGAGGGGATACCATATGTCTATGATGACAACATGAAACGCATGGCAGGGGAGATCAAACACTTCGAGGAGGAGACACTTGGAACCATCCGTACATAGGATTTGTGCAAAAGCATCGCTGGTACATATACAGTTCTATCATTTAGGATACCTTGAAGCCATGCCCATTCCATGTGACTCTCAACTTGTGCATTTTGAGCAGCCATTCCAACAAACAGAAGGAAAGAATCTGTCTCGGGGTTGAATTAGTGTAAAGTTTGAGTTTACCTTGGCATTCTCCTTTCTGTAGGGGGCAATGCCTTTGTGCTGCGTTTCCCTTTTTGTCCCTTTGATTGATGTTGTCTGTATCTCATTGTAGATTTGTCTAGACTGACTGTTGGGCTTTATTAGATTTTTCTGAAGTTTTATAGGACGCAGTGTAAAGTGTCTGAATATTTGACTTAACCTCACTCTAGAGTCTGGATCTGAATGCAACTTGTTCTTGCACAAACTGCAACGCCAGTTCCCATGGCTTTTGTAAAGCTTTGGCAGTGGAGCCTTGAGGTTTCTTACATACATTGGATCTGTTATGTAAACCTATCAGAATAGATGACAACTCAGTTACGGTGAAGCGTTATTTTTTTTAACTCAATGGTGAAGCGGTTTTTAACATGTACGCTTTGTTAGAGGAGAATGAACCTAACCAGTACCACCCGTCTTCCAAGTTCCAGACAACTGAAGCAGAGTCTGCCCCAAACATTTCTTGCACTGAGTTGAGCAATGAACTAGTACGAACAAACAATTCTGAGCAGCCCAGCAGCAGGCTGGCAGAGAAAGCAAAGAAAACACCATTTAAAGGCACATTGCAGCTAGCCCGAGAAGTTCGGGGGGGAGAGCTTGCAGGACCTATTTAGGCCTACTTTGGCAGCACGATATCCCGGAGGGATCCCGGCCCTTTCCCGGGGCGAGAAGGCCGCGCGGAAACTGGCTACGGGCCAGATTAGGCGCCGTTTGGTAGCCCAATCGGAGGGGGAGGGCAGCCCCAATCCATGCGTTTTCCCCGGGGAGCCGCTCCACGTTTGAGGCCTAGTTTGGCAGCACGATATCTCGGAGGGATCCCGGCCTTTTCCCGGGGAGAGAAGGCCGCGCGGAAACTGGCCACGGGCCAGATTAGGGCGCCGTTTGGTAGCCCACACGGAGGGGGAGGGTAGCCCCAATCCACGCGTTTTCCCGGGGGAGCCGCTCCACGTTTGAAGGCACTGGGCACCGTTCCCCGTCCTCTCGGGATCGCACGATTCGGCGCGAAGAAAAGCGCACCGCCGCCGCCCGTCCTCCCAGGAGCTGCGCCGCCGCCCGTCCTCCCTTCGGGTTCGGGGCGAGGAGAGCTGCGCCGCCGCCGTCCACCACAGGCCACTGCGGCGACTCCTCTCGCGACCCTCGTCGATCCCTTCCTCGCCTCAAGGTACGTGCAGGGATCCTCCTCCCTGTTGTGCCGATCTATAGACCGGCGATCGATTCTCCTCCCTCTCTCCATACTCTAGATCCGATCAGTGGTTGAGACCTAGGCGGCGGTGGGGATCTTGTTGCTTCTGTTCCTGGGTGGCTCATGCTCATGGCTAGGGTTTGAACTTTTGTGTTGTTTTGATTTGATAGGTTCCACGTCTAGGCGACTACTCCGTACTAGGTATGGATGATGAAGGGCAAGATAAAAAAAGCTTGCAGCTATTGTAGCCTTGTAGGCCTGTAGCAGTTATTTTAGGCTTTTTAACTACGTTCATTAATCCAGTTGCAGGATCCTGTTTCTTGGATTTCTCGTTTCTAGCACTAACTGGTTCTGGTAGATCCAGTTTACTGGTTCATGAATGCACTTGTTGCTACTAGCGTAGTATGATGAAGAGGCCAACTGATGCTCTTCAGCTGACAGCTGATTTATGTACAAAAAAACACCACACTCATTGCCTTATGCATTGCTAGTAGACAATTAACAATTGTTAGTTATGACCAAATGAACGATGGTGGACAGTCATGCATGTGTTAGCTATCGAAAGTTATTGATGCTAATTATTGCCAAGCCAAACTAAGCATATTAGTGCAGAAGTTACATTGCATATATGTTGCCCCATTGAGTTTTTCTTTCTATTAGGTCTTGATCTGAAAATTAAAATACAGTAGCATTCAGGTGGCACTATTAGAGCTCTTTGAATCCGGAAAAAGTTAGTGTTTGTTTCATTACTTCATTTCCAATGATGTTCTAGACTTCTAGTAGTTTAGTTCTTGTATTGCTAGTTAATATATGCTGGTTCTTGCTCTGTTTTAACACAAGTTACTTAGTACTAGGCAATTCTCTCCTGGAAATGGAATCGTGTACTTAGTAGCAGAAGCTAATAGCTGAAATGGAATCATGTACTTAGTTCTTGGAGTAACCCTTGTAGTTGACAGTTTAGGAGCTATTCATTTTTCTTGGGAGGAGCATGGTAGGAATTATGCTAAACATAACAATATGTAACTGTTTTGCTTGATCTGAAATGCCTACTTGTTTATTTGTGTGTGTGTATATATATATATATATGTATAATATGTAATAATATAGTTTCATATATATAACACTAGATGGATTCTTGGGAGGAACTTCTTAGGAACTTTTGGTGGAAGAAGAAGAAGAAGATGAAGAGATAGATAGGGAGGTATTTATGAAAATGAAAAACAAAAATGTTCGCTTGATTTGGCTCAAACAAGATTAGGTAATGCCTTTTATTGTGCTTACTTGCTAATGCTTTTCCTTGCTTACTTGTCCTTATTTTCTTATGAAACATATTCAATTTTTCACAAAGGAAAAATACACAGAATGAAGGATATAACGATAGCCCAGGAGGTTCAAGCATCAACTTATCCGATATCAGTTGATTACAAAGCCATACATCGATTAAAAGAATACAATAAAGGGGTTTACATAATTTACTACATCGCTACATGGCGAAATCATCAGAGTTTCTAGCATCCAGAACAGCTGCGAAAGTAGAGGGATATTGCGGAAGCATCATCTTTCACCATCTTAAGCGTAGGCACGAGACCAACTAATCCTTTCATCCTTCAGGGACGTCGGCAAGCCATCATCCAAATCTGGATCCAAATTTTCAGTACGTTTTGTACTGGCCACATCTCCCACCCTATGTTTTGCTTTTGCTATGTAGTATTTTGTGGGATGCAAAGGATATAGTCAAAGAGGCCTAATATATGGCTGTGGTTTCCTATGCAAGTAATGACCAATATTATATAATATAGTTCATCAGTTTCCATCTCATTCGCACATCTTTCCCATCACATCACATCACACACATCTCACCCTCTCGCACTCAGTTGATAGGCCCAACTCCCTCTCGGAGCCTGTCTTAGCGGCTCACAGCCGAAAGGGTAACACCAGAGGGAGAATAGAAGGACTCATCTCACTACTCCCGAGAAGCGTAGGTCGAGGAAAAGGCCATACCGAGGCCGCGGACTATATATAGATTCAAAACTCTGCAGAGCGTGTACTCCTGTAACCACAAGATCACTATCCTTGGCGGTGCACTCCGCCTAGGCTGATTTCAGCTGCTTTCTAACCGGTGCGATGCCACCCTACCACTCAGTTCTGGGACATCCCGAAATACCACCGGAACACTGATAGATACACCGGCACACTGAGACTGTGAGGCGTAGTTACCCGGGCCACCAAGGTAACTTTACGGCTTTAAGGAGGGTGTGGGACCCAATGCCCGTACCTCCCGACACTATCTGCTAACAACCTAGTAGTAGTGGCACCATCCTAGCTAGTCAGACATCCGTCCCCCACCCATTCAGGGGCGAGTGGTGAGCACGTAGGTCCCAAGGTTCCGGTTCTCAAGAGATATCAGGTCATAGGGGGATCAGATAGGATTATCTTCTCATAGGGACTACAACAGTCCGTGCTACAACAGCACCTCCTACCCGAGGCCTCGCTCCACGAAGGCTCTCGTCCCTGGGATCACCATATACCTCACAATGTGCCCGCCACAAGCACCTCATACGGGGATGCCCAGATCACATCCCCCGGCAAGACTCGCTTCAAAAGCTCGTCATAGAATCCTGTCCGATCGACTCAACCCTCACCACACACCCAAGACACGCAGCACTCTCTCCGAGTAAAGTGGCACCGCATGCCTTAGCCATATACCATACCATACTCTCCACCACGTATCACATCACAGATATAAGCATAGATGTAAAGCATCATAAGCAAAAATAAGCATGCGTCTAGCCTATCAGCGGGTGTGCATGAGTAAAGGTTGCGACAAGGTAAAGGCTCATCAAGCAATTCTACCATGCATCCTATCACAGGTGATATTCATAAATAAAGCACTAGCAAACTAGTTATTATGTCATGTGTAATAGGATCTACGAGGTTGGGTGGAGTGTGGAACCTGAATAGCTATCACTCAAGTCCTCCTTCAAGTCCTTGGCACGCTCCTAGTCCTCCTCCTCGGGTAACTCCTTCATGGAATCTGAAATCGAGATATAATGGTCGCGGGAGCGACCCCTATAGATCAATCACAAAGAACCAAATGAAATTCAATAACTCTAAATGCAATCATACATAAGCCTATGACGTAGAGCTTATTTTTATGAAAATTTGGACACTTGGTTCATAATTTTCGGAGTTCGTATGAATTAGTTATGAATTTTTGAAGTTTATTCTATTTTTTGAAAAAGAGAAAGGGGCAATTAATCTACAGGTGACACGTGGTGCGATTTGGTTGGTCCACGTGGCACGTGGCTCCAGCAGCAAGGGTGCAGGGCTGACGCCACGCTGACGTCATGTTGACGTCAGCACTGACGTGTGGGGCCAGGTCAACAAGTGGCTTATAGGTGGGTCTCGAGTCAATGGTCAATGACAGGTGGGACCTAGTCAACGATCAACCATTGACTAGTCAACGGTCAACACTGACGAGCCCGGACTGGGCTTGGATGGGCTTGGGCAGGGCCGGATATGGGCCGGGTTGGGCTGGCCCGGCCTTGACACGTGTCCGCCATCTGAACAGTCCATGTGGTGACCTAGGCCTTAATGGGCCGAGTCCATGACTCTGCCTGTGTGCGGCCGGTTCACGGTGAGCCGTGCGGGCAGTAAGCCCACGTGGCTCCTCTCCACAGGTCCAGCTAGGGCACACGGTGGTCTAGGTCCATGAGCATGTAAATTCCTTTCCCTTCCCATCTCACGCACGCGCGGCCAGGCATGGCGGAGTTCACCGGCGACGAGCAGCGCGGCGGCTCCGGCTGGCCTTTCTGCACAAGGGCTGCTGCTACGGCATCGTGGGGTTGCAGCGAAGGCAGCTGGGGGGTCGCGGCTGCTCGGTGGCGCGCCGGCTGGGCGGCCAGCATGCCGCGGCGCGCGGCCGGCGACAGAGGCACGACAACGGGGCGATGGGGCACGCGGGGAGCGGTGCTGGGGTGCGCTATGGCTTCACAAGGGCTAAGCTAGTGCGGTCGGGGGGCGCAGCGGGCGTGCGGGGCATCGGCTGGCCGGCGTGCGCACAGCGGCAGCACGGGCCGGCGGCGCTGCGGCTGCGGGACGCGGCGGTGAGGTGGAGGGGTGGCTAGCGTGTGCACGGGCGTCGCAAGGTCTAGGCGAGCGCGTATGTGTCCCTAATCGAACTGAGGTCACCTAGACGACCGGCGTCGCGGCGGCGGCGGTGGTGGATGAACGGTGAAGCTCCGGCCACACCTCCAAATTATCCTCCATCTTCTGCCTCCTCCTACGTCTGGAGCAGTTGGGAGCTCCAAGGGTCTATGGGCGCACCTAACGAGGCACGGCGGAGGCGCGCGCGACGGTGGACGCCACGGCGGCGCTCCGGCGGCCGGGTGCCATGGCGACCGAGGCTACAAAATCGCGTGGCCCCCACTGTGGTCGTTGCTAGGCCCCAAGAAGTTGCCAGGAAGGCGTTCTAGGCAACGGCGAACATGTCTAGGTGGTTAATGGGGCCTATCGCAGAGCGGAGAGCGAAAACGTGAGGGGTCGCTCTGGCCGGCGGCCATGGGAGGCATAGGCGAGCTTACCTCGGCGGTGCTAATGGCGACGGATGCTGCGGGGTCATGGTAGCAGGCGCTCAGGGAAGGTGTAGCAGAGCAGTGGCGTCGCGGTCGAGCGGGGCCGCTGGGTCCTCCGGCGAGAAGCAACGGCGTTGGCGCGTAGGTCCGGCTCCGGCCTCCTCTTTCCCCCACTTTCTTCTCCTCTTCGCGACTTAGGCAAGCAAGCGTGGCGCGTGCGGTCGTCAACAGAAAGGCGGCTGGCATGGGGGAAACCCTAGTGGCGCGAGGTGGTCCTCTTTTATAGCGCAGCGGTGGCGACCATGGTGGCCACGGACGGCGTCGATGGAAGATGCCCATCAGGCGGCCGTGCGCAGCTGCGACTTAGGGTTAGGGTTACGGGGGAGGTCGTGGCGCTCGGCGGGTTGCGTGGCGCGCATCCGCGCGGGTGCAAGCGCGAGCGAACGGTCGGGACGCCATGGCCATTTCTGTCCACTGGGAAAGGTGAAAGAGGTGTGCAGAAATGGTAATGAAGATGCTGACAGGTGGGCCCCGCATGTCAGCCGGCGGTGGTAAATATCCCACGGGCGCGCGTATCGGCTGGTGCGGGGCGGTCTTGCTGGGCCGTTTCGGCCAGTCGGGCCGTGGTGCGGGGCAGCTGCCGCGGGCGGCCGGCAGGCCTGCTCGCTGGGCCGGCTCAGCCTTGCCTGCGTGGGCCGTGAGGGAATAGGGCCAGGCCGAGGTGGGCTGGCCACGTTGGGCCGAGGCATGGGGAAGGGTAGCAGGCCGCCTGGTGGCTTTGTCAGCTTGGGCTGGTTTGCCTTCTTGCATTTCTTCTTTTATTCTAAACCTTTTTCTATTTCCTCCAAAGCCACTAAACCAACCATGACATGATCTTGTTAGCAAAGGTGTTAGTGACCTTGGTGCATACACCACGGTAGATCCACTAGGGTCTCATGGAGTGAGGTCCATGTCCGGGGTTAGTTGCATACACATATTAGCACATATGATATAAAGGTTTATTCGATTTTATTACGTCACATAAAATCGAATAAGAAGCAAAACAAACTCTAGTTGATTAAATGCAAATGCTCCAACTAACATCGGTGCTACTTGTGCAGCTACTAGTGGGTTTGCAGCTACTAGTGGGTTTTCTACGTCACACTCACCAAACATGGGTTGTTTTAGAAAAAATTTTGTTGGTTGTGATTTTTGGTGTTTGAATTTTTAGGGTATTACAACTTACTTGCTAATGCATTTCCTTTACTTGCAGTGCCATCAGTAGAAGAAGGGATTGAATTGAGAAGAAAATTGGAGAGGTATGTTTCCTAAGCTACATGACATCCTGACAAGGACTGAACTATTATTTTCCTTCTTGCCAATTTGTTTTCCTGCTGTTGAATGTTAGCCAATCCAGAATGAGCATATAGATGCTCCTTTTGAGACTATGTTGTGTCTCCTTTTAAGTTACTAGTATAGTGCCCGTGCTAACGCCACGGATTTATTTTAGGGATACACATAACCAAATAATAATTTTTTCATAGTTCAAATTTTACATAATTATATTTAAGCATGTATACAATCCAGAAAATATTTTTGTGCAAAGCATAATGCATTATCTCTATCATTAACCATCTAATTTACATTCTGCCTAAGTTCTTAGATATAGTGCAGTGAGCACTACTTATCCAAGTTTTCTTAAAATAAATGAAAAGGTGAAAAATAATAAACTTCTCTCGTTTGCTAGAATCAATCTTCCAAGCCATGAGAGATCGAATCACCATTCATTACGTCTCCCTGCCACAAACTGCACACCATGAAGTTTAAATAAAATTCAGCCCTAAGCCTTGAAAAAGAGGAAAAGGGGACGACATTCAGGACCCAAGATACCAAATTTTCTAGTGCTATATGCCTACAACTTGTCAATTGTCAACTAAGACAAGCTTTTTTTTTGATGAAAATTAAGACAATCAAGTTATTGACAAAGCGTAAAATACATGAACTTATGGCAGTTGGTAACAAACAGTGTCATGCACTTGGAATGAGTAAGTATTGAGGGAAAGATAAACATACCATCTGCAATGAAGCCGGAATTTAAGAAGAGTTCAGTGCATATATATTCATTTTCCATTGCTTGGTTATTTTAAGAAGATAAGACAACCTTACTTTATTAACAACAGAGAACAGAGGAGGCGACTGAAGAAGGGACTGAGAACCGTGACAAGGAAAGTGAATCAACAGTAACAAATACATGTGCAGGTTCAGACTTTCAGAAGAACTGCTTGGTATATCATGTATCTTTCAGAATGATCATGCAGGCGTTTAAGAATTATAAGCCATCGATTTTTCCTAAAAAGGGACATTCAACTCTTTTATTAACATTCAGTTTAGTGATGCCAATGTTCAATAACAAGGTAGTTCACCGGTTTCTGATTATGCTTTGAACTAAATATTTCAGGTCTAAAGCACATGTATAATGTACAGTGAGAATGAGATGATGTCACACCCTGATTTCAGAGGAATGAAACCAAGGCCCAAAATTCATGTGCGCTAGGAACAATTTACACACATGAACGATAAATTACATGGTTCAAAAGTACAGTGTTCGAATAAAACATAGTATAAAGATTACATCGTACCATTATTACATAATTGTCATCAGAGTAAAGCAGAATATAAATCACATCGTCCAAAGCGAATAACAACTAAACGACGTAGACGTAGCGACTCCATCTCGCCACAGGAAGGTCGACGGCAGCATCACGACGCCTAGCATCCCGGATAGTTCTCAGAAAAGTCACCATCCGAGTCATCACTCGAGCATCCTTTGGTTGGGAAATAGCAAGGGTGAGTTCCATGTCGAAACTCAGCAAGTACAGACGGAAAGTAATGACATGCAAGGCTAGTACAAGGTAAAGCTGAAAGGTAGACTGCAGTAGCATTTTAATGTAGCAATTAAGACTTTTACTTAGCAACCTATTCTCTAATCAACTTGGTTGAAACACCCAACCCTTTATTAAGGTTTAAGTAGTATTTAATGAATCATTTATCATCACAGATATAAGCATATATTATTAATATCATTAACCTTGAGATCGCCATCTCAAGCAACACAGGATAGCCATCCCGTTCAGAAACAGAGGTAACCACCTCCTCAACCGCATCACCATGATTTAACGATTTATTCCATTTGGCTAATCATGCGAGGATCTGGGCCGCTCGTAACCGTGAGCACGGACGATATATCGATTTTAACTCTGGCAGAGGTGTACACTTTCACTCCAGATTGTGATTACTCTTGGTGCCCGAGGTGATCAGCCCCTTAGCCCATTGCCAAGATAGGCTGGCAGAGGTCACAACGAGGTCCTTCATAGGGTCATAGGCAGTGGTAACCCGATCCGCGATGTCCCAAGCACATGAGAGACGTACTCGTAGCCGCCGCCCCGGTCTACGGATCAACCAGAACTCCCATGCTAGAACTTGTAACACCCTTCACGCCATAGCTATGCTACCCGTCGGTAAGCCACCCTCCTGCCTATGATGATCCTGCTAACAGACCAAGCCAGAGCCCATTAGCCTGGAGATGTACGGAAGTCCCAGGTTGCCGCTCCACGAAAGGTCCACAAGGGGGAGGAGATACGGATGACCCCGTCGCTACGAGCCCTCTGACATCCGTTCCCCCTTCTTTCACCGCCAACCAACGATGCGGACATGCATCAACTTCTCCAACGGCCGAAGCCAAGAGCCCATGGCTTCAACATATTTTAAGAAGCAAGTTTTATCTTCATTAGGCAGGTGAAAGGTGAGGTAGAGCACTAGCAACCTAATAACCTGTTAACTAGAACCCCCATAGGATATGTCCGGGTAAAGTGGCTAGTAGATCTTATGGTTTGCCGATTTATGACACATGCAATATATTAATTAAAAGTGAATAGGCGCAAAATGATCAAAGGATGCCTGCACTTGCCTTGGTTGATGTCCTGCTGCACGTAGTCCTCCGGGTTCTGCTGGTCCTCGTTCACCCACGTCTCGTTCTCTATTCGCCACAATTATCACACACGCACAATACATGCAAACATACATACTTTAATTAGGGCAGTACACCAAAACATCTCAACAGTAGCAAACAATAACATAGAAATATTCTACTTATCGAGACGATTCCAAAAAGTATAAGTTTGCTAAAATCGGAGTTAAAACGTGAAAGTTATGGCTAAAACAAGACTAGGGGTTAAACTGCAAAAGTCAGGGCTAAAATCTAATTAACTTTGAACTGCGCAGGACTAAATTGTAAATATAGGAAACCACAGAGGCTTTTCTGCAAAAGTGCCACGGCTGTCGACGGCCTGACCGCGTTGACGCGGTCAGCGCACACGTGGCGCTGACGTGGCACGCACGTGGCTGACACGTCAGCCGATGACGTGGCGGGGTCGACCCCCCGGTCCACGGTGGTCAGCGGTCGATCTGAGCCGCTCGGCTCAGATCCAACGGCTGGCGTTCATACCGGCGGCGCGGGGTCGCCGGAGCGACGCCGAGACGGCGGCGCGCTCGCCGGCGTTGGCCGGAAACGCGCTGCGACGCTCGGCTGGCTGCGCGGTTTGGCCGGGAAAGCACGGCTTGGCCTCGCGAACACGGCTGCGGGTTAGCGGCGGGAGACGGCCGGAGGCGGCGGGTCGCGCGGCGGCGCCATGGCCGGCGGCGATGTCGCGGCGGGAGGGCGCTGCCGGGCACGGGGAGGCAAACCACGGGCACCGGCGGACGGCTCACCTCACTGCAATGCTATTGGCGGCGCTCTTGAAGACGGAGACGAAGCGGCGATGAAGATCGATGGCGGCGGCCGAGCTCCGAGCGGCGGCGGCCTAGGGTTTCGAGAGGCGGCGCGAGAGCTCCGGGTGGCGGCTAGGGTTCCGAGGGGCGGCGCGGAGAGGCGAGGAATCCCCTTTATAGGGCCCGACGGTCTTCGGGTCACGCGCTCGCGGCGCGCGGGTGGCTCGGGAGGCGCGCGGTCACCGAGCCGGTGTCCATCTCCGTGGAGGGGATGACACTATGCGGGTGGGCCCCGCTCGGGCGGACCCCACCTGTCAGCGGCCGAGGACGGTGACGCGGGTGCTGGCGCAAGCTGCTGGCGTCGGCGCTGACGCATGCGGGCGACGCGCAGACGCGGGCGACGTGGTGCGCGGGCGGCCAGCTGGGCCGCTCGGCCCATCAAGCGGCGCGGGCGCTGAGGCGGCGTGCGGCTGGGCCGGCCCGGCTTGCACGGCGCGCGCGGCCTGCTGGCACGCTTGCGTGGGCACGCGCGGCGCTGGGCTGCGCGGCAACGGCCTGGCCAAGCAGCGGAGCGGCCGGCTGGCCTGCTAGCCTGCCTGGCCGGCTGTGGCCAGCTGCTGCAGCTGTTGCCCTGGCCATGGCTGGCCATGGCCGGCTGGGGCTGGCCGTGCTTGGCCAGGAGAGGCTAGGGTTGGCCAGGACCCACTAGGGACTGGCCCGGGCTAGTTAGACTAGGTTTTGTTAGTCTAGGGTTAGCGAGGGCAAGTTAGAGCATATAGGAAGATAACGAGCAAAGTAAGAATCGAACGACCAACTCAAACAAGTCAACCAAAAACTGTGCAGCGGCATAAATGCACCATGCATGTTTTCTAACGCGCTACACTTTTTAAAGTTATTTATAAAACTTTGTAACTGGCCTATAAATGTAAAGCAACTATGGAAGTTTAAATTCAATTTCTTTTAAATCTGAAAGTTTCAAAAGTCAGGGTGTTATAGATGAAGTACACAGCTTTTCTTTTGCCATTTCGTAAGTATTCCCTATACTTGGTTCTTCTGTTAAAATTAGAATGGTGTAAAGATGCCAATGTTCAATATAGGAAGGCAGTTCACCGGTTTCTGATATGAATTGAACTAAATATTTTCAAGTCTAAAGCATGAAAACAGCTAGTGATTTCTGGAGTCCTCATCAACTGTTGCATGCTGTAATGGAATTTGACAAATGTGAATACCTACATCATGATAATGAATTGCACAACGATCGCCTCCACGCTCAGCTACCCAAACTCCACAAAGCTACATGACCTATTACAACAGCTAGCTAGTGATTAATCAAGGATTAAAATATGTCTCAGAGTAATCAATAATAAACCTAATAACACACCAATAAGTCACCCACCAAACTGCTGCTGGTAGAAAATTGCAGAACAGAAAATTCACTTGGCATGAGGCCATGAACACAAACTTGATGAATCCATGAGCACACAACAAAGCAAGAGGCAGTAAACCATCCAAAATCAAATATAAAACACAACTTGGGATCCGAACACAGGACATACTCTAGCCATTAAACTGTATAAACTTGCCAGAAAACAAATAAAGACTTTGTTATAGGTGCTTCAGTGTGCAAAAGAACTCATTGTAACAGTTAGTTATTAAGAGATAATTCAAAACCTCTGAAAGACCACAAAAACTGCTAGATCTGCTAGTAAAATATCATATTAGCTTGCTACCATCTATCATCAATCAAAGCAGTGGACAACGTATCCAATTCATGATGACAGGTTTTCAGGTAAAGACAAAAGTATCTAACAATTTAGAGCATTGTATGTACTTCTACTCGATTTGGCAAGTTGTACACCCGGTGAACGCGATGCCTTGATAGTCTTGACAAACACCTCATGTAAGGATTGTTTCCCCAGCCACCGTTTCTGCAAGTCGATGCACGTAGCAGGGAAACAAAACTTGTTTGAGTAAAACAGGAAAAGATCAAAATCATAGGAATTAATTTTTAAAGTGATGAGTCACTGGATCAATCGGCTTTCAGGATATGATCTAATGGTTTGGAGAGGCGAGTGATACTCTTCAGCCGACACATGATTTCTACCTGACCCATCTACAAACTGATCCAGAAGCCAACAAATAAGTTTATGGGGGACGGAGCTTACCATGAACAGGGATCATCGCCGCTGATCCTGAGCGGCGAGTGGGGCAACCCTAAACCCAGATCCATGGTCAATTCAAGGTTCAAACAAATGAGATTGAGATCGAAGAGAGGGGAAATCGAGATAAAGACTACCGCACCCTGGCGCTGCCTTCGGCTCAAGCTCGTGGATGGACGGACGCTGCCTCAGCCGCCGCCCACATCGTGGAGCCTTTGAGTGTCGGACGACGCTGTTGCTGGCTGGCCGGCCCTGCTATCGGCCCTATAGATCCTCGCTGCGTGCCACTGCCATTGCTGCACAGTGGAGTCCTCTCTACTCTAGGCAGGATCATGGTCGCGGCGACGGCGGCGGCGGCGACGAGTAGGGGTGAGTTGTCCCGGGTCGAAGGGATCGGAACGACTCGCCTGTGCTGTTCGCCCAAACCCTGGTCGCGTGTTTTTGCTTTTATTTCTTTTTCATGGGAAAATAGAGACACAGATGATGGCTCGGGGATTCGATCTCTCGCCGCCGTGGGAGCGTCGGGGTGGAGCGCGTGCGTGGTGAGGAGAGTGGGAGGCCGTACCACACTTTTAGTCTCAGCAGTAAGCGTGCTATATGAGTTGTAGATTTTGAAAGAGTAAATTATCTTAAAAAAATTTTAATTATAGTGAAGATAAAAGTAACATCTCTATTTGATTTTCTTGGGTTCTGTTCTGTCCTAGTGATGACGAATTACCAAGTAGAAAAAAGGATAGGAAGGAGTATTTAAACTGATCGCTTTTGTCTTCCTTATATGTTCATTAATGCAGTCCCAGGATCAATTCTGTTCCAAGATTAACAATTCTCTTGCTCAAAAATTTGAATCATGTTGCTGTAGGTACTGCTCCTAGGGAGTAGTAGATTTCTGGTTTCTTGAACTAGTGTTGTCCCCAGTACAATGTGCATTCAGCACTGTTCAGAACTAGTGATCTACTTGTCTTGGTTTGCTCCTAAACACAAACAAGCACACAAGTTACAGGTAGCTTGGCCAAATTATGTCACATATGCACAAAGATTTAGAATACAACTTTCTGGTCTAATTGGTGGCCATTCAGACATCATGCAGCTGCAGTTTCAATTGCATAATTTTCAGCTCGATTAGTTCATGTGCACTGCTACTACTTACAAAATTAAATGATCTATTCGTGTAGAATGCTACTCAGTTTTAAGCTAATATTTTTATCTTTGTGTTACATGCAGAGAGGGATCGGTAGTGGAAGCAAAGCATGATCTAAGAAAAGCGATTGCTCAACATTATGTGCTCGAGGCCTCCGGTTTAAAGTTGCTATCAAAGGCAGAAAGAGAATTGACAGTCAATAGTGGTCCTATTTTTTTTTTCATTATCTGGTATTTTGATAGAGATGATCGTAGGAAGGCCATATATTAGCTTTGTTCTAAAAGATGATATACTTGAGTAGAACTTCTGTACAAATTTGATTCTGGTACCTTAATTTATTCAGGTTCAGATTATGTTGTCTGCTATTTTGTGTATATATCTTTGTTTTGTTTGAAAAGTGTGGTATGGTGACAATCTGCAGGTCTGTACACGTTTTTTAATTGCTCTGTATGCATTATGCTTATGTGACAGCGAATAGAGCTGCTCTGTATGCATTTAGCTTGTGTGACAACAGTGAATAGACGGCAGGGAAACCTGCCCTTCTTGCTTCCAAACGACGGCAGGGAAACTCTCCATGCGGTGGGCCCTAAACAATCAATGCATCTCCCATGTATCACCGATTAGCTCAAGAGACGAAACACATCAAATTGTTGCCCTTTCCCTTTGGACAACCATTGAAGAGGTATCAACAATCCCATATACAACAAAGAGTACATACTCCATCCAATTCGAAGGAACCATGCTGCAAGTGTTTCACATATACACATTAATGCACCCAAAAATCTTGATGGCAAATAATCTACAAAAGAGGAGCTGACCAAACAATCCTACTTGCAGATTATGCATGTCTAACCCATAAACACCCAAGCACCTTTGTAAAAGGCCGCCCCTTCACCAAAGAGGTCTTACAATTTAATTTTGGCGGAACATTTGGAATGATCACAATCAATTTTTTTTTTCAAAATGCATCTTTACAACCTCTGTAACTAGCTCTTTGTAATTACCTACAGAAAAATAAATAAGGTATATATTGCTATTTACTTCAGTCAATGGATTGGGAGAGCTGGGCAGCCTTGTTCGGTTGTGCCTTGACACGAAGCAAACGGTAATAACCGTGGAGTAGCGGTGAAAACCTTATAGATTTTTTTATTATATTCTGATGACACTATCTGTATTTGAGTAGAAAATATAAAAATAAATATAATATTAGTGATATTGGTTCGTATCCGATCCGTTTCATTCCTATTCGGGAGAGTTACAGATTCTGGCTAGAATAAAGGAACTAATGATAAAATTGATTCCATTCCTGTTCCTACGTTTTCTCAACCGCTTTTAACTTAATTTTATGATTATGTTCTTTTTCCTATATTTTCTCAACTATTTTTCAACAAAATTTCATGATTCCGTTCCAGCTACTGCGTTTTCTCAAACATTTTTGACTGAATTTCAGATTTTGTTGACAAAAACGAAAATGGTAAGAAAAAAAAATCGGAAACAGAGTTGGTCGGTACATGTGATTCCTGTCCTGTTGTCATCCCTAGATGTGTTTAACCTCAACTCTGATTATTTCTTTTTCTTTCTTGGGTCTTCCTCTTTTCTCATCTTGTGTAAGTTGTTCGGCAAATCTCTTGCCGAGCTTTTTTCCTTTTAGAAATGGTCGGCTGATGATATGATCGCTGCTGAGACAGCTAGGTGGTAGCTAGACAGGGTAGGCAGACGCAGCTCGCATATCCTAGCTGGTATGATAAAGATATCCTAGGTTCCGTAATCCGAACGGACAGCCCCGTTGCTCTCGAGGTCAATGAGCGTGGCAGGTAAGCCAGCAGAGAAAGAAAGGCAAATTAACAACCCGTTCCTCCAACAATATACTCTGTTATTATCAGTAACTTACAAGACAAACGCTGACAACTGAAACAAGGATATGTACACGTATGTCAAGACTAGAGGTGAAAAAAAAAAAGAAACGCGATGAGGTTGCGAATGGGAAACCCCTTTTACAATATTGCGTGGTGTCGACTGCAGAAACTAAAGATGGACTGCTTTGCCACCTGCTTTAGTTTTTGGATCGGCGGCATGTGGCATGTGCGTACGTTATCCCCCGTCCAAAAGCATACCCACAACCCACCCCCCCCCACCCCCCAGGATTTGCCTCATTTCCAAAGCGAAAAAGGAGATACTAGTAGAAATCTAAAATACACTGAATGCCCATCCATGCATGACCTAGCATCCGTCCATTATTACCTTCTTTTGTCTTCTTTTTTCTGCAGGCCGGGTAGCATTCGTTAATTAAGTTGGCGGAAAGATATATATTCGTGACAGCGATCGATGCAAACTGTTGCATGGCCGGAGATGAGATTAAACCTCCTACTTGGACTTGGACCTGCACATGTTTTAGTTCGGCACGGCCACGGAAAGAATAGCTTTTTCTGTAGCTGCTGACAAGTGGCACGCATGGCTGACGTGGAGCTAATTTTGTGGGTCAATGTTTCTGTCACATACTCACATATTAGTGAGCATCCGGTTTGGCAAATGAACAGGAGGGAGGGCACCACGAGATTAAAAGTTGGACGGTCGCATGTTCAGGCAACTAAATAATGCGGCACGAGTAGCCATCAGCTTACCGGTAAAGCAAATCCTTCTCTTGCAGACTAATGAAAAACATCTCCGTGCCATGCCCATCAGGCACACAAGAAGAAATCTTTTGTTTTTCTTCGTCTTCTTCCAAAAGAAAGACGAACCAAAAGGTGATGATGACTAGGCCATATCTGGTTCTGGCCTGGTGTTTGCAAGCCCATATATACACCTGACCTTATGGCGTTGGTGGCTCAGGCAGCCCACAACATCGGCACCGCATACCACCATCGCAACCATCGGCGATCGACGACGGCAGGACAGATGGACCACCGGAGGATATCCAAGGAGGAGGAGGGCGAGGCGGCGGTAAAGCCGACGAGGAGCTTCCGCTACGAGGACTACAGCACCAGGCGTGTGTTCCTGCGCAGCTACCCGCTGCAGTGGGACTGGTCGCCCGCGCACGACGACGATGACGACAAGGACCGCCTGAGCCCCACGGAGGCTGCGACCGGGAACAGGGCGGATGACGAGTGCTGCAGTGGCGGCGGCAGCAGGCGGTGGAAGGTGGTGGCGGCCGTGGCCGAGTGGGGGGAAGACAAGCTGCTGCTGCTCCGGAGGGCCAAGAAACGCCTGGCGCTCTACCTGATCGGGTGCGGCCTCCACCACAACCACGGCCGCCGCGCGCTTCCATTCCTGTCGGCCGGCGGATCCTGCACCGTCGCCATGCTCACCTCCAGATGAGATGATCGATCCATCACCGTGCACGGACACGTCGGACAGAGCATGCATCATGTACTGTACGTATGGTCGATATGACCGGTCCTGTCACCGTGCACGGACGGCTGCATCATGTACTGTGTGATCGATGATCGTTTCATTGGTCGGTCCACATCTTCCTCTTTTGTATTGTGTAATATACTATATACTATTACTCTGTTTGATTGGCGGCTGCGTGCTGTTCGAATGAGTGGAAATTGTAATGTACTCATGCTGCCAATATGTTAATTATACAGATACCACAGGCAAATAGATCTATAGCAGATCTATTGAAAATTAAGAATTTTGCTCCGGTAGTTCTTCAAAAAAAAAGTTTGCACACATCTTAAAGCAACTAAATACTAATTAAAGCATTCATGATTCTACTCGGGGTCGTGCACGTACGGGCCTAGATACACCGCCGGCCCTAAGCCCTCCGCATGTCCACTAGATCTAGTTACGTTGGATCCAATGCACCGCATTTTTCCTTGTGGTCGTGTTTTGATGTGATCGTGTACTGAGTGACGCTGAGCCAGCAAGCCGTCGCCTGTAGGGCATGCTTTGCGCCTTGCCACAGCGCCGGTAGACTGCCTGGCCGCATGCCGACTTCTTTTTTAAAAAATAATTTTCTAATGCATAATTAATTGTGAATCCAATGGATTATAATTTTAGTATCTTATCGAACACTAGAGAGCTAATAAAGACACTCACAATATAGACTCTATCATATCATAGAGTATAAACCTCTTTATTATCTCAAACAGTATGGACTTATAGTTTAAATAATACTTGGACTCTTGTGTTTTCTCCCTCTCTTTTTAATAAATATACTATCATATTAGTAAAATACCATAAATACTAGGATAATAAATAGTCTTGGACTCTATGGTAAAGTCTTGCACTGTGAGTGTCCTAAGATCCCTATCGGCAGCTGGAGGCCTGTAGGGCTGACAGGATAAAAATCTCTAGTTTAGTTGTGGCCAATCAATATGAAACCATAGGACTAACCTTGAGCTAAGTGTTGCATGATCTAAGGTGGTCCTAGCCAAGGTGTGGAGCAAAGATGAAGTCCATGATGATGGAGATGGATATGTGATAATGATGATCATGCTCCAACATGCACTAGTAGAGATATGACCTGCCATGATGAACTGTTTTGTCACTGTAGGTACGATATTCATCACTATTTTAGTTCCATGACGAATCTGTGACTAAAACGCCACCATCGCGGAACTCGTGTCACTCTTATGTAGTTAAGATGATCTTAAAGAAGCGTCACCGAAGATGCACCTTCGATGACCAAACTATGAGTGTCATGGAGTTTTTTCCGTACGTTAGAAGACGGCACAAGATGACTGTTATGTTGGCGACACCGTCAGCTGACGTGGCTATAGATAGCTGACCTGGCTATGGTCAGGCGACATCGGAAGAATGACGTGGCACCCTCAGGTTTGTCCACGTGTCTTTCTCCTATTGGATCATGTGTCTTGTTTTAACTGGGTCACGTGTCTCATTTTGACAGGACCACGTGTCACATTTTTAGAGGAGCATGTGTCAGTTTATTCATTGGGCACGTGTCAAATTACTACTAGACCACGTGTTGGTTTGTTATTGCAAGACATGTCGCGTTCCTAATGGACCACGTTTGACGTTCTTGCCGGACCACATGTCACGCCGATGTTGTGCCACTTTTCATAGCTTTATTGGCACACGCGTCACACGTTCATTGAACCATGTAGCGCTTTTTTTTGTCCATGTGTTCGTTTCTTATTAAATAACGTGTCACGATGGTAGTCGTCCATGTTTCGAATGCTGGTTCATCAACGTGTCGCAAGCATGTTTACCCACGTTACCTGTCAGGTTTCGTCCATGCGCTCAAATATCATTTTGTCACAAAAGTAATTCAACACAATGACATATTCACCACAGTTTTAAATGACGCGTGCAAAGTAATCATTACATCACAACATTGCTGCACAATATACTAAATACGTGCATAATAATATTGCATCTAAATTAGGTTACAGCAGTTCTGGTCAGCAGCAAGCCACTGATAGATTTCACATATGAAGCAGCCACGAATTCACAAACAAACTAGACATGTTCACTGCTCGTCATCAACAAGGCCTTGAGTTACCAGCGTAGATGTGAAAGAGCCCCCTCGTCACATTGCAGTCCTCGTCATGCAGCCTCCTGAACTCCTCTAACTCTATAATAGCTTGTTCAGTCGACCTCCTGAGTTCACCCAACTCTTTAGCAAGGGCAGCTGAAAATTGCTTTGAGCTGCAAGTTGTTCCTCGAGCAGCATCGTTATGGATCTCCGTGTTCTTCGTGTACTGGAGGATCTTGCCCTGGAGTAGACGTCAGAAACAACTACACTAGGCATTGGCTCCTACGAAAACCAAGGAGTAAACATTGGGTTACAGATTATGCAAGGCATTAAAATCATAGAACCTAGAGACAGTATCATAACGACTGCATAGGTCTTCCCTCAGCCTACTGAGAATAGAGATTACATAGGCACAATGCACAGATAGGATATCGATAGTTGCAATATTATAACTTCAAAATGATAGTGCGGCTTTGACCTCCTGATGCTTTTCCTTCTTTGTGGCAATGACTTCAGCAGATTTCGAGGAAAGCAAGTGAAGGTATTTACAGCTAATTCTCTTGCTACATCAACATCTTCATGAGGTTGCTCATGTTCTCCTACGAGTACATCATGATCATGTTCTGCTTGGTCCTTTTTTTCTTGTCTATTTGTTAAAATTGCAGATTTCTTTCGGCTAATACTAAGGCATTGTATATCTAAATTAAAACAGAGTATCATAGCCTGGTCGCGAGCAACATGAGAGCGAGATCCTGTTTGATAGTGCCCCTTGGCTTGTGCACAGTTTCGTTTATTCTGCCTTGAGACAGCCTATAACCATAATTGTGTTAGACTACAGCCCAAGTAGAGCACAAAAATAGTAGAAAATGCATCAATGATGTTCCGCACACACGTCACACACACGTGCGCGCGCGCACAAACACACGCTCACATACAGAGAATCACACGTGCGCGCAGATGCACGTGCACACACACACGCACACCTTGTTCTTTGACCACATTTTGATGAGCACCAACCACTGTGCATCACTCATGCAAGGGACAGGAGATGTCTTTCTCATCTGATCACGAGGAATACCGTTGAAGTAGTTTCACTTCAACCTGTATCGTGCCTATCGTATACAAGACTAGTATACACTCATGCACGCGTCTCTTATTGCCTCATCATTGAGGTCAATGGCTAGCCTCAACTGCAGATGTGGGAATGCAAAATGAATCCATTACTTAGTTGCACGTTGCAGACTTGAATGTCAACAGATGATATATAGACTTACAAATAGCTTGGCCACAAAGTGACTAAAGTGTGCTAGGCCCCGATTTTGCTGGTAATATTTCCAGTGTGGTAAAATTGGTACTCAGATCTCACAGCAACAGCTGCCTCTGAACAAACTTGGTAGCTTGAAATGGATCATGTGGCCCTTTGTTCCCCATTACAGCTAAGGTGGGCAACCTTGCTCCCATTGCTCAGGTCATTTTCTTAAGCAAAATTCTGCTAGTTGGTTGCTTGGGCTTCCTCCCCCTTCTCGGCAACAATGATACTACCAGTTTTCATACATTTAGATTATTAAAAAAAGTATCATAGATATCAAATAGTGCAAATTTATTGGTAGACATGGCTAAGTTAAAACCAACCTTTGCAAGTTGGGTCTTTCTGCAGGTGTGGAGGGGAAGCCTCATCTTTGGCATGGCTAAGGTCACCCTAACATGGCCAGTCCCTCACTGGGCTCTGTTCGCCTTGTGCATGAGGACTTTTACACAAAGTTACAACTCCAAGATGCTACCACAACTCTGATGGGCTAGCTGAATTAACTCACTTAGAGGGGAGTGCAGCAAGACCCATATTAGTGCCGCCTTTTGCCCCGCTAGCAGGGTCTGCTTGGGGGCTCTTGCTCACCCCAGAGGCTGAAACTAGAGAAACAAACTTAAGCAGCATGAATGTATAAACTGCATTGGTATGAAGACAACAAAGAAATGAATTGCACCGCTACCTATAGCAATCCCACTACACTCACAATAGGATAAGATTGAACAAGAACCACGATTGCAAGAGGTGCTAGATTTTCCAGAACACGCTCCCCTGCTTGAGGGAGATATTTCGGAGTTCAACATCTAGATTACAAAGGAATTTAAGGAGTTAACCTTTTACTACATGTCAACAAAATAGAGCAGGAGGATGCAAATTAGGCGCCTATTTACAACTTATATGGAAGCCATTACTTGAACTACATGCATGCGAGATACAATCAACTAAGGAACATAAAACCCCATCACCATCTATAGATCCAAGGTACAACCACTAGAATGCAGCAAGCATAATAATAAAAGGAATATGGGTACCTTCCATGTTTCTTGATACGCTGCATCGTCGGCACCACCCTCCTATCATCCTGGTCATGGAGCTGGTGCGGTCGGCCTCGACAAAGGGGTACCAGATCCTGGTCGTATGCGGTCTAGATTCTGCCCCTACAGTTGCTTGTGGCGCTCAAAGAAGGGGATCGGATCCGGATAAGGCTAGGTGAGGGGGCGGCTGGTGAGTGGAGAGGGATCCTAGCAGCTGTGTCGATGCACCTAGGGTTCGAATTGGGGTGGTGGAGGGGGCCTAGGAATTTGAGCGGGAGAGCAGGAGAGTGGAGATTAAGGCGCGGAGACGGCGACTCCTTGTGTATTTATGCGGGGGAGCCATTACAATACCACAAATGCCCTTGGATGAAATCGATGGCGTGGTAAACCAATTTTCGCCGTTGAGGGCACAAAGAATTTTTATGTGCGTTTTGCGGCATTGGGTGTGGTCAGGGCCCAAATCAAATTTTTGCATATTCAAATCGCCCCCTGTCTTGTGATCAGAGCCCCAATATTGAATAGAACAGTGACCAAATTATACATCTACAATAAATGCCTCGTAACCTTGGTGGGTGCAACCAATGGGGTCCCCCGTCCCCCACCTATCGGTGGGCCCAGAGGGTTTACTTGGATAGGTTTTCCTTGACAGCGATTAGTGTCCTCTTGCGTGAAGGTGGGCCCAGCATGCCATTCACCTTCTTCAAACGCCATTCTACTTTTACTTTCTCCCAAGTTTTTTCCTCTCTCGTCTATCGTGTCCGTCGTCGATCGGCCTCCTCTATCCCTATCCGCCCCCTTCGCCACGTCGCCACCCAACCCAGCGCCGTCGTTACCCCCTTCCCTAGGCACAACGAAACCTGCTCCCCCACCCTAATTTGGGCCGCCCAGAGCTCCCACGTTGGGAACTCACAGCGCTGAATTCCTCTTTCTGCAAGCAAGCCGGATTGATGGATCGAGATCGCCTTGTCAACTTTGCATGGTGAGATCATCTGCACTGCAGTCTCCTTTGATTCTTCATGCACGTATGGTGTTTGATGAACACCTTTGTAAATTTTTTGTCGAGTGTTGCAGATGATGCGAGTGGTTACCAAACGAGGACGAGGACGAGGACCAAGACCAGGACGAGGACGAGTCCTCCACCCGAACTCAGAAGGAGCCAGCGGATGACAAACTGTCTTCGAGAAGTGGAGAAACTAGCAGCACCTTAGTGCAAAAGGAGCCACAGGAAGGCTCCCCGTCTTCGAGAATCAGAGGAAGAAGCTTCACCATGGCCAAGGAGGTGGTAGAGGAATACTAACAGCATCCTACAAGTAGAGGAGCAAGCAACCAAAGCTATGCTTGCCCTGGAATCCAGGCATTCTCATAGACAAAATTGAGTGCCCCGCAAAGAGCAGCTGTGTGAGGAGAGTGCTGGGATGGAAATCCAGGAGGATGAGCTCACCGGGGAACAAATAGAGGACATGGCCTTGTACCATTCCCAAAACCAGACCGCACCTTCCTGGATGAAATCGACAGCTGATGTTGGTCTGCATCCTCGCACTAGTGGAGGTTTGAGTTCCAATGGTGGCAGAATTTGTGGTACCAGGAGCAAGACGATAGGCTTGAATTCTGTAGTAACAAGTATGAGGTTGAGTTCTACAACTTTTAGGATTACAGCTCAAAGAAGATACGGAGCATTAGGTTCTACGAAATTGAGTTTTGGTTTCCATTAGTCAGAGAACTTGGCACAAAAAGTGAGTTCTGGACTATTGCTCAGGAGAGTTTCTTCAGGAGCTACCATGCTAGAGGGACTGCACTAGCAGACCAGATGTACTTGGGTGGGATGATATTGAGAGAGCAGCTGGCATACCCATCCGGCCACTTTTGAGCATTTCTCGGGCTTCGTTCACCTTTTCAGCGAGGTTGATTGGATTGTGCAAAGGTGGGTGCGTCAGTTCTATGCAACAGTGTGGATTCATCTGGAACATAGATTCACCTATTTCATGCTGGGTAATAGGCCAGAATGAATAACTCATCACCACCTGCAAGAAATCCTTGGGGTTGCCATTTCAGATAGGAAGCTCCACCAGATAGTCTACGGAGATGCTCCTCCTTCGCGTTGTAGCAGGGCTGGAGGTACTTTTCCAACAGATGAGCAGATTCAGCCGCTCTTCAAGGAACCCTTCATCGATGGCTCCTTGTGTACACTGGATAGACTGCGTCCAGAGATCTACGTTCTTCATGTGGCACTGAGGAAGACAGTGCTGCCTCATGGCAGCAACAGGGAGTCATTGACTAGCTTGCAGTAGTGGCTCCTACTATCAATATGGACAGACCAGTAGTTCGACTTCATACACTTTTCCTGTCTGAGATCGAGGATGTGATAGCTAATGCTATCAATACTGGATGGCAGTAGGTGTACTCTTGCATCATCAGCTATATGCTACACAACATTCAGTGTGAAAACAAGGATAAGTACTATGAGTCGCCCTGTCAGGTTCTGACCTACATGCCAGCAAGCCCGTATGATCGTCGTCGAGGACACCATGCCCATAGGGCCGCGCTAGAGCTGTTAGCCATAAGGGATAGAGACAGCCATGAAATGAATGTTGCAGCCCTAGAGCAGGCAGAGAAGCAGTCTGGCCTTGGAGGAACCTTCAATATACCAATGGAAGATTCTTCAGACTCTGATTACCACTGCTACCATGAGCCTATGTCATACAACAAGGCGGCTAGGTGGTCCTCTGGTGGAGTGGCCAACAAAGAGATGGACGATGACCCACCTAATATAGAGACCTTTACGGACTAGGCACCGACTCCAGTGCCCGTTCAGCACCCATCAGAGCTTGGACAGATACTTGCTAGGCTTGTTCCTCGCCAGGAACAAACTCACAATCGTCTGGATCGTAACGGCAGGCAATGGCAAACAACTATGGAGAATATGGTCCTGCTGAGTGAGCAGATGAAGCAACAATCAGATAGTCTTGGTGTGTCCATGAAAAAAACAAACAAAAGGTTCAGCCGACAAGGTAAAAAACTCAATAGAACTAACAAAGCAGTTGAAAACATGTACAGTGTGTTCACCGATTACTTTAGTCAAATAAGTAGTGCCACAGGGGTTAAGCTCTCTATGTCTGAGCCACTGCAATTGCCAAGCGGTAGTAAGATCAGGCCCATTGCTGGTTATTTGACTGGTCCTAATAATACAATAGTCTGCACAGAGTCACCCATAGCAGCGCTACAAAAGCAGAGTTCAGATTCAGGTCCTGATCAGGCAGTTGATCCACCTTTATCCCCTCAGAGCGAGGTGCAAGCCACCACTGAGACACATACAGAGCCTCTCAGGGCTTCTCTGCTGCTAGAGATTAGTGGGACTACTAATGCTTGTATCAGTACAGTCGAACCTAGTCAGAGTTCACCTACAGCTAATGAGACGCTTGATTGTAATAGAACAGTCCACAAAGAGTCACCCCCTGTGACGCCACATAAGCAGAGTTCAGCTGTAGGTCCAGATGAGGCAGCTGATCGACCTTCTTCACCCAAATAGCTAGAGGGGGTTGATATTACTGTGTACGATAGCACGGGGGCACATATAGAGGATTCTAGGGCTTCTCTAGCGACCACATTTGCGGAGGCCAAGGATACTAATGCTGGTCTTGACAGTCTTATTGATAAAATTGCCCCCGCCTCTGATGCAACTACTTCAGTTCAGCAGACCGGCGAGTCCACCATTCATCCAGGTGACCACGTCGCTGAGCATGATGAGAAGACAGCCAGTTCGAATGAAGTTTTAGTACATACCGCATCTGACTATGAGATCAGCAAGGAAGACGACATGTACGACGAGCATTTTAGGGCTGTTTCCTCATCATCAGTGCATCCTTCGGAGTGATGCAGTAGAAGGTTGGCGAACAGAGGGCTTGAAGTCTGGATTTAAAACTGTTCTTGTTCATTCATGTTGTAGTAATTGAAGTTTTGAGTACCAAACAATTGTGTGATGAACATTTGTGTCATGATTCATGTAATAAGTAGTACTTGCTTACTCAATAATTGTGTGATGAACATTTTTGTTACAGTTCATGTAATAAGTAGTACATCCTTTACACAAAGCTGTGTGTTGACAATTTATTTTATGATTCGTGTAATAAGTATTACATGTTCAATGCTTGGTATCACTATATATGTTGATACTATAAACTAACCTCACATCCTTTTGCGATACAAGCCACATCTAGTTTTACTACCTCATTTCTACTCAAGCATTTCCTCTATAGTGCCAAACAACCCCATTACGTGATGAGGAGTCAACTTGGGCATGAAACTTTTGTCCGTAGAGTTACAATTATGGAGCAGCGGACCTTCCGTGCGCCTTCAAATCTTGCCTGTGAATTCACAAAAGAGTTAAAGGCATTGTCCGGGGTGTTATAATAGAATAGCGCCAGACCTTCTGGTGAGTATTGTGAAAAGAGTAATAGATACTTTGCTGTCAATTAACATTTACAGTGCCTACAATAGGTGAAAGCACAAATAGAAGTAATGACCTAAATTACTAGGTTAAATAAGGCCATTGGTCAGTTGAACGCCCTTGCCGATTACAATACTATTATCGATGCCAAGTTGATTCCAAGTTAGGAGTCATGTGCACTCCACGTTAGCTGCAGCCTGTGCAAAATCACGCAATACAAATTGATTTATGGAAGCAGGAGTGAATCCGTTCAATCTGATCCTCGGCTGCTGCGAAGGTGCGATTGAGTGGATTGGACCACACTGCAGCCTTGGCTTCTAGAAGGTCTGACCAATCAAAAAATTTACTTACCGGACCATACGTTCATTCCTATACAACTCCTTGGTTCGCACCCATTGTTTCCCTCCCCCCATTTGTATTGCGCAAAAGCCGTCGCCTCTATTTCTCAAAAAAAGCCGTCACCTCTCCTGGTCTCTCAAAGTGTTAAGCTATGTTAACATATGTAGTTAGGATTAGCATATGCTGCCTGGTTCCATTGCTAGATGACGTGCTAGCATATTTCTGTTTCTGATTCTAGCCTTTGTTGGTTGGTTTTTACTGCAAGTTTCATTGTGGTTCTATTTCTGATATGTAACAGGAGTTCTGTTTCTGATATGTAACATGATTAAATTCATAAAGTAACTCATCCAATTTAAGTCTCGCATAGATCTAATGCCTAACGTAGGAGCCACATGCTATTTAAACTATACTACTTGCGAAGGAAAGTTTGAGAATTATAAATATGACCGAGCTAGACATATCAGGTTAAACACATCCCACATAGCTTTGAAGTTCAATCCAGAAATCAAACAAATAGGAATAACAACACAAAATCAAGGAGAACTAATTCCAATATTTTATTCCAATTTCCAATTGGAACAATTCAATTTCATGCCCAAGCCTACAATTCTCGCTGCAATAAATAGCTCTGCCTTCCCATCCGTCTGCCCGACCGCAGTCGCTGCCTACGCACGTAAGATCACCGTGAACCTGTCCCGGCGGTGGCAGCGACAACTTGGCAACCCACGACCCCGTTTGGAGGAGCACTGCGGCAGCTGCCGTGCGGCATAGCACACACCAGTCGTTGTGTAGCCACGTACTCGTCGGTCCACCACCACCCGCCAGTGCGGCCAGTGATTCTTCCTCGCCCTTGACGTGCCTTATGTACCGCCTCACAGTGGCATCGTCACGACCACCACCATTGTGCCTATAGAGCAATAGGGTGGCCACATAGGCCGATACATTGCGCCCGTTATCAGCGGTGCGGATGAGATCGTCGTGGCATGGCTGGGGGCTGTGGTTTTGCCACAAACGTGATTTCTATCTCGGTGAGGAAGCAAGCCTCTGGGTTGCCGAGTGCCTTCAAGCTAGCAAGGAGGGTGTAGTAGTTGATGATGTCCTTCCACAACCTGATCCCGTGTCTGACCCGATCCAATGACACGCACAGACTGATATCGTGGTCACCGTAGATGCGACGCATGTATGAGCAGGTCGCCCGTAGGCTATGGAGGTCATCCATGGGTGGCTCTAAGATCGTAGCAAGGTGCCCGGTGATCCAAATGAGCAGCTCATCCGAGAGAGCCATCAACGACGTGTGGTGCCACCTTGCGACCATGATTGCCAGCGTTGTTGTCGCGCTTTGCGGATGACCATTGAGCGGAGAGGCGAAGTGTATGTTGATTTAGTAGGAGGCGGGGGAGGCAGCCAAGGGGTTTGGGGGTGGGGCTATGGTAGGGTTCTTGAAATATCATGTGTGACTGGCGTGGGGACACACAACGACAAGACGGTTCAGATTACCGGCGGGGATGGGACGGACGAGCCGGTTCTCAGTTAGCGGGAAATGAGGGGTTTTCTTTTATTTTTGAAATTAAATGCAAATTTTTTCATTCACTTTCTAATCTGCACCATTTCCTCTGGTCACATTTTAGTGTGCACATAAGAAAGTCCAACGCCGAGCTGGTTGAACTCAGAGAACGCCCGACGCGTTGCCTGATGGACTAAGGAGATCATCCGATCGCACCAGTTCGGTGGGGCAGAGAGGTTTGCTCTTTTCAACCCAACTAGGTTAATCTTGCAAATTTTGTTCATCCCTATTTTACTCACTCTTTTCGCATGAACTTGCTGTCGGTGGGATGATGCAGAGAATTATTATCAAGACATGTCAACATGTCTAGTTAGGATTAGTATGATGCCTAATGTTATTGTTGCATGACTTGCTTTGAGTAGTGGGATACCGATGCTCACTACTACAATGAAGTCATGTTAATCATCTGTAGTTAGAACTAGTATGTCTTGGTAGTAGTTGGATCACATTGAGTACTAGTTGCCTTGCCTTGTAGTGATTAACGTGACTGGTGCATTGTAGTGATCGCCTTGTTCGCCTAATGAAAGCCAATTCCCTAAAACCTGGGCCCTTATAGTTCTCTCAGAGTACATTACATTTGTATGTATTACCACTGATCTCGCATTTGTCAAACCATGTTAGTTGACAAAGAAACATGTAGTTGTCTTTTAGTTGTCGAAATTTAGTGCATACGAATGAAAGTCCGATGACCGCACAAAGGATCTCGTCAGACACTGTTCGGAAACACGACAGCTCCTTGGCATAGTTGCACTATTTTTGTAGGGGCAGTTCCAAACGCCATTCATGACTCCTACTTCTCTGGACGAACATGCCTTCTCTCGGAAATAAAATTGCGACTTCCATTGGAATACCGGGACTGGGCGTGGGGACCTGCAACGACAAGACGGTCCAGATTACCACTGGGCACTTCCGGATGAGAAGGCTCAGGGCTTGTTTGGAATGGTGGAAAGAAAAACGTAGGAATGGGAAAAAACAGAGGAACAGGAAAGAAATGAAGGTGCAAAACAAAGGATTGCAAAACACAGGAATTTTGTCGGAGTTGGTGTTTGGATTGCAGGAATATAACTTGTATAGGAATTTAGAGTTAGTTGTAAACTCAATGGTTTTAACTAATAAAATTAACAGTAAACAATTTGCCTTTTTGCAAAGTCGGTGCATATACAGTATATATCAAATAAAGCATTGAAGAGGGCCCCACAACTAGCATCTCCGTCCATTGTGCTTCACTCAATTGCTACTGTATACAACTGCTCTCTCTTTTTCTCTTCCTCTCTAACATAGCAGCAGTATCATGAGCTTAGGGATAGACCGAAGACTGGGTCGACGCAGATGAAAGCCAATCCCCTAAAACCCAGGCCATGTTCATCAAATAGCAAATTCAACACCAGGTAGCCTTTAAATTGTCCTCTACCACTAGTTGCCCCAGTTCCAAACTAGTTCAGTCATAGCTACAAACTAAGCCACTTGACCCATAGAGTTGTTATCGCCATGAGCTCCACCCGAAATCATGAAGCCCAGTTTTCCACTTTCACACAGTGTTCTAGTTGACAAGGAAGTGGATCAATCCCATAATTAGCAAGGCGCCATCTGGTGGGAGCGGTGGTGAACCAGTTTTCTCTGTGACCCTACAATGCGAGGTCACCATGACCTTCAAACTCGAAGGTCTACGCCGGCCGGCGCAGCTCAGTTATGAGTGTGCAGGAGGTGGTGCCAACAGGACCTTCACCACAAATCAAGCCGTGGACATCCTCAACGACAAGGACAGTCACACCCCTGTAGCTGCTTGATGAGGACAGTCACACCCCTACAGCTGCTCAGACTCACCGAATCCCAGTTGGAGGACATCCTACCCGAGTCTCTGGTTCGTCTACTTGCAACCAGAATGTGCCAGGCCTACCGCGATGGCTGCATCGCCCACGCAACGATTGGGCTTGTGGTCGAACAACAAATTGAGTTTAGCACGTCAGCTGCACTCCTGGCGGTCTGCCCGGAGGCAGTGCCAGCGGGGTGTAAGGTATGCAACATCTGCTTGTACCGTAAAAGTTTTATTGGGGTGCCCTGCTGCAAAGGCGCATTCCACCGGGAGTGCATTGCCAAGTGGTTCGACCCGAAGTCCACATGTCTGATATGCCAAACAAATTTGTCTAGGTATCTCCACCTGGCAGTGCAGAGCTACCTCAAACTCTTCACCGAGTAGGACGATGATGGCTCCACCACGGTCGTCAGAGGATGAGGAGGGTGGTGGCAATGAGGACTGTGGGGGGTGTTGGGGTGAGACGGCGATTAGTATGAGCAGCAGGATGGCTAATCATCTGTAGTTAGAACTCGTATGTCTTGGTTGTATTTGGGTGAATTTTGAGCTGGGGGTGGGCACTACTCTCCTGACCAGTTATTATGGTAGATGAAGCGTGGTTATGTAACTCTGAACTAGTGTCGTTGCTGATCTCAAGATAACTATGAATTGTCATTGGCTGTCATGTTATCTTTGTATCTAGTAGCATTACTATCCTATTTTTTATGAATGTAATGCATGCATTTGTGCACATATTTTGGTTCTCAGTGTATCGTTTACCATCATTTTGCTACACATGAGATAGTCCAAACTTGAAAATTCTGATTGGGCCGGACACTAGTCCCTCTTGGCAACCACACAGTGTTTCTATGAGAGGAGAACACGTGGCATAGGTGTTTAAATTCCTTTAGTGAACTACACATAATGAATGTAACTGGTTCACCCTTCATGCGAAATAGCAAATAAAAGGTGCCCCAGAAAACTAACCACTTCGACCGGTGAATTCACAAAAGAGTAATAGGCATTGTCCGGCGTGTCCTAATAACAGAGCACCGGACCTTCTTGTATAATAGAATGTCTGACGCCCTACCTGATGGACTAATGAGATCGTCCAGCCACACCAGTTCGGTGGGGCGGTGAGGTTTGCTTGTTTCAACCCAGCTAGGTTAACCTTGCAGATATTGTTCGTCCCTATTTTTACTCTTTTCGCATGAATTTGCTGTTTGTGGGATGACACAGGCGGGCACTGCCGAATGAGAAGAATCAGTGACCTAGAAATGCATAGTTTCATTTTGTTTTTAAAACAAAATACAGAGGTTTATGGTTCTCTGTTTGATCTGCACCTTGTACAACGCTGGGCGCTAATGGGCAATTGTTGGCTACTCAATTATTTTTCTGCCACTGTGGACTGTAGAGCGGGCGCCTATGACGGGCTTTATCGCTCCGTGAGGCAGTGATGCTTGACCGACGCCTCTTGCATGATACCTGCTGCATGCACAAAAATTTATGAATTGTCTGCATGCAACGCAACGGCCACAGCATAAGCGCCATTAACTATTTTTGGCATTGTGGATTATGATCGTAGAGGGATGCTTGCTTACATAATTTTTTCTCTTTCCATCTAATAAGCATCTCCCTGCACTGTACATGGCCTTAGTGGACACGTAAGAATGTCTGACGCCACGCTAGATGAACTGAAGAGATCATCCGATGTCGAGTGGCAGACTGGTTGAAAACTGATGAGGGACAGATGAAAGCCCACGCTGGATGAACTGAAGACATCGTCCGATGTTGAGTGGCAGACTCACTGAAAACTGATGAGGGACAGATGAAAGCCATGAGAAGCTCCTCGTAAATAGCCACGAACCACCATCTCCATTTTATAAATACGAACGGGTTCCATCTAGAGAATAACCACGAACCACCATCACCATTTTATAAATACGAACATTTCCTTCTAGAGAATAACCCAATCTTCTAAAGGAGATACAATTGTATCGGCTGTTTACTCCAATTATAGCTGGTAATCATGCTTTTAATCCTTGATCATGGGGCTTGCCCCCCGAGGCAGAATTGCATGTCTTATAGTTGATGAATCAACTAAACGAAACCGGCTCATTTGTTTAATCCCGTTTAGCCGATCCGTTTACATCTGGATAGCGTAACTCTTTCAACAAAACTGTTAGACAGTAGACAATGATGGTGGCTTAGTCTCGCAATGTTCTTTTGAAGAAAACAATGGCTAGCGAGACTTTTGTCACTCACAACTCTTCTCATTGATATAAATCTGGGAAGTGATGCGACATTCTACATAAAACATGGCCGTTCACTTATCCTCATTGATTTAAGCTGGGAACTGCCACATTGCCTCCTAATGACACAGTGCGACCATTTCGATGGCCTCGTGCAATGTAATATGTGCGATCTATTGATAGGCTCATACAAACTTAGCTGGAAGCATCGACTGCGGCCGGGAAGACAGATAACTGGATGGGAATGGTGGGCAGTGTATTGCAATGAGAACTGTAGGCTTAGCGTTAAATTGAATTTTTGCAATTGGAAATTGTAATTAGACACTGACTAGGACGTCCGACGCTCTTTTTTGAAAGCGTACGCCAGGAGGTCCAGCGCTCTATTATTGTAACTCGACGGACATGGGGTAATGCTACGGTACACAAATTACCTACTATATAGAAGGTAATTAGTTCAAAACAATCTAAGCCATTGATTTATTAAATTTTATGAATTAACTAAATTAACAAATACCAAATGAAAACGAAGACAAATTTGAGAACTCTAAATGGTCTGATCTTGAAAAGTCATAAATACCAAGTTTGTTAAGCTCTTCAAGATCTACATTTGTTGTTTTGGTCAACCATTCATTTGACAAAGTTTGAACCACTCAAATTACCTATATATCATTTATAGATCATTGTGAGATTAACAATCTTGGTTTTCAAAAGTTTTTCATCTAAAATAAAAAACTAAAATAAAAAATTTTGTCAGGAGCATCACTGTCGGTTGGTACCAAGCGCCGGCCATGACAGCCTCGCTGCTTCGGCTCCCGGGCTAGCGTGGGATACCGATGAGGCCATGGGGAAGTGGTGGTTGCATTCATTCCCCTTGGTGACTACTGAGGAGGAGGCTGCCATTCTGTGCGAGGCACTGCAGGCCAAGAAGACGGCCTACACGGCTATCGAGACGAAGGAGGCGGCTATTCACAGCCAGCTCGCGACGACGGGCACCCGTTAGGAGGCAGCAAACACGATGTGGTGGAGCGCGGCGTCAAATTTACCTACTACAGGCATTGTAAATGTTATTCAATGGCACACTTCTATTATTCTTTACAGAATGCATACAAGAAGGTCCGGTAGTGTTTTGTTGTAACGTGCTGGACAATGCCAATTACTCTTTTGTGAAGTCACCAAAATGTGTGCACAAATGCCGGGTGGAGATACCTAGACAAACTTCTTTGGCACAGCGGACACGTGGGCTTCCCGGTCGAACCACTGCACTGGGCGATGCCCTCCCACTAGCTTACCATGAAATTAAATGTTTCCAATTGGAAATTGTAATAAGACATTGGCTAGGAGGTCTGGTGCTCTTTTATGAATGTATACGCCAGGAGGTCTGGCGCTCTATTATTGTGACACGACAGACATGAGTAATGCTATGATACATAAATTACCTACTAGAAGGTAGCTAAAAACAATCTGAGCCATTGATTTATTTAGTTTGATAAATTACCAAATGGAGATGAAGACAAATCTGTGAAAATCCCATAAACAACGGGAAGGGGACCATTGCAACCGTGATTTGACATAGGAGCAAATCATAGTGAAGGCCTTTCCTTTTTTCGACTGTGTGTGTTGTTCCACCTTATTGATGGAATATAAAGCACCCAGTCTTGAAAATGAGCACCTTATAAATTGAAGAGCACCCAATAGAGTATGGAGCCCTTGAACAGAAGAGAACCAAATGATTGCTCATCTTCTATTAACACAAGAAGATCTGCAAGAAGATATGCAATCATCTAGGTCAAGCTCCTGTTTCACGGCAGCACCTCGCAATGGCTGGAGGGAGAATGGATGGAGGAAGAAGGAGCACATTGCACGACTATGGATTGAAGCCAATAGGTGCATAATAAATAGCCCAACCTTTGAAGATGGGAGAAGAGGAACTGTGTCGGTAGTTGGGAGTAAAGTAGCCAGGACATAAATACTGACCTTTCCTATTTATGGAGTAGTGTGGAGTAGTTTTTTGCAATAAGTAGTACAATGGCAACTGCACGCCTAGTCCGACTAGGGTAAATTTGACCATCACTGGACCTACTGAGCCCACACCTCAAGCTAGATGACTCGCTCACCGATAGTTGTGACTGCTTGGATTGTATTGAAAAGACCTATCACAAGTGTGTCATGATCGGTCAAATGCTGGGTAGTGTTGTCACAAGTACCAGTAGTCACAAGAGCCTTTGAATGCGGCAGAAACTCCGCTGGCCGCACATCTGACCCCATCGGATGCTCACGCCATCACATCGGCGTGGCTCTGCTCTTGCAGAGTCGGCATGGCTCTATTTTTACAGAGGGCGTGGCCGCCATTGATGCCTTCTTTAGGAAATGGTTGTGGCTCCCGAGGTATCATGACGGCACCCGAGGGAGCGCGACGGTTGGGGAAAAAAATAATAGTACATCGGCTTGGCGTATTTTGGAAGCCAACCAAGCAGGCCGATAAAGCCTGCTCTCACTCCCATTGTTTCACTCCACCTTACATTGAGCTCAAGCCCTCTCACCTTGCTGCACTCCCATTGTTTCACTCCTTGCATTGCATTGAAGGCCCTCTCAAAGTCCCCCCTCCTTCTCGCAGTCGGTTGCCATGAAAGCCATCCTGGGTTGAGGTACAGGTCCTTCTCGAATAAGGGCGGGCTGGCCCCGGTCCCCATTTCCTCCACTGCACTGGTGCAACCCCCATTTGAGATGGGGCCGCTGGCACAGGCTGGCTCACTGTCGACGTTCGCAGCACAGGTATCTAGTCACAGGACATCGGCTTTCGCATCGCGCCCACGGCCGCCGCCAATTACGGTGCCGTTGATGATGGCATGGGTAACACCGGCACATGTGTTTCCCATGTCACCACCGGCCCCGATGTGGCCCTCCTCGTCATCTCCGGATCCGCTCCCGATGGGAGGGGGTCTCCTGGACCGTCTTGACCTAGCCCGCCGTTCGGCGCCAAACCGGAGGCCGGGTCCAAGAGGGATGACGACAGCTATCCGTATGTCAAAGAGACATACTCGAAAGACAATCGCCTCCATGGGTACGTGACTCCTGTGCCCAAGGGCCAGTATCTATTTATGCACCGCACCCAGTGGGGTGGCCTGGTGTGCCCCGTCTGCCCCAACTGTAAGCCCCGTGGTTGGGACCGAACCATGGCCAAGCAACATGTCTTGGATATGGCCGCTAAATGGAGGTGCAATGGCTTGTACACCATCAACAAGAATGTTGAACACCATCGCTTCCTTGCAATGAACAAGGGCTGGCTACCGCGCCCGGTTGGCTATGGCATAGAGGTGGATTTTATGCATTGCATGCTTTAGATTTTGTGCCTGCATAGTTATTGCATGACTTGCTCGGAGCCGTGGGATGACCCTGCTCATTGGTAGTATCAAGTCATGTTAACATAAGTAGTTATGACTAGTGTGCTGCTGTTCACATGCCTTGCATTGATCAGTGGGATGACGCTGCTCGCTACTACTATGAAGTCATGTTACCTAATGAACTGTAGTTAAGAACTAGTAGGTCTAGGTAGTTGTTGGATGATTTCGAGCAGTGGGATGGCACTGCTCTCCTCACATCTTATTATGGTAGATGAATGCAGGTTACGTAAGTCTGATCTAATGTCGTTGCTGAACTCTAGACATTTATGAAATGTGATTTGCTGTAATGCTGAACTCCAGACATTTATGAAATGTGATTTGCTGTAATGTTATCTTTGTGTCTAGTAGCACTGCTCTCCTATTTTTACCAATGTACTTGAAGTCATGCATTGTGCACATTTGGGCAGACTTTTTGTTTCACAATGTAACATTTACCTTGATGCAAATGTGAAGGTCCGACTCTTGTCACTTTGACCGAGCCAGACACCTCCCATGTTAAGGCCTTAACTAGCTGATTGTCCTTGTTAAGGCCGAAGAAATGCTCCCCGTTCCTCTTCACCTGATCCTTTCTTCCCTTCATTATCTTGATGCACAAGAGATAGTCCGAGCATTGCAATTCTGACCTGGCCACCGACATCCCATGTAGTACGCACATTTCTGCAAACATTTTGATGTAATGTTTACCACACAAGATAGTCCGAGCATGGCAATTATGACAACGTGGACAAATATACCTCTTGACAACCACGCATGGTTTCTTGGAGAGGTGCAAGTGGGGTGATGAAGTGATGAGCAATGCGCCGATAACGTGTTTCCAATCGAATTGTGAGAACAATGCGAGAATGTAAAGTCTGACAAGAGTGAATAGTGTTGAGCCACTTTTTCATTGATCCTTTTTCTTGTACATACACAATGATAAATCTATGTCATGGAGGTTATGTAAGTCATAAAACCAGCCATAAGATGAAATTAACCCCTATTCAAATAGAGGTTGCAAGAAAAAATACAAAAGGATGAGATGAGTATGTCTTTGTAGCACCGACGTCTAACACTTGTACCCAGGGATGAAGCCACATTGGTTCTCCATGATGGATGTTGTCAGACACGTTTAAATGTTTAGTGGCTGGACTTTCTTATATGCACAATAGAATTTCACTGACAACTGCTACTCGATTCTACTTTAGGATGCGGCTAAACTAGATCAAATACTTCATGCTTCATCCTACGAGATCAAATCGGTAGCGGCCAGACTTTCTTGCGTTGGCAGTAAAACTCAACAGCTACGTCTCGCAGAGTAAGATTTCCCTTGATGCACACGGGATGATCCGACTCTTGTATCTTTGACCAGACACAGCCCATGCATATGGTACGCGGGCCACGACCCCATAGAAAAGTTCGACACCTTGCTGGTTGTACTCACGAGAATATCCGACGCCCTGCCTGATGGACTAATGCGATCGTCCGACCGCACCAGTTTGGTGGGGCGGAGAGGTTTGCTTGTTTCAACCCAGCTAGGTTAACCTTGCAGATTTTGTTCGTCCCTATTTTTACTCTTTTCACATGAATTTGCTATCTGTGGGATGACACAACGAACTATTATCAAGACTATGTTAACATGTGTAGTTAGGATTATTTTGATGTCTAATGTTATTGTTGCTTGACTTTCTTTGAGCAGTGGGATAACGATGCTCACTACTAAAATGAAGTCATGTTAAAGTTGCTAGTAGCTACATCCAATTTTCCATGTATTTTTTCCATTTAAAATTGTATATGTTCCTTGATATTTGATAGAGAATGCAGCAGGATTGGTTTTGAGCAGGCTTGGCCACTACTTGTACCGAGCTATGTGCACAACTTTGTCCTTGTTGAGGCTGAAGTGGTGCTCCTGGTTCCTCTTTGCCGGATCCTTCCTTTCCTTCATTATCTCGATGCACACGAGGTGGTCCGAGCATTGCAATTTTGACCCAGCCGGACACATCCCATGTAGTGTGCATATTTGTGCAAACATATTGGTTCATAGCGTAACATTTACCATTATCTTGCTACACACGAGATAATCCGAGCATGGCAATTATGACCGGGTCGGACAAATATCCCTCTTGGCAACCACGCATAGTTTCTTGGAGTAGAGCAAGCCTGACATAATGCAGAGCACATGTGCATAGGTGTTGAATGTGCCTCAGTGGACCACACATTGCATGCAACTCATTCACCTTCACTTTCTAATCTGCCCCTTGACACATGTGAAGGCCTCTGACCTATCGCAATGGCATCTGACTATCCTGACTATTTATTGTAGACCTATCCCTCTAGTCACATTTTAGTGGTCACATAAGAAAGTCCGACACCTTGCTGGTTGAACTCAAGAGAACGTCTGATGCCCTGCCTGATGGACTAATAAGATCGTCTGACTGCACCAGTTTGGTGGGGCGGAGAGGTTTGCTTGTTTCAATCCAGCTAGGTTAACCTTACAGATTTTGTTCGTCCCTATTTTGACTCTTCCCGCATGAACTTGTTGTCTGTGGGATGACATAGCGAACTATTATCAAGACTTGTTAACATGTATAGTTAGGATTAGTTTGATGCCTAATGTTATTGTTGCATGACTTGCTTTGAGCAGTTGGATACCGATGCTCACTACTACAATGAAGTGATGTTAATCATCTGCAGTTACTTGCTTTTTAGTTGGGTTTTTTGGAAACTTTTTTGTTCTTGATATGGCTCAAAACTTTATTTTTGAGTATCATTAGATTGGTGTACTCTTATCTGTAATAAGGAACAACCATATGCATTGATCAATGCAGAAGCTGGGATATTAATATATTCCTCTTTCTAAAAAAATCATTTGCAGTTAGAACTAGTATGTCTTGTAGTTGGATCACATTGATTACTAGTAGCCTTGCCCTATAGTGATTAACATGACGGGTGCACTGTACTGATCACCTTGTTCACCTGAACTTTATGGGCTCGACTTATAAGCACTATACAATGTTCTTCTCTCAGAATAGCATTAACCTGCTTATCAGCCGCAGAAGTGTCATTTTTTTGTGTATTTTTATGACATGGCTCATTGGTATCACGTTACATTTGTACGTATTACCTCTAATCTCGCATTTGGCAAACCATGTTGGTTGACAGAGAAACATGTAGCTATTTTTTAGTCGTCGAAATTTAGTGCATACGAATGAAAGTCCGAAGGCTGCACAAAGGATCTTGTCGGACACTGTTCTAAGACATGACAGCTCCATGGTGTAGACGTGCTCAGTTTTTGCCTTATTCAACCAGATGCAGTTGAACATGGTACATACAAGACCACATAATAAAGTGTAACAGAAATCATGTGAATGATACATGAATGAGACGAAAATCTACTTTCTAAGTATTGAGTTCAACTTTTTCCTGCTCGTCACGCAAAAAGCCTATTGACGTAGTGCTATCGGGGTAGGCGATTGACGCAGTGCTCTCTGCTTGCCAGTAGATTGATTGGTATGACATTCAAAACAGACAATCCTTCATGCTTCGTCCTATGAGACCAAATTGGCAGCGGTCGGACTTTCTTGCGTTCACAGTAAAACTCAACAGCTACGTCTCATAGAGTAAGATTTCCCTTGATGCACATGGGATGGTCCAACCCTTGTATCTTTGACTGGGCCGGACACAACCCATGTCGTATAGGGAATTTGCTTCCGTGGACTGCACATGGCAGGCGGGCCACGACTCCATAGGAAAGTCTGACCTTTCTGGTTGAACACATGAGAACATCCGACGCCCTGCCTGATGGACTAATGAGATCATCCGGCCACACCAGTTTGGTGGGGCAGAGAGGTTTTCTTGTTTCAACCCAGCGCATGTGATAGTCCGACCATTGTAATTATGACCAGGCTGGACACATCCCATGTTGTGGATGGAGCTTGCTTTAGTGGACAATTTAATCTATAAGAGATGGGTGACTGTTGTCACTAATTAATGTAAGGGGAAGTTATTAATGCATTGCTTTATGTTGAAGTATGCTGTCTGTAGGGAATGCTTATGTCTATGGTCTGTGTAGTGTACGAACCTATAATAACAAATAGTTGCAGTTGAACTGAATAGTCATGTAGACACCAGATAGTCTACAGATTGCATTACTAATCCCAGTGGATAAAGGAATATGTCCGCTGAGGCACAAGTTTAAGACAACTCTGCACACCAAACATGTTCAGAATACAAAGCCATAAATCGAAAGCCAAGTGCAGTTTACTAATACATGTTCTCCCACAGATTATACATTAATGCTCGTAATTGCAAGAATCATCGTCTTCTGACATGTCATTGTCATCTACCCCATGGTCATTGTCGTCACTACAATACTGATCACCAGTATCATCATCCTCATATTCATTGTCGCTGGCTTCAAGCATGTCATCTGATTTCCTCTTACCTTTTAGAAGATCTTCTAAGTTGGCTACAATGTAAGTAACTTCTGCATCACGCCTAGGACTATGTTAGAAGATCTTCGTCATCCTCACCCTCACCCTCACCCTCACCCTCGCCCTCGCCCTCGCCCTCGAGCACTTGAAGTACCTCATTAAAACAATGATCATCTTGGAGCACCTGAGGCTCTATTTCATTCATGTCATAAGAACCCCTTTGTTGGAATTTCTGCACGACCCGCCAGTTTTCGCCCAACCTGGTGTCCTCCAAATAAAAAAATCTTGTTTGCCTGTGTCAGCAGAATCAAAGAGTCATACTAGTACCAGAGTGACAAAAATGTTCATGGCTTTCCAATATCCATCATTGTCAATGCCACTGAGCTTGTGCTTTGACTTGCCACGTAGTGTCGGGTACCTGGATAATGGGGTACCCTCAACCCTCGATCTAGCAAATTAAATCCTGACACCATCAACAAAATCCATCACCATGATCTCTAGCTATAATCCCTAGCAAACCCGGGTCCAAATGCTTAAAGGTTCAGGTACTGAGTCACCCTAGGCCGGCACACGAAAAGGTCTTGGCGCCCGTGACGATGCTAGCTCGATGGGACCCCTCAAGTAACGGGGGCCCAACTGAGCACCCCCTTGAGTGACGAAAGTCCATGCGAGTGAACGACCCCCCGTTGACTGCTACACTCCCCAGATCTACCTACCTCTGTATGGGAATCAGAGCATTTAAGGTGCCTCACTTGCTCCTGCCAACCCCCGTGGCTACAGTGGTGGTAATGATGGGCAAGAACAGAGATCGCATCACCCATTCTCGGGGAAATGCTTATTCATACTAACCACTATTTCTCCGTATCGAAGACTATGCCCCGTCAGGCACCCCCTCGACATGCAAATGTCAACATCCGTACCAGGATTCCCATGGTTCGTTCTTATCCACATGGCCTCGAGGCCCCCTGGGTACCCCTCGACTCAGGCTCTCGGCGGCCCCGGTCAGCAGTTCAACCACTCTCATACGCCATCTACAGCTAGCCGTATGCCCTTAACAGGAGGTCACGTCTTTCACCACGCCGCTGAGGCACACCAGCGTCATCATCAAGACCGGTCAATCACCGACTTCGCCGTGACATCTCAGGAGGGCAAATCTCACCATCATGAACGCTGCTACAGGGCTTGACTTTGCTTCAGCGCACGCTCCTATAGTGCTCTCGACATGATCGCTCCTCGATGTCATTGCTTACGACAGCCCTGATAGCACCGCTAGAGTTCCTTGTACACCCATGCCCCTCCTTGCACTATAAAAGGGGGCGCAGGGCTAGCTGAAGGAGGGGACTCGGACTCTGAGACTCACTCTGCCTCACTACGCACATTGAAAGGCATAGGATTAGCATCCCTAGGCATAGGCCTTGCTCTCCACTTCCACACATACTCGTGTTTGTATCTCCCCTGTACAAGCACTTTGGTGCAAGATAATACAATATCTCTCCCCTCGCTGGACGTAGGGCCTTCTTTGCCTGACCAGGATAAATCACATGTTCTTCTTGCATAACCATCCGATTAGGGAGCACGCAGCACGTAGTTACTTGTTGGTGTTAGGACCCCAGGGTTGTGACACCGACAGTTGGCATCGTTGTGAACCCCAAGAAAGTTTCGGCCATCACCAAGATGGGCCCGATTTGAGACCTCAAGGGCATTCAGAAGGTAATGGGTTACCTCGTGGCCCTCAGCCATTTCATCTCACGTCTCGGAGAGAAGGCGCTGCCCCTGTACCGCCTCTTGAAGAAGTCAGAACACTTCGCCTAGACCCTCGAGGCCAAGGAGGCCCTCGCAAAGCTGAAAGCCATGCTAACCTCACCATCGGTCCTCATACCACTGAACCCGGTCGAGCCCATCTTGCTCTATGTCGCCGCCACCATCCAGGTGGTCAGCACGGCCATAGTGGTTGAGAGGACAGAGGAAGGGCACACACTGCCCGTCCAACGGCCCATCTACTTCATCAGCGAAGTACTCTCGGAGACCAAGGTCCGCTACCTGCAGATCCAGAAGCTGCTCTATGCCATCGTCATCACGCGACGCAAGCTCCAACACTACTTCGTCGGCCACCCGGTAACTGTAGTGTCGTCTTTCCCCCTCGGGGAGATAATTTAGAACTGGGAGGCCGTAGGGAGAATCACCAAGTGGTCGGTCGAGCGCATGGGTGAAACCCTCACCTACGCACCACGCAAGGCCATCAAGTCTTAGGTATTGGCGGACTTCATCGCTGAGTAGAACGATACTCAACTTCTTCTGGCGCAGATCCAAGCAGAGCTGTGGACGATGTACTTCGATGAATCGTTGATGAAGACGGGAGCAGGCGCGGGCTTGCTCTTCATCTCACCACAAGGCATCCATATACGCTATGTCATTCGGCTCCACTTCACCGCCTCGAACAATGTCGCTGAGTACGAAGCCCTCTTCAGTGGCCTACACATCGCCATTGAGCTCGGGGTCCGACGCCTCGACATTCGCGGTGATTCGCAGCTCGTGATTGATCAAGTTATGAAGGCCTTGAGCTGCCATGACCCCAAGATGGAAGCCTACTGCAAGGAGATTTGCAAGCTGGAGGACAAGTTCTATGGCCTCGAGCTCAACCACATCGCGCGAAGAAACAACGAAGCCCTCGATGAGCTCGCGAGGATTGCATCCACTCGAGGCACCGTCCCACCTAACGTCTTCTTGAGAAACCTGTCCGAGCCCTCCGTTGACTGGGGCACGGGGGGCTGAAGCCACTCTGCAAGCCATCAAGCCTCCCTTCTTAGCCGAGGCCCCCTCGACCGAGGCCAAGGTCATGGAGATTGAGGCGTCGACCCCGCCATCGAGCCCCGAGTCTGACTGGCACACACCCTTTCTTGACTGTCTTCTTTGAGGGGAGATCCCAGAAGATCAAACCAAGGCTCGAGGGATCGCTTGACAGGTCAAAACCTATGTTCTCTTCGGCGAAGACAAAGAGCTCTATTGACGCAGTCCCACGGGCATCCTCCATCACTGCATCACCATCGAGGAGGGAAGGAGGCTGCTCAAGGATCTACACTCAGGGGCTTGCGGACACCACACTACGCCGAGAACCCTCATTGGAAATGCTTTTCGGCAAGGCTTCTACTGGCCAACCGTAGTCTCCGACGCCATCGACCTCGTCCGCTCATGCGAGGGGTGTCAATTCTACACCAAGCAAACGCACCTCCCCACCCATGCCCTGTAGATGATCCCCATCACATGGCCGTTCGCTGTGTGGGGGCTCGACCTCGTCGGACCCCTGAAGAAGACAACCAGGGCCTTCACATACCTCTTGGTCTCCATTGACAAGTTCACCAAATGGATCAAAGCTTGACCCATCACCAACATCTGGTCCGAGTAGGCGGTTTCATTCTTCACAGACGTCATCCACTGCTTAGGGGTTCCTAACATCATCATCACCGACAACGGCACGCAATTCACCGGCAAGAAGTTCTTGGACTTCTGCGACCACCACCACATCCATGTGAATTGGTCCGCGGTTGCCCACCCTTGAACTAACGGCCAGGTTGAGCGAGCCAATAGTATGATTTTATAGGGCCTCAAGCCAAGGATCTTCAATCACCTCAAGATGTATGGGAAGAAGTGGGCCGCAAAGCTACCCTCGGTCCTATGGAGCTTAAGGATAACACTGAGCCGGGCCATGGGATTGACTCCATTCTTCATGGTTTATGGGGCCGAGGCCGTCCTCCCCACAGACCTCGAGTACGGATCCACTCGACTCAAGGCCTACAATGAACAGACGAATGAGGAGGCCCTCACGAACACCATCGACTAACTCGAGGAGGCTCGAGACATGGCCTCCTCAACTCGGTGCGATACCAGCAGAAGCTGCGATGCTACCACAACAAGCATGTGTGCAAAAGGGACCTCCAAGTCGGTGACCTCGTCCTCCGACGTCGACAGAGCAACAAGGGCTGCCACAAGCTAACTCCACCATGGGAGGGTCCCTACATCATCGCAGAGGTGCTGAAGCTGGGGACTTACAAGCTATTGAACGGCAAAGGTGAGACCTTCACCAATGCGTGGAACATTGAACAGCTACATTGCTTTTACCCTAGGGCCTCGAGGCCTTGTACATTTCTCGTATTATGTACAGCTATAACATCATGAATGAACAAATGAAAATGGCTTCGATCTAGCTTTCTGTTTTATTCATGTGAGGTAGCCTCAACTCCCAAAGTCCCCATAAAACTTGCACATTTTTTCAAAACTCGACGTTCTTCTTCTTCTCCTTTGCTTCAACGTCTTACTTTTACTTAGTCCAAAATGCCTCAAATCCCAAAGGGTTGAGGGCTGTCGAGCCAGGAGCTCGCCTATGCCTCTACGCTACGGTACCTCCACTAACACCCCCTCGAGGGACTCGAGCATGCATTGAAAACTTGATAAATTGTAGGAATCAAGTAGAAAAGAGATAAGAAACTCGAGATAAAAACATCCAAAAGCATCCAGCATGATGCACATTGTTTTAAGGCCCCCAGGGCCATGATATCACAAGTCATTAAAACTAATCTATTACATGGGCCTCTTTGCCCAGATTTGGCTCACAGGCCAGCACTATCATCAAAGCTAGGAGAAAGGACCTCGGGCTCAAAAAGCTTCGCCAACCGCTTGCCCGGCTCCTCAGCGTCCTCGATCAAGGCCCTACGCACCTCTTCGTTCTCGGCGTCTGATTTGTTGGGGTCGGAGACAAAGCCATGGGAGATGACACCCATGTCGTTGGTGAAGCCGAAGTAGATGACCGCCATCGCTCGCTTCACGCCGATATGAAGTGCGTCCTGAACCCTCTCCCTCGTGACATGCCCGAGGTCGTGCAGCTGGTTGATGAGGGAGGTCCTGCGTACCTCCTCCTCCTCGACCCCTTCCTCAGGCTCAACTTCGATGTCATAGCAGACAGAGGTGATTGTGGTGCGAAGCGTGTCAGTCAACGTTGCCTCCATCCAGTAGAGCTCCTCGAGCATCTTAGCATTGTTCTAGGCCTTGAGCCTCTCCGCATCGAGTTCTAAAAACCAAGATGGAATCAGCCTCACTTCAGCGTCCACACTTCACAAAATGATTCAAATGAAAACTAGCCGTTACCAACCTCCCGGACGCGTCCATAGTACACCTCCGGACACGTCCGAAGCTTGCCCCAAGGCGCGGGTGGCTCAAGTAGCATCCAGAGTGCTTCAGACGCGTCCATAGTTCACTCCGGACGCGTCCACAGTCAGCGTCCGCAGCTCAGCTGGGCAGCAGACCACTCCGCACTAAATCGGGCATATCTCTTATCTCCGAACTTTGTTTTTGATGATCTTGGACTCGTTGGAAAGCTTACTTAGAGAGATACACAACTCACATATCCACTTTATACAATTCATAATAGATCAAAGAAGTTTTCCAATCCAAGAGTCATCATCTCTCTTTTCTCACAAGAGTTCGTGGAACCTTCTCCAACTTCTTCTCCTTTGCAAATGTGCCAACACCACCAAGTGTACATTACCATGTGCATGTGTGTTAGTATTTCACAAACCATTTTCAAAGGATTTAGGTTAGTGCTCTAGATCCTAATGCATATGCTCAATGTTAGATCCTAGAGGCACTTGCATGACACGATAAACCGTGACTTCCCCTCTTGATAGTATGATATTTATCCTAAATGTGATTAGGCTCGCTAAGCGTCTCGATCACTAAACCGAAAAACCCTACAAGCAAATCTTTGCCTTGATCTCCATGGGCTCTTCTCGATTGTACCGGAGCTTTGATCATCATCATATGTGCACTATGTCCATCACATGATCAAGTGGTCACCTCTATGTCACCTAGCTCCCATCATCACATGTGTTGCTAATATATTTCTACATTCACTTAGTAAAATCATTAGCAACTAGGTGTGTCATCAATTAGTCAAAACCAAACAAGAGCTTTCACCAGCCCATCCGCGTTTGAGCCCCGCTCGACGCGCGTGCTCACCAGGGTTTTTCCTCAGATTTTTTTCAGGTGCATCCTCTCAACGCGTGGAGCAACAATGGTACTACGACGTGCCCGTCGTCTACAGAGCTTCTCTGGTGATCTCTTCAAGGACGCATATTTAGATCTGAATATAGTTGTAGGTCTGCTTGTGTACAGGGGTGTGAGTGTGATGTGCATGTGTGGTGTTGGTGTGTGTTGTATACGAACAGATGCTACAGCTGTATCCAAATGAGAGGTGTCAAAAAAAAGATATAGCGAAGATTCTATATCCCAACGGTTGTCTTCGGTGCGCTCCGCAATACCTTCTATAGGACTAGCTAAACTTCTCTCCAGTTCTACAAACAAGTGAGCTAACAACTAGTTGAAACTTTAGTCCAACCGTTAATCTCCTAAGGGCCAAAGTTTAGCAACTAGTTGCTAGCCCATAAGATGAAACAGTGCCATATATACATTTTTTTATATTTTTTTATTTGTTATTACATTTGGGGAGGCGCAGTGCAGTGGCTAGTCGGTGGCGGCGGAGGGTGGCCCTCACTGTTGCCCTGACCTTTAGTGAAGAGATCAGTTGCGCGTAGTGAACTCTGACCTTTAGCGATGAGATCGGTTGCGCGTAGTTAACATGTACCAGAAAACGGATGCCCTGCATTATTTCCTCTCGTCTCTGTGAGTGTCAGCATCACTTACGTCACCCGAGAGCTAACGCGAAAATCTGGCTCTTTCACTAGCAAGAAGGCGTCAAAACGGCGTTCACCCACAAGGCTTTCTCAAGCAAAACCCCAGTAGTAGTACTAGTTTACGCGTCCTTTCATCTTCTGGAAATACGTACTGCCATGATCTCATTTGCAGCCTTGCAGTTGCAGGTGAGACTGTCATTTCCTGCACGCGTCATCAGAGACCCGATCGTTTTACCCTCGAAAATAGTCGTCGGGCCAAATCGTTTTATTATATAACCTCGACAAAGAGACGAGCAAGCAAATTGAGACATGTCTTAATTATATTCCCGATGATTCAGGAAGTATTCAACAACAAACCTAATGTACCGTACGTTTTTTGGAAATGGGCTGTAATTGGTTAAGGCTGGAGTGCTATACCTACTACGGAGAACTGATGATGTCCCAGATTAAAAAAAACCGAAAATCGTTTTACTTACTGAATCCACGAAGAAGGCTTCAACAAAGGAACTAGAGTGCTAGACTGAACCGATGGAAATTTGGTCGGTTCAGAAGGTCCAATCCAATGATTTCAGCCAACAATCAGTACAGTCAAGTCGAACGACTGAACCGATGCATCGTTAATAAAACAACAAATTAAATAGGGAAGTAGGTTGCCGCGTTTCAAGTTAAAAAAAAAAATTCCTCGGATGAACGACGACAAGCAACATAACCTGATGGTCAGCGCCCAACTCCGTCCGCAGGCGTTAAGTTTTCGGGCGTTAAGTTTTCGGACGTGTCTGGAGCTATGGTTCGCGGTTTTTGAAGATGGACTTCGGACGCGTCCGAAGCGTGCGTTTTCTGAGAAATCTTTGGCAACGGCTAGTAACGGCTAGTTTCGTGGGTGGGGGTTATTAATAGCCCCTTGGCCGGCCATGGGAGGCCTCTTTTACCCATTTTAGCATACCTGAGCACTCTTTGAGCTAGAGACACTCCCTCCACTCCTCTCCTTTCATTGTTGCTTGATTCAAAAGAGAGAGATTCAAGTGCATTTGCTTAGTGTTTGTATCTAGAGGCACTTGTTCTTTATGATTGCCACAGATTTCTTGTTACTCTTAGGTGATTCCCGTCACCCTAGACGGCTTGGTGCAGCGGCGGTGGTTAAGCTCGAGTTGGTGATTGTTCGAGGCCACACCGGATGATTTGTGAGGGGTTCTTGGGCCTTCCCCGCGGGAGCTCGCGAATTGGCCACTCTAGTGGAATTATGGCTTGGAGGATCCCCATCTTGTGTTGATAGTGCTGCTCCTAAGGCTGTGGGATTGGCTAAATCGACGTCATTTAGCTGGTACATCTCTAAATGGGTGTATCGCCACAACGAGGACTAACTTGCCGAAAAGCAAGTGAACCTCGGTAAAAAATCATTGTGTCATCTTAATTTTCGAGGTTTCATCCTTGTGATTGTGTTTGTTATTGATTGGTTCATTTTCTCTACATCGACGGTATAACAATCCAATCCCCTCTCTGCACTTACATATATATATATATATCTTATGTAGTGCTAGTTGCTAGCTTTGCTCTCTAGTGTAATTATTTGTAGTTTTCTTGTTCACTAGGAGTAAGATAGCAACCTAGGTTGTTGGTGTGATTAGAGATTATAGTCTCTTGCTAGAATTGTGTAGGTGGCTTGCATAGCTATGTTGAGCTAGTGCTACAAAAGAGCTTCACCATCTTAAATACTAACTGGTTGTTTTAGTACTTTGCAAGAAATTTTTATAGGCTATTCACCCCCCTTTAGCCTTTAGGACTTTACATGTGGCATTGGAGCTAGGCACCGTTTATTTGAGGCTTAGCAACCTACGGTGAAGAAATTGCTACATTTAGTTTACACATCAACAATACCAAGAGAGCACCACTATTTGATGGCAATGATTCTGCAAAATGGAAGCTAAAGATGAAGGCTCATCTTAAGTCAATCAATACCGTGGTGTGGAGTGTGACCAAGACAAAGTTTGAGGTTGCCAATACGAACGCACCCACACCTGTTGAAGCAAGGAAGGTTCAATGCAATGATATTCCAGTTTGATCCTTTCATGAGGCACTTGATGACAAGGCTTTTGAGCTTATCAAGAACTTAGAGATGGCTCATGACATTTGGGCAAAGCTTGAGGAAGAATATGAGGGCACCAAGAGTGTGAAGACCGCAAGAGCATATATGCTTCAAGAGAGGTTCTCTAGCTTCAAGATGAAGGATGATGAGAGTGTGCCGGAGATGTTTCATAGGCTACAAGTGATTGTCAATGAACTCAAGGCACTTGGTGAAGAAGTCAAGGATAGCCAATTCTCAACAAAATTCTTGAGATGCTTACCTAAGAGATTTAACATATTGATCACCGTCATGAACAAGACCACAATGAAGGACAAACCAACTCCCAATCAAGTTCTTCAATAGATAATGGCTGATGATGAGTTTAGAGAGGATTATGAGAAGGAAGAGTTGGTAAACAAGATGAAGTAGGAAAATAAGAAGAAGGATGATGACAAGAAGAAGAGTTTGGCTTTCAAGGCTTCATCCTCCAAGGGCAAGAGCAAGAAGAAGCAAGAATCATCTAGTGAAGATGAAGCTAGCTCTAGCAATGAGGGTGATGAAGATGTTGATGAATTGAGTGCTTTGTTTGTCAAGGTTGGCAAACTCTTGAGGAAGAAGACACACCGAAGGGGAAGCAAGAAGTCCTCATCCTCATCCTCATCCTCATCCAAGAAGAGTAAGCACACTATGATGTGCTTTAGATGCCATAGCAAGGATCATCTTGTTGGCAAATGTCCATATGATAGTGGTGATGAAGATGCCGTGGAGAAGGAGGCCAAGAAGCAAAAGAAGAAGAAAGAGGCTTCTCAAAAGAAGAAGAATGAATCCCATGTTGCTACTTGGGAGAATGATGCATCCTCAAGTGAAGATGAGAATGACAAGAGAAGCAAGAAGAAGGGGCATGCTAGCATTGCAATTCAAGAGAAGATTTCTCTATTTGACACTTCTTCGGTGTGCTTCATGACTAAGGCCACAAAGGTACAATTCGATAATGAGAGTGATCATGATGATAATGCTAGTGATAGTGATGATGATGATGGCCCTACTAAAAATGAATTGTTCATCATGCTTGAGGATTATAAAAATAAATATAGGAAAACTAGGAAGGAATGTAAGGATGCCCTTAAGGATAAGCAACACCTTAAGGACAAACTTGATGAGCATGCGACATCTTATGAGAGTATAATGGAAGACCATAAGAAGCTTCAAAAGGCTCACTCTAAGCTTGAAATGGCTCATTCCTCTCTTAATGACAAGCTTGATAGCATGCCTCCTCAAGTTGAAAAAGCTAAAACTTGCAACATAGGCATATCATGTGATATTCTTGATGAATTTTTTATAAGCCTATTGTTGTTGCTTCATCTAACCCTTCTTGTAGCACTTCCACTTCTAACTCATCTAGTAGTGATGGTTTCACTTGTGACTCCACACTAATAGTTGAGAATGAGACACTCAAGAAGGAGGTAAGAAAGCTCAATCACACCTTAGCTAAGGCTTATGGTGGTGAGGACCGCTTGCTTATGTGCTTGGGTAGCCAAAGGGCTTCTCTCTATAAAGGGGGATTGGGCTATACCCCCAAGAAAGGCAAGGCCGCCTTTGCTCCTCACAGGACTAGTTTTGTGAAGAACAATGGTAGCTATTGTAAAAGTTGCAAGCAAGTTGGTCATAATGAACAAAGATGCATGAACAAGAAACCTAATGTATCCTCAATTAAGCTCAATGCATCTTATGTTCTTGTTAAGGGAGCTAATGGTGTAAAGGCTAGATTCATTGGTACACCATGGATGGGATCAAAGAAGAAAGCCATTTGGGTGCCAAAGAGTTTGGTCACTAACCTTGGAGGACCCAAGTAAGTTTGGGTACCTAAAAGAGATTGATCTTATCTTGTAGGTCAATTACAAAGCCGGAGGGAGGCATTGGGCACTTGATAGTGGGTGCACTCAACACATGACCGAGGATTCTTGTATGTTCAAGTCAATTGATACAAATGACAATGATGGATTTGATTCTATCACTTTCGATAACAACAAGAAAGGTAAGGTCAAGGGGCTTGGAAAGATTGCAATATCCAATGACAAGAGTATCTCTAATGTGTTGCTAGTTGAGAGCTTGGATTTCAATCTTATGTTGGTGTCACAATTGTGTGATCTTGGTTACAAGTGCATCTTTGGTAAGAATGATGTTGAAGTCATAAGTGAAGAGGATTCAAGTTTGATATTCAAGGGATTTTGACATGGTAGCTTGTACTTGGTGGATTTCAATGCTAGTGATTCTCAACTCACATCTTGTTTGCTTAGCAAGTCTAGCAAGGGTTGGTTATGGCATAAAAGGCTTGGTCATGTTGGAATGAAGCAATTAAACAAGCTAATGAGGCATGACTTGGTTAGAGGCTTGAATGATGTTACCTTTGAGAAGGATAGACCATGTAGTGCATATCAAGTCGGCAAGCAACATGGAAGGCCACATCCTAATAAGAGTGAAATGAGCACATCAAAGGCATTTGAGCTATTACACATGGATTTGTTTAGGCCAACAACTTACACAAGCATTGGTGGCAACAAGTATGGTTTGTTATTGTTGATGACTACACTAGATACACTTGGGTGTTCTTTCTCTATGACAAGAGTGAAGTCTTTGATCTATTCAAATCATTTGTCAAGAGACTTCAAAATGAGTTTGAGACCACCATCAAGAACATTAGAAGTGACAATGGGAGTGAGTTCAAGAACACAAGAATTGAAGAGTTGTGTGATGAGCTTGGAATTGGACATCAATTCTCACCAACCTATACTCCCCAATCCAATGGTGTAGTTAAAAGGAAGAATAGAACCTTGATTGACATGGCAAGAATAATGTTTTGTGAGTACAATGTGAGCTAAAAGTTTTGGAGTGATGCTATCAACATGGCTTGCTACTCTAGCAACCGACTCTATTGCCATGGGAACATGAGAAGACACCATATGAGCTATTGAATTGAAGAAAGCCCAACATCTCATACTTTAGAGTGTTTGGATGCAAATGTTATATTCTAAGGAAAGGCACTAGAATTGGAAAGTTTGACAAGAAGTGTGATGAAGGGTTCCTACTTGGATATTCTACCAATAGCAAGGCATATAGAGTGTGAAACTTGGCAAATGGCACCTTGGAGGAAGTTCATGATGTTGAGTTTGATGAAGCCCAAGGATCTCAAAGTGAAGTCCAAAATCAAGATGATGTGGGTGGAGATCAATTGACCAATGCAATGAGACACATGGACATTGGGGACATTTGGCCAAGAAAATTAGATGATGAAGATGAGGTGCAAATGACTAGTCAAGAGGTTTAAATTGATACAAATCAAGAAAGTACTAGTGGCACACAAGGTGAAGCTCAAGATCAAGGTCAAGCTAGCTCAAGCAATCAACTCCAAGTGCTTCAACCAACAAGTGTTGCAAGAGATCATCCTCTAGATCAAATCATTGGTGATATTAGTATAGGAGTACAAACTAGAACAAAATTGGCAACTATTTATGAGCATTACTCATTTGTATCATTTGAAGAGCCAACCAAGATACAAGATGCTTTGAAGGATGCCGATTGGGTCAATGCTATGCATGAAGAGCTAAACAACTTCACAAGAAACAAGGTTTGGGAGCTTGTTGAGAGGCCAAAGAAGTACAATGTGATTGGCACCAAGTGGGTCTTCAAGAATAAGTAAGATCAAGATGGCTTAGCTGTGAAAAATAAAGTAAGATTTGTTGCACAAGGATACACTCAAGTTGAGGGTCTTGACTTCGGAGAAACCTATGCACCTATGGCAAGATTGGAGGCAATTAGAATCTTATTAGCCTATGCTTGTGCCCACAACATCAAGCTATATCAAATGGATGTGAAGAGTGTGTTTCTCAATGGGTACATCAATGAGTTGGTCTATGTTGAGCAACCTCCTGGTTTTAAAGATATCAAGAAGCCCAACCATGTTTACAAGCTCAAGAAGGCTTTATATAGTTTGAAGCAAACACCTAGGGCATGGTATGAGAGGTTGAGAGATTATCTCCTCTCTAAAGGTTTCAAAATGGGAAAGGTTGACACCACTCTTTTTACCAAGAAGATTGGCAAGGACTTATTCATATTGCAAATCTATGTGAATAATATCATTTTTGGTTCTACCAATGAAGACTTTTGCAAAGAGTTTGGTGAGATGATGGCTAGCGAGTTTGAGATATCAATGCTTGGAGAGCTTAGTTACTTCCTTGGACTTCAAATAAAGCAAATGAAGAATGGCACATTTGTGAGTCAAGGAAAGTACATCAAGGACATGATCAAGTTCAGCTTGCAAGATGCTAAGTCAATTAACACACCTATGGGCACCAATGGTGGATTGGATCTTGATGATAGTGGCAACATGGTTGACCAAAAGCTCTATAGATCAGTCATTAGAAGCTTGCTCTATGTCATCGCTTCTAGGCTGGATGTGATGTTTAGTATGTGCATGTGTGCAAGATATCAAGCCTCACCTAGAGAGAGTCATTTGACCGTGGCTAAAAGAATATTGAGGTATCTCAAGGGCACACAAGATGTCAGTCTATGGTATCCTAAGGGGTCTAGCTCTTAAATGATTGGATATTCGGACTGCGACTATGATGGTTGCAAGATTGATAGAAAGAGCACAAGTGACACATGTCAATTGTTGGGAAGGTCTCTATTGGGAATATGCCCTAGAGCTAATCATGTAGATGATGATATTCCAATTGTATCCATGATTAATAAAGTGTTCATTGAATATCCATTATAGACAACTTGTATTGATTAGCGATTATGTGAATTGTTTATGGAACTCAATTACTTGAATGATTATTCTAAAGTTGTCCCTGGTCAGCATTCTTGTGAGAATACACTTGAATATTAAACTAGCACATGTATTAGTTGATGGCTATATTTCACAAGTCATGGACATGGAGATGTCAAACTAATAATGTGGGCACATGTGAGACATGTAGGCTGGACTGACCTGACATGAGAAAGTCTCTATTCACATCATGTACGTTACGTCCATAGACCTAAGATTGTGGTATGTACTCAAGATGTGAAACGACCTACTTAGGGACTATCAAACGCTGCTCCGTATCTAGGTAGTTATAAAGGTGGTCTTCGGGTGGTCGGGAAGTATGCTATGAGACATAGACAATCAATATGAAATTTGCCCCTCTCTACGCGAGAGAGATATCACTGGATCACTCAAGTGATTGGATCAATAAATGCATGGCCGTGCTTGGGTTAATTGTTAACCCACGAGTTGAACCTTATATCGAGTGGCAAAGGGAATAACTTGTATGTGGTCGTAGTGGTTTGTCTGATATGATCTTTGCGTACACATAGGAGTTGTCACGCCTTGCTAGAAGCCGCTGTCAACTATTGGGCGAGTAGGAGTACTCGGCCCATGTCAATGTGTGCGTGAACCCATAGGGTCGCACGCTTAAGGGGCTAGAAGACTAATTCGGGTTGGACCCAAATTAGACAAGGCTTAGGGTTTCTAATGGGCCTCCAACTCATGAGCTCATTGGGGACGCCTATATAAGTAGGGGTAGGGGCGCGGTCAGGGGTAGAGACGCCTTTTGCAGCCACCATCGCCCTCCCCACGCTCGCACCTTCTGCTCCTCGCGGACCTAGCAGTCCGGAGGTGCATCGCTTCTTCCCTGCACGTGTGGGATTCCTCAGAGGTGCTGCATTTGGAGCACTGGAATGAACCGCGTGAGAGGACTGAGGTGACGGATGACCACGCAACTGCACTGCCAGCTACGACGCGTACAACTACATCGAGTTATCTTCCGCTGCACCTGCGCGTCTAATGGTAATCCTGTAACCTATAACTAGCAGTAGAGCCTGGTTTATGAGGTCAAAAAGTTTTATTTTCTGGCTAGCATAGCACCCTCATAACCCTACAGTGGTATCGGAGCCGTTACTGCCTCGTTATAGGTTCAGTTTTATGCATATGGTGATATGCATGGTTGTAGATGAGTCTCCAACCTTGGTTCGTCATCTTGTCGTGTTGGTCTTAAAACGATCTACTCGTACCGGTCAGAATTCCGTCATCTAAGTTAAGTGATTCATGTAAATCCAGTCATGGCAAGTTAGAGATCAATCAGATTGATCGAATTGAACCCTAGGTCAAGTGCCAAGCGCATATGATGCACGGCGGTGGTAGATGGAATTTACTGTCGGGCGCCGGTTTGCCTAGAAAAGTGCTATTCGATAAAACAGCCGTAACTTTTGAACCGTAACTCGGATTGCGATGAACTCTAAATAAAAATCGTAGAGAACGAAATTTTACATTCGACTTTCCACTGCAAAGCCATGGTTCATCAAAATTAGATTTGTGAAAAACTGCTTGAAAAATAGAGTTTTAGGCCTTGCAATGTTAGAAGTTTGCTCTAGTGGTAGCATATGACATGTTTGTGAGCTTGCAATCCTAGTGTTGATTCTAGAAAATAAGCTCAAGATGTGTAATTCAACATGGTCAAGATAACCCTTATTTTCATGAGGTGTGAAGAAGTTTACTCTTGGTTTAAACCGAATTACATATTCTAGGCAAGTGATCTAGATTTAACCACATATTGATTCTCACCATGGCTTGATTGACTTAATTCTCTCCACTATTTACCCTTCTTGGTGATTGTTGACAAAGGGGGAGAAGTAAGTCACAAGAGCTATGTGGCAATGGTAGGGGATCAATTAAAATTTGAGCTAACAAATAGGGGGAGCAAGCTCATGGACTATTTGTTGCATTTGTATGTGCATTATCATGATGATATGTTGCATTGCAAGATTTGAATTCAATATTCATGCTTGCTTGGTGTATGCTAGTAGTAGAACTTGAATGATGAAATGAAGTACTAGTTTGCATAGGTGGTAACTAGACATAATGTTTTTCATGCAAATCAAGATATCATGTTTGTAATGTTGATCTCACGAGGAATCTTGAGTTTTGATCTATGTCTAGCTACAATGGTGCTAAGGATGGTTCATTATCGCACTCCGATTGGTATCACGCTTCAAAGGTCCATTTTATAAACCTTAGCATTATTTTGGTAGAAATAACTCTCCCACAATTCTTATCCACACATATGTGATGATTTGAACCATCACATTAAAGCACATATGTAGGGGGAGCTATTCTACCAAAACTGAAATTGAAATGCTTTTCCAAACTTTGCTTCATGAACAAAATGCATTGGGCAAACAATTCAATTTCATCAATTGAATTTAATTTCCATATCTTTGTGAAGGTTGTCATCAATTACCAAAAAGGAGGAGATTGAAAGCTCTTGTTTGGTTTTGGCTAATTGATGACACACCTAGTTGCTAATGGTTTCACTAAGTGAATGTAGAAATATATTAGCAACACATGTGATGATGGGAGCTAGGTGGCATGGAGGTGACCACTTGTCCATGTGATGGACATGGTGCACATGTGATGATGATCAAAGCTCCGGTGGAATTGAGAAGAGCCCATGAAAATCAAGGCAAAGGTTTCCTTGTGGGGCTTTCCGGTTTAGTGATCGAGATGCTTAGCGAGCGTGATCACATTTAGGATAAATGTCGTACTATTAAGAGGGGAAGTCACGGTTTATTGCGTCATGCAAGTGCCTCTAGGATCTAACATTGAGCATATGCATTAGGATCTAGAGCACTAACCTAAATCCTTCGAAAATGGTTTGTGAAATGCTAACACACATGCACATGGTAATGTACACTTGGTGGTGTTGGCACATTTGCAAAGGAGAAGAAGTTGGAGAAGGTTCGACGAACTCTTGTGAGAAAAGAGAGATGATGACTGTTGGGTTGGAAAACTGCTTTGATCTATTGTGAATTGGATCAAGTGACTATGTGGGTTGTGTATCCCTCTAAGTAATCTTTCCAACGAGTCCATAGCCCTCTAAGTAAGCTTTCCAACGAGTCCAAGATCATCGAAAACGGAGTTCAGAGCTAAGAGATATGCCCGACTTAGTGCGGAGTGGCCTGCTGCCCAGCTGAGTTGCGGACGCTGACTGTGGACGCATCCGGAGTGAACTATGGACGCGTCCGAAGCACTCCGGACGCTACTTAGAGCCACCCGCGCCTTGGGGCAAGCTTCGGACGTGTCCGGAGGTGTACTATGGGCGCGTCCGGGAGGTTGGTAACGGCTAGTTTTCGTTTGAATCGTTTTGTGAAGTGTGGAAGCTGAACTGTGTGTCCAAAGATGGACTTCGGACGCGTCTGGAGTTATGGTTTGTGGTTTTTGAACGTCTTTGGATGTGTCCAAAGATGGACTTCGGACGCGTCCGAAGTGTGCGTTTTCTGAGGAATCTTTGGCAACTGCTAGTAACGGCTAGTTTTGTGGGTGGGGGTTATAAATAGCCCCTTGGCCGGCCATGGGAGGCCTCTCTTGCCCATTCTAACATACCTGAGCACTCTTTGAGCTAGAGACACTCCCTCCACTCCTCTCCTTTCATTGTTGCTTGATTCAAAAGAGAGGGAGTGAGATTCAAATGCATTTGCTTAGTGTTTGTATCTAGAGGCACTTGTTCTTCGTGATTGCCGTGGATTTCTTGTTACTCTTGGATGATTCCCGTCATCTTAGATGGCTTGGTGCAGCGGCGGTCGTTGAGCTCGAGTTGGTGATTGTTCGAGGCCACACCGGATGATTTGTGAGGGGTTCTTGGGCTTTCCCTGCGGGAGCTCACGAATTGGCCACCTAGTGGAATCGTGTCTTGGAGGATCCCCATCTTGTGTTGATAGTGCCACTTCCGAGGCTATGGGATTGGCTAAGCCGACGCCATTTAGCGGGCACATCTCCAAGTGGGTGTATCGCCACAACGAGGACTAGCTTGCCGGGAAGCAAGTGAACCTCGGTAAAAATATCATTGTGTCATCTTAATTTCCGAGGTTTCGTCCTTGTGATTGTGTTTGTTGTTGGTTCATCTCCTCTACATCGACGGTATAACAATCCAATCCCCTCTCTTGCACTTACTTATATATATATTTATATATATATTTATATATATTTATATATATATTGTGTAGTGCTAGTTGCTAGCTTTGCTCTCTAGTGTAATTATTTGTAGTTTTCTTGTTCACTAGGAGTAAGATAGCAATCTAAGTTGTTGGTGTGATTAGAGATTATAGTCTCTTGCTAGAATTGTATAGGTGGTTTGCATAGCTTAGTTGAGCTAGTGCTACAAAAGAGCTTCGCCATCTTAAATAGTAACCGGTTGTTTTAGTGCTTTGCAAGAAATTTTTATAGGCTATTCATCCCCCTCTAGCCTTTAGGACCTTACAGCTGGCTGCATACCGGCAGGCCTAGCCAACTAAGCTACGCTCAGTCCTCAATCTTCGCTATACCTAAACTGACCATAGCGAGCGTATCTTCTCCAGACAGGGCGCATGTCAGGTTATGCTTAGACCTAGTCCCAGACAAAAGAAATATGTAATGATAAATGAATGAGGAGTTGGCTGCCCCCTTGCCCCTTACCCCTGGCGTTCTAGTTATAGAGTAGGGAGAGAAGAAATCTCACTTCCTCCCCCTTTAAATCATAAATTTATCTACAAGTCATTTAATCTATTCATCCCATTGTGCCTTTTACAAAGAGGGGTGGGTATGGCTACCAATCCCCCAACAACAACACCATGTCATCGGCGTCGTCGGGCCGAAACTGAAGAGAGTTGCTCCACTGGTCCACCACTAGCAGGCCACTAAAGCTCGTGCTACCACAGTATGCTGTCTGTTGAGAGAGCCACGCTTTGCGCTTGCTGTTGCCGCCGACGCAGCAGGCTTATCCAAAAGGTGATGTTGGATGTTGTCCGATGGCACTACCACACGCTTATTTAAGCACTATCTTTATCGGAGCTGTGTCTCTGTCACACGATGTTGTGGTTTGAAGTTCAAGGGCATAAATGACTTTGTAATGATATAGTACTAATTATTACTATTTTCATCCCAAATTATAAGTCATTAGAAGTATCTCGTAGAGTCACAACATTTTAAATTTTATAAAATTTATATGATAAGATAATAACAATTAGGATGTCAACTAAATATTATTAGACTTTTTGTTTATTATATTTTTATAATATATATATTTGATGTTAGAAATATTTATAGTTCTCTCTTAACCTTAAAATGATTTGACTCGCTTGGTATCCAAGCCCCTACCGCCACCGAAGCAATGGGCCCTTTTTGTCAAAACTCCGTTCCATTCGTGTTTTTCTTTCGCGCTGAGGATCATCCAGCCGACTAGTCACTCTTAATCAGTCGTCACACACGCCCCACCCCGGCCGTTGACAAGTGCATGCATGGTTCATTCGCTTGCACTTGCGATTAACTATGGTTTCCCAGCTGCTTCCTGACCTGTCCACCGCTACTACCGGCTCAGCTATATATGGCCGCCAAACCAAACGCAGCTGCCGCAGGCCAGTCTCACTTTCCCATCCTGTTCCAGTTTCAGTTCCTCGATCCCACATGAAAGATCAAGAAAACCACCCACGGCCACACCCAGCTAATAGGATCGATGGGCGCAACGCTCCTGCATGCGGTGGCTTCGCTCCTGACAAGGCTGCAACGGGCGGCGCGGATGATGGCCGCCGGTGGGGGTGGTACTAAGAGCTCGCCGCGTGCCCAGGCCGTGGTGGCGCCGTGGAAGAAGACCAAGGAGGCCGAGCCCGGACCCGGGGTGTGGAGGAAGGAAATCCTCATGGGGGAGCGCTGCCAGCCGCTCGACTTCTCCGGGGCCATCTACTACGACGCCGAGGGACGCCGCCGCCCAGGTCGCCCATGCGCAGCCCGCTCCCGGCGTCGCCCAGGCTCGCCACCGCCCACGCCCGCGTCTACTAGCTACTGCTCATGGGGGATCGATCACGCCGATTGGAAACGGACATGACAAAGCTACCTTGCTCTGTATGTGTTCACTCCCGGTTGAAACAGAGTCTGTCACTCTGCTGTGGCCGGGGATTGCAGCTGTACTGTACATGATAAAATTGGTCTTCTTGTCCTTGTTTTTGCTTCTTTTCATGGTGCGGTGCGGTGCGGTGCTGTGCTGTGCTGTAATTGTAGGCTACGCAAGATCGAGCTCATTGATTGAGGATTGTGTATTCTTGTCTATGCAATTTTCACTCAGCTCACCTTCACGATACAGCTTTTGTGGAGCAAGGAGTTTACTTAGTACGTACTAATTACTAGAGGTTTTTTTTCTCCTCGTTCTTTTTTTACGATAACGATGACGAGCTACTTGGAGCTTTTATTTGGACCGTGTCACCACTCATCATATGCATCAAGGATAGAAAAATTCAGCATTATTTTGCTGTCTCCTGACATTCAGCCGCCCATTTGATGCAAGCGTACCTATAGTGTTCACACTCATTACTCATAATATCCCACGGCACAAGAAACGGAATGGATAGATATGCCATGGTATGTCGACTGCGACGCTGCTGGTTGCCAAAGCCTATACCTACTGTCCGACAAATAAGCGGAGACGGTGATGATCTTGGTGTTCTCCTAGTTTCTTCTCTTATCTATTTTGCCTTTTTAAATGACGTAGTATTTGCATTAACATGCTCTGCAGGTTTATATTGTTCTTCATTCAGTTTGTTATGCAAAGCCAATACATGTTATTCTGCACAGTTATACCGCCCACTTTGAATTCATGTGCCGTAAGAAAAATCTGACCATACTTGTTTGATCTGGTCAGAGATTTTTTTTTTTTGGAATAGTTTGATCTGGTCCGTTTGAAAATGCAACTTATCACTTTCATGATATAATCTTCTGAATTTTGATATTTACGTGGATTTTTATGGGCACGTATTTTTAAAAATCATCTGTACGCTTGCTCCTTTTCCATTGGGGAAAACAGGAAAACAGTTGTACTTGCAATGTGTCAACATGCATGGCGTCGTCAAGGGGCGAGGATGAAATATCTGGCGCGTTGTCAAGTTCAGTGCAGCGTCATTTCGACATTTCGTAATACTAGAGTGTGACCCCATGCTCCGCTTGGGAAGGAGGAAAGAATGTGGACGGAAAATAGAAAATAGTAGCGGGTCTTGAGAACAGTAACAAACATGTGTATGAAAAGTATTGGGTCTCGAGTGGAAGCAATGAACCCATTAAAAACACTTAGTGGGTCTTATGGTAACATACCCACTTAGAAACAATATGGGGTCTAGGAACAGTAACAAACTTACTAGAACAGTAATAAACCCGTTAAAAAACAATATACCGGTATTGTAGATAAACAGTAACTTGAGTCTGTGGTGTACCCATTACCGTGGATCCACGGTGCTCATCTCCAAAGTAAACATCTTTATAGATGAGCGGTTGAGTTAGATTTATGATAGACGTGACTCTCGCACCAAGCAATTTCCATCTTCTTAAAAAAACACACAAAAAATAGTAAATGTAGGGTAGGGAAAAAACTGCACGTCCATCAACACCGGCCACTAAACATCAGGGTAAAATTTTGCTTGATTTCTTAAAGGCCACCTAATCAGCGAGCAGGGAAGGATAGCAGTGCATGATATTTTTTCTTGGTCTTCTCCAAACCAATCATCATTCTTCTCTCTCCCGCGCCCATCTTTCTTCTCGTCTCACCACTATTGACACCTCTTAATATCAATATTAAACTACCAACTAGTGCATGAAATGATGAAAAATAATTTATAAAAAATAGTTGTAGGGTTTAATCATAACTAGTTCTACGAGTTTTGGTGTTCTCACTTCTATTGCAGGATAATCAATATTTTCTATCTAAAAGTACCTCAAATGATGAATCCAAGCACACCATCGCGAAGAGCTCATCGAGACGATCGAAACAGATATACACTTCACTATGATTGAAGTCCCGATGAGAAAGTCCACGTGTATTACAACTTGAAATATTCTAGAAGACACCGGAACCATCACCTAGCAAAGAGTATTAAGGACTAACCTAACAAATTCTACAACTTCGGTCAATTGTGATTTTCTAGGGACTTATCAGAAAATGCCGAGGAAGAGTAGATGCCAAGGAATCGAACCAAATCACGTCGGATTTCTGTGAAACCAACTCTAGATGATTCCAGAGAACACCAGAGGACATTGGAGCAAAGGAGGGGCCCACCTAGCAGTGAGCCAGGCCGGCCGACTTCCCCCTAGGTCGCCCAACCTGGGTGGGACCCACCTGTCAGCCATCTTCGTCTCACAGATTTCCACCGCCTTTGAGGTTCAATCTCTGTCGTCGTTCAAGTCGGTTTAATCCAAGGAACATGGTTCCTCGCTCCGGGCTATATAAACAGGGCCAGACCCCCCTGAGGAGAGGATCCTTCAATTCCAAAAACCCTAATTCATTCTCTCCAGTCAGAGCCTCCATTTAAGTAGAAGACTAGAACCCTCTAGTTAGGTCTAGATCTAGTCTTATTTAGAACTAGAAGAGAGAGAGGAAGAGATTTAGAGGGAGCTCCTGCCTGTCGGATCTTCTTCAACATCTTGTACTAGCGGATTTAAGTTCTTCAGGAGCTTGGATCTGAAGATTTCTCTGGTGATCAACTTCCGTTCTTTAGTAAGTTTCATATTGTTCTTATAGTTCTTTTGGTTTGTAACTCTTTTAAGAGTACTTTAATTCTAGTCGATCTGGGGTTAGAGGATCTGTGGTGGTGTAAGCATGGGGCTTAGACTTGATTGCTTGCATAATGTACCCTATGTTTCGGATCGATGTAGCTTGCGAAGGTGACTCTTATAGCTTCATTGAATCCTCTGTAGTCCATCTCCCGTCCATAGGCCGAGCAGGATAAGTTACCTAGGGAGCTCATACTTTGCTTATGAACCCTAGTGTAATCCCCAATTGAATTGTATCCACATACCTTGCTAAGGAAGAATAGAACTAGACAGCCTTCAGCATCCGCTTTATCTTTTAAGATATCCTTGACTGTGCTCAGGGGTCTTGAACCTGTGACTTAAAGGTTAATCACACCATTCTCAAGGGTTCGATATTAAAGCTAGGTCATCCCGATGAAGTGCTACAATGGTAGTAGATTATTGTGTGCTTGCGGATAACGCTTGAGTATGCGTAATTTATACCAACAAGAATTTCTAGCCTCGTTGCCGAGGAACGGTTTGCTGAACATACCTTAAGTCTAGCTCGTCCTTGTATTGTACTTTTATCTTTTCTTTTATCTTTTATCTTTTATTCCTTTACCCCATGAATTTCTCAGAGTCTCCTAGAGATTCAAAATATTCCATTCCTATCCAATTTTTCCACCTTCCTAAAAACATAGCTCCAGGCACACCACCTCCAGTTAAGCCTATTCTTACCGATGGCTTTGAGCTACGTCCATGTTTAATAGAGATGGTTAGAAACCAAGCTTTTTTAGGCAAGGAAGATGAAAATCCTCATACTCACCTTGACGAGTTCGAACAGACCTGCGCATGCCTTCACATTAAAGGCATGTCAGACAAAACCCTAAGACGGAAGCTTTTTCCTTTCTCTTTGGAGGAGAAAGCTAAAACCTAGTATAAACGAGCCGCACTGAGTAAGGAAGGGGATTGGAAAGCTCTTTATTCTATCTTTTGCATTACTTTCTTTCTGATTTCCAAAATCATCTGCCTTTGCTTAGAGATCTTGTCTTTTACACAAGAAGATGACAAATCTTTCATAGCAGCTTGGGAACATTTTGACAATCTTATCCACTCAGGACCATCGTTAAACATAAAATACCCCGTGCTTCCACTAGTTGAGATTTGGCCTTCCATGACAAAATTCCTTATGATGATTCTATTATGGTCACCGAAGAGTAGTTTCCATGATGTTTTTATCGCTTTGGTCATGGAACTACGTGATGATTTACCGAAAAGTACATTTCTGCAACATATTTTAGAAAGGTCACAGGAACCATCACGAAAAACATGACGAACTCATCACGGAGGTGTTCGTGACACTGTTCACCGCTGGATAGTGATGGTTTCACGGATATCCTAGAGTTGTGACCGTCGAAATTCATCACTGATACCCACGCCGCTCCATTTGGCTACGGGTGCCGGCATCGTTTGCCTGCGGGAGAGCCACCTTCCCTTATACCTCCATCCGTCATTAGCACGCCATCACTAGTACCCCCATCCGTCGTTAGTCATGGGACCCGCTCATCACTCAGTCGGACATTTCTCCATCCAACGTTATGGGACCCGCCATTACTCATTCGTTTCGAATGTTCGCCATTCTCCATCCGACATGTGGGACCAGCGTGTCAGTTAGACCACACTTCACAGACCGACATGTGGGACCTGCCTGCTAGGGTAACCTTGAGGCCACCACCCTTCGCCGACTAACATGTGAGACCCGTTTGGGACCATTCAACATCCAACGTGTGGGATCAGCGTGTCAGTTAGATGGGACCCGCCACATGGGACCCATTTTTGTTTCCCTTCACCGACTGACATGTGGGTCCCATCTAGGACCTTTCACCATCTGATGTGTGGATCAACATGTTAGTTAGATGGGACCCGCCACTGGGGATCCATTTCTGTTTTCCTTCGTCGACTGACATGTGGGTCCCGTCTGGGACCGTTCTCCATCCGACGTGTGGGTTTAGCGTGTCAGTTAGATGGGACCCGCCACTGAGGACCCATCTCTGTTCATGTGGGGCCACTCTTCCTCGATGGACCTGTGGGACCTGTCTAGCACCCTTCTCTACTCGCCGCGTGGGGCCAGAGCGTCAGTCAGATGGGGACCCGCACAAGAAGACTCATCTCTATTCACATGGGACCACCCTTCGTAGTCTAACATGTGGGACCCATCTGGGACCATTCTCCATCGATGTGTGGGATCCATGTGTCAGTTAGATGGGACCCACCACAGGAACCGTTTTTGTTCACATGGGGTCACCCTTCTTCGACCGACCTATGGGACCCGTGTGGCCGACTTCACCACCTGACACATAGGACCAGAGCGTCAGTAATTAGGACCCGCAACAGGGGACCCTTCTCTGTTCATGTGGGACCACTCTTCTCTGACCATCATGTGGGACCAGCATTCATTACCCTTCTCCGACCGAAGTTGAATTCCCCAAAAAGATTGGGTTCTCTAGGATTCGAACCTGGGACCTGGCATCGAGACGTGAAGGTCTTTGCAACTACACTAAGCGGTTGTGTGTGTTCCAGTCTCCTTGGAGCCTTTATATATATGCATTGTCTATTCTCTTATATCTTATATCTATATATGTATGGGATTTATGGGATATATCCCCTAAAAGTGGATAAGTATTTTCCCGTTTGTGGTGGAATCAGAGGCGGCAGTGGAGGATCCCGGGTGTGCTGTGGTAGCTCTGGCATCCATTTGGAGGCAGGCGGCGGAGCTTTCCGATGGAGCACAACGGCATTGGCATCAGTGTCGCTTGTGTGTCATGGCAGAGGCGTCAGATTCGATCCGTAGGTCTCCTTTCTCCCCTTTTTACAGTTTGTTTCTTCATTTGTGTTTTCCTGAAGATGGATCTACTACAGGACTTGGGGATTTCACTTAGATATATCACCTTTGATGCATACCGCCATACTATCCCTATAGCTCATGGCTGTTGGACTTATTAGGAGGCAGCAAATCAATGCCACTGATCTTTAAGCTGCACTTATTTCTACACATGCCAATGATGGTCACTGTCACTTGCACATGTAAAACTAAGGCAGACTATTTTAGTTGAGCAGATTCAAGATGAATCCATGCTATGTTGTGTTCCATGGCCTTAAGCGAGGGGTTTTCCACAGCTGCCTAACTTTCAGGAGCAAGTTCATGGGTTCCCTGGTGCTTCTTATAAAAAGTATACATCCTTGGAAGTTGCACTTATTGCCTTCAAATACTATGAAGCTGAGCTCATATAAAGATTGTTAGTGTGATGGTTAGACTTCATCTGGCTGCATTTGTAAGGGTACTATTTGTGTGATTGTTAGACTTGATTTAGCTAAATTTAAAATGCTGTTGTAAGTGTGATGGTTAGACTGGATTTAGCCAAAATGAGCTCGTACCATGGAAATTATTAATGGTTGTTAAAGTTGCATTTTCGTACAAGTTGTGGACTTCACTGATGGATCTTTGTTGAATTATTTTCTTCTTCATTCAGTTATCTCATTATTTAGGAAGCTGAGGCACCTTGCACACTAACGAGATGGAGCAGGCCCCAACAAGAGGACGGACTCATTTGCCAGCCTCCCAGATGATCTCGTTCTCCAGATCCTCTGTCGTATCCCTTGCCCCTCCTTGTCCACTACAAATTGGTCTGCCGAGACTGGAAACTCTGCATCAACAAGTCGACATCAATGACAAGCTGGCCTGCCAAACTGTGATCGGTTTCTTTTTTGATACTGGGAAGAAGAACACCCAGCACTTCACCAGCTTCACCGATGAACTTCCCTGCTTCAACTTCTTGCCCACACATGGTGATGTAGATGTCTCAGATTGCTACAATGGCCTCATCCTATGCCTGTGGTCTTTTACTGGATATTGCTGGATTGTCTGCAATACAATCACATGAAATTATAATCAACTGTCGGCTAGCCCCCATTATTGTGCCCTATCTTTGGAAGGTTTTGTTCCATTAGCTGGGGTGGCTCAATTGTGTTTCGACCTGACAGTCTCCTTGCACTTCCATGTTGTTGAATATGTGGAAGGTGAAGACGGTACAGTAGAAGCTTTGCAGATCTACTCATCTGAAACTAATACATGGCTTAGTATGGAATATTGTGGATGGCGAGAGGGTACTGATATATAGGTTGGTGAAACATGAAGTGTATTTATTAATGATTTTATGCACAATATGGGGTACATTAGGGATGAGGCAAGGGATGAGGTAACAAAAGCGATAATTGTTGTGGATATGGAGGAAAACACATGGAAGGAAATTGCTGCGCCTACTGGTAATGAAGACCATACCCTGCATCAATATCAGGGTCACTTGTGTGTATGTCTCATTGATGGTCCTCCCAATCAACGCAATTTTTCAATGTGGATCCTTGACTATGGTACTAATAATTGGACGTCCTTAACAATATTTTTAGAAGCATTAATATACGATGGGTTATGACCCACAAGTTGATTGTAGTTCACCCCAAATGGAATTTAGTTTTCTTAGCTGGGTATAAAGGATGATGAATCATTGCATATGATATGGACAACAGAAAAGTTCATGTCATCCCTACTAGACGCTTTCAGTAACATAGATGTTGGATTACACGAGAAGAAGAATTCTTTCGACCAGCCTATCTTCCATATGTTCCCTTGTTATTCGATTCACTATGGCAGTAAGTTGCAGATCTAGTAGAGGAATCGATCACTTTAAACTTACGTGCCATCATATGAGGAAAGTCGCTTGTAAGAAAGGTGGGGCCATGCTTGTTTATTGTAATGACTTTTGTAATTATTAGTTTTGTTTCTATGAACTTGATGTATCGATGATCGTGTGTTCCCTTGCATTTTATGTCATAGTTGTTGATACTCTATCATACTCTATCATACACATTCAAACATAAAGAGGTCAGACTTTCTTGTGTCCAACATCATTTTCGTTAATAAAACTTGCTATAATAATACCCTTGCACATGATCTGTGGTTGAACTTTATATTAAGTTAAACTCTGTCCTTCCACAACTACAGAGTGACCAAAATCGTAACTGTCAACGAGCACTCGACAGACTGATTGCTAGGGCTTTCAAAATAGAAGCATTCACACTTTGTCCTATGAGATCAACTATGGAGCGGTCAGACATTCTTACGCTCATCGTAAAACTGAAGTGCTACGTATCACTCGTGAAGCTATTGAACGAGGCGAGACTTGTTGAGATGGACTCCTAGCAACATACGGTTTACAACAAACTGATAATAAGAACCAACATAAAGGTCAACAAAAGATCACATGCATAGGTATTATAACAGAAAGTTAAACTATTGAACATCACGATTGCCTCTAGTGAGCATGTCCTAACAACAAAATACAACAGATCTTGTGGTGGTGACCTTGAGTGGTCACGATGAAGATGAGTACCAGTTTGGTCCATCGGTGGATCCATGCTGACGTGTCGATGAGGCGTTGTGACCTAGAACGAACCAAAAATTTTTGAACTTATTATATGACCATAATAATAATACAATCAAAATTAACATACCCATTATACCTTGTCCTATGTGATCAATTATGTAGTGGTCAGATGTTCTAGCATTCACAGACATGAACTTCCAGGGCCAAGACTTCAGACTCGCAAGATCAGGAGACTGGATAGTCCGAACCTTTCTCTTTCGTGTATCATGGGGAAGTCTGTCCATACCTCTTTTGTGTAACACGTGACAGTCCTTATATGGGCCTTGTGATAATTGGGTCATCTCTGCTCCTAAGGGACAAGTCGTGTGGAACATGTTGACCTATATATTGGATATATATCCTATGAAAATGGGAAAATATCTGCCCATTGGACTTGTGCTGGCTGGGTGGCAGAGCTAGAGGTGCCGACGGAGGATCCCAGGTATGTTGTGCTGGCTCCAGTGTCCATTTGGAGGCAGGCGACGGGGCATTCCTGGTGGGGCACGGCGCCATTAGCGTCCACCTCGCTTGCGTGCCATGGCAGCGGTAGAGGCGTCAGATCCGATCCAGCTAAGTGGCTTGTTGTACTAATCAGAAAGGTGGAGTAGATCATGAAGCAATCCATTACTTTTCAAGGGAAGATCAGATCCAATGGAAGAATGATATAGTCCAACAACCTATTACTTTTCAATTGAAAAGCTTAGTTTTTCAAGTGAAATAGGAATTTCTATTTAGGAAACAAAACTTAAAAGAGAACTCTTAACACTAAAGAATGAGACCCCATTGACACAAATGTATATTGAAATCAATGTTTCAGTTGTTGGATGGATTGCTAACTAGCATCTATCAGTTTGCTCCTATCAGCCAAATTTCCTTCTAAATTCCATAACCTATATTCTCTATTCTATAGGCACCAATGTTTTTAGGTAAGACTATGAAACTAAGCACAAATTCTTCAAACATAGATTCTTTGAGCTATCAAATAAATTTCAAGGATAGAAACGACTACCAAGCAGTTTGTCAACACTTTCCAAGTTGCCATTACATGAACCTCTCCTGGTCAGCCGTGGCCATCATGAGAAACTACAATTTGGCTAAATGACGATAGATGGTAGTCAATATGTGAACATTGAACAACTTTTTTTGAAAACGGTGAACATTGAACAACAACCTGCTCATACTTTCTTGGTTCCATTCCCTCTTTCTATAGAATCAGTCGGTAGTGGCTGAACCTCAAAACATGGAGATGAAGGGGAGATAGACGGCAACACCTGGTTTGTGTCATGCCGAGGTCTCGCGCATGGCAGATCCAACTCCCCCGCTCCTCTGGTTTGCCGCTACCACTGTGGTTGAGGGATGCCTTGCGTGCCATTTTAGAAGAGGTAGAGGAGGAACTCTTGTGCACATAAGCCTTTATATGTTTGACATCATTTAGTTCGATCTGTTGATAGGCTAACCAATTCAAAAACTTCTTCACGAAGGACAAATAGGAAAATTACATATCAGCCTTGGGAAGAATTTTAAAATTCCTTTATCCATCTCTCATTCTCTAAACACAAAGAGTGTGCCCTGTCCAGAGCCTGATCTGATGGAGGAGGATAGGGTGGCATCTTTTGAAGCCTTAATACAACATAACCTAGAAGGTGATGCCCAGTTCTTCATAGAGGAAGAAGAAGAACCTTCTATCCTTCCCAAACCTCTAGATCCATTTGAAAAGCCACCTAAACCTCCCCTTGAGTTAAAACCTCTACCACCTGGACTTAACTATGCTTTTCTGAATAGTGATATGAACACTCCTGTGATCATAAGTGATAAACTCTCTCAAGAAGAGACAATCCATTTGATAATTGTTCTAGAAAAACATAGATCTGCTTATGGCTATTCACTTGAAGATCTCAAGGGTATTAACCTGCCCTTTGTACTCATCGTATTCCCACAGATCCTGATTTCTTACCATCCAGTGAACCCCAATGTAGACTCAATAATGTGATGAGAGAAGTGGTTAAGAAAGAGGTCTTAAAGCTATTGCACACCGGGATTATTTATCCTGTGCCACATAGTGAGTAGGTAAGCCCTGTGCAAGTTGTGCCTAAGAATGGAGGCATGACTATTGTTAGAAATGAAAAGAATGAATTAATTCCACAAAGAACCATCACTGGATAGCGGATGTGTATTGATTACATAAAACTAAACAAGGAAACAAAGAAAGACCACTTCCCATTGCCCTTCATTGATGAAATGTTAGAGCGGTTGGTAAATCACATATTCTTTTGTATTGTTGATGGGTACTCTGGATATCATCAGATTCCAATCCACCCAGATGACTAGAGCAAAGCCACTTTTACATGTTCATATGGAACTTAAGCTTATTGAAGGTCTTTTGGACTATGTAATGCTCCTGCTTCTTTTTAAAAATGTATGATGTCTATATTTTTTGAGATGATGGAGGAAATCATGGAAGTTTTGATGGTTGACTTTTATGTTTATGGAAATTTTTTTGATGATTTCCTTAAAAATCTAGATAGAGTTTTACAAAGATGCGAAGAAAAGCACTTAGTCCTCAATTGGGAAAATATCATTTTAAGGTTAGAGAGGGCATAGTGCTAGGACATCTAATTTCTAAATGAATTAAGGTAGATACAACTAAAATTGAAGTGATTGAATAACTACCTCCGCCTGTGAATGTGAAAGGGATACGAAGTTTTCTTGGCCATGCTAGTTTTTATCGTTGGTTTAAAAAATATTTCTCACATATTGCTAGGCCACTTACAAATCACTTAGCTAAAGATGTTCCATTTGAATTTGATGATGCTTGCTTAAAAGCTTTTGAAACTTTGAAAAAAGCACTCACTTCTATTTCGATCATTCAACCTCTTGTTGGTCTTTACCTTTTGAGATCATGTGTGATAAAAAGCATCATGCAATTGCTTATGCCAGTAAAACTTTGACAGGACCTCAACTTAATTATGCAACAACTAAAAAAGAACACCCGGTTGTTGTTTGTGCTATTGATAAATTTAGATCTAACTTAGTTGGAGCTAAGGTGATTGTTTTTACTCATCCTGCTGCTAAATACCTGCTCACTAAGAAAGATGCTAAACCTCGCTTGATAAGATGGATTTTGTTACTCCGAGAATTTGATATAGAAATAAAAGATAAAAATGGAGTAGAAAATTCTGTTGTAGATCACTTGTCAAGAATGCAATTTGAAAGTCCACAGGAACTGCCCATCAATGATTCCCTCAAGGATGACATGCTTTATCTAGTCACTAGATCTGACCCTGGTATGCAGATATTCTCGATTTTATAGTTTGAAGTTATGTACCAGCAGGCAAAGACAAGAGGAAACTCATTTATGAGAGTCATGTTCACCTATGGGATGATCCGTACCTATTCAGAGTATGCTCAGATGGATTACTCAGAAGATGCATACCATCAAAAGAAGGAATCAAGATCATTGAAAGTGCCACTCATTAACCTATGGAGGAAACTATGAAGCATTATGTACACACTTGAAGATCTAGCAAAGTGGATTTTTTGGCCAACCATGCATGACAACACAAAAGATTTCATTCGGAGATGCAATGCTTATCAAAGGCACAGCAATATCAATTCAAGAGAAGCTATGCCATTGACTAACAACCTCCAGATTGAGCTCTTTGACTGTTGGGGAATTGATTACATGGGACCCAAAATCTAGGAATTGTGAATTTATCCTTGTGGCAGCTGACTATGTTTCCAAATGGGTTGAAGCCATGCCATGCAGAGCTGTAGATTCTAGAAGCTCCAGAAAGATGTTTGAAGAAACAATATTTCCAAGATATGGAGTACCAAGGATGATGATTAGTGATGGAGGTACTCATTTTATCGATAAGAACTTCTGCAAGTACATGTCGAGACATGGAATCCGTCACAATGTCGCTACTCCTTACCATCCTTAGACAAGTGGCCAATAAGTAGAGACGTTAAACAAAAAAATCAAGAATATTCTTCAGAAAACAGTCAACGAGATGGGAACAAAATGGAAAGACAAGCTACCTGATGCATTGTGGGCCTATCGAACGGCTTACAAAACACTGCTAGGAATGTCTCCATATCAACTCATCTATGGGAAGACTTATCACTTGCCTGTTGAGCTAGAATTCAAGGCTCACTGGGACATCAAGAAATGGAACATGGATTTGGATGTAGTAGGAACAAAAAGAAAAATGCAACTCTCACAACTTGAAGAATGGCGTGAAAAAGCATACCACAACGCCAAGATATATAAAGAAAGGACCAAGAGGTGGCATGACAAGAGGATCAAGACGAAAAACTTCACCCCGGGAGACAAGGTATTACTTTTTAATTCTAGGGTAAAGCTATTCGGACATGGAAAGCTACGAAGCAAGTGGGAAGGACCATTTACAGTAATTAGCTCTTCATCTCATGAAGTTGTAACACTTCAAAATGACAAAGGTACATTATTCAAGGTAAATGGATAGCACCTTAAGATTTTTCTAGAACCTGATAAGAGTCCTGACGAGTTATACATTGTCCAGTTCCACCTTTTCCACTAATTTGATCCCCCATCACCTACGGCTACTTTTGTAACCGAATGATTGTTGAATAGGACTTAGGATAGAGATAGGAGACACCACGAAGAAGGTAGGGTCCACTGGCATCCAGCCATGTCATTTGACCTGTCCTAGAAGTTGACCGACCTGAGCAGAAACTCTGCCCAGGCTCTGCCACCTCTCTGGTCCCTTCCAAATATTCCTTGTCGATATTTCGCAAAGTTATAGGCGAAATGATTTTCCGTCGTTATGAGCCTTTTGAATCTAGATTCAACCCCTCCTGCAAGTTGATTCAGAGTATAAAACTAGACCGCCTGCCTACCCTAGAGCCATACCTACCTTCCATCTAAAACCACTAGCAGCCAAAGTTCTCCTCCTTCCAAGCTTCAATGGCCGACGACTATGGAAGCGACTCCGACAACATGTCTCCTCCCAACACCAAGAGGGCCCTCGCCCTCATCCTACCGAGGCCTCTCGCCACCATGCCATCAAAGGAGATCATGCCCGTTCATCATCAGCAATCCTACTATGCCCACACCATGCCTATGCTGCGCCTTGCTCCGTCGCCGTCACGCCTCTCCATCGAAGGACCATGCCACCAGGAGGACCTGAAGAAGTTTCGTATCACCAAAGAGCTCAACCTTCTAGAGCCTAACCCCAATGAGACGTTGACTAAGCTGAAGACCAACAAGTTTGGAGATCTCACTTGCATGAAGTACAGATCGGCCACCCCACATGTCACCTTGAATGGAGTTTGGGCTATGCCGGATCAAATCCAAGTTACGCCACCTAAGCCTAGATCTCCATCTTCATCATTTGGCTCTGGTGAAAAAAGAAGTGCAAGAGGACATCCAACACAGATCTAGCAAAATAAGTTGAAGCCCTTACCAAGTCTAATCAAGCCATGCTCAAAATGAATGAAATCCTCACCCAAGCACATCTTAATTAGGAACAAGCAAAGCTTTGCAACTCAGGCTATCATCAAATAAAGGTTGACTAGGCGCGTAGATGAAAACCAAGTCAAGCACTATGTCTTAAAGGCCAAAGTCAATATCCTGTGCCGCAACATAGCCAACCATCTTGAGGAGAAGGAGAAGAAAGAGAAGAAGTGAGAGAGAGTAGAGTCAATTTATAAGGCACTCGTATCTATGTTTAGAAGAGTCATAAGTTTGACAGTCTTAAATTAGTTTGTTTCAATTAGTTCATCTTAGTTCGATTTGATCGCTTTAAAGTGTAATAAAAGTTCCTTAAGTGATATCAATAAAGTTTTATTAGCCATATATTCTCTCTCTCTATTCTTTTGTGTCTTTGTCTCCACCATGTTGTGAACTAGAGATAAACAAAAACAAGTGTGGGGGAAGCCACACTAACAAACCAGAGGAGTTTTTGATGATGAAATTTTCAGAAAACAGAAGTAACAAACGATAAGACCGCACATGACAGAGCGAACCACAAATGGGCCCAGGGCCAGGTCGACCAACCTATATCCTAGGTTGACCGACCCCTCTACACTCCTCCATCTCCATTCTCATTCGACTATGGTCTCGTACGTATCTCATAATCTCAATTTTTGTAACCTTTGCTTTCTGTTTTGGATTAAATTGAATAACCACTGATAAACAATCTCTAAAACAAGTTTAGAGAAAAGTTCAGATTTCTTTGCCATAATTTAAGGATAGACTCACACAATGCTTTACCTGGAAGTCTTGTTACTATAGGGAACTTTTTATTAGGGACCCTATATAACTTCGGCTCTTGTGGAATGCGAGATAGAAGAATAATGAGAACCTGATTCTTGATGTTTTGTCATTTGGAGAATTTCTTTTCAAAAACCTTAAAATTTATAGCTATCTTTTCCTTTGTGGTATGACATAATGCCTACCAAAGATTTACATGATGATATGAATTATAAAACCAGCTCATAAGCTACTTACTTGTGTTGAGTTTGGTCAAACCGTGCAAGACCCTTGACAAGAGGAAGATCATACCCCTAAGATCAAGACCACTTATAGGTTTTCTCACTTGTTTTGCAGGATAATTAATATTTTCTATCTAAAAGTACCTCAAATGATGAATCCAAGCACACCATCACAAAGAGCTCATTGAGACGATCGAAACGGATATACACTTCACTATGATTGAAGTCCGACGAGAAAGTCCACGTGTATTACGACTTGGAATATTCTAGAAGACACTGGAACCATCACCTAGCAAAGTGTTTTAAGGACTAACCTAACAAATTCCATAGCTTTGGTGAATTGTGATTTTCCACGGACTTATCAAAAAATGCCGAGGAAGAGTAGATGCCATGGAATCGAACCAAATCACTTTGGATTTCCATGAAACCAACTCTAGACGATTCCAGAGAACAACAGAGGACACCAGAGCAAAGAAGGGGCCCACCTGGCAGTGAGCCAGGTCAGCCCACTTCTCCCCTAGGTCGGTCGACCTTGGTAGGACCCACTTATTAACCATCTTCGTCTCATAGATTTCCATCGCCTTTGAGGGTTAATCTCTGCCATCGTTCAAGTCGGTTCGATCCAAGGGCCACAGTTCCTTGCTCTGGGCTATATAAATAGGGCCAGACCCCACTGAGGAAAGGATCCTTCAATTCTAGAAACCCTAATTCATTCTCTGTAATCAAGATCAGATCCTCCATTCAAGTAGAAGACCAATACCCTCTAGTTAGGTCTAGATCTAATCTTATTTAGAACTAGAACAGAGAGAGAGGAAGAGATTTAGAGGGAGCTCCAGCCTGTCAGTTCTTCTTCAACATCTTGTACCTGCGGATTGGTGATCAACTTCCATTCTTCAGTAAGTTTCATATTGTTCTTATAGTTCTTTTGGTTTGCAACTCTTTTAAGAGTACTTTAATTCTAGTCATTCTAGGGTTAGAGGAGCCATTGTAGTGTGAAAGGATCAAGATGCCCAAGAGAGGGGTGACTTGGGCTAATTCTAAATTTTCATGCAGAATTTAAACCTACTAGCCCATATTCACCCCTCGGTGCCTAAGTGTGTTCCTAATGATTCTACCATCAAAGTTTTGCACCCTAGTTGCAATCCTATTCTAGCATGCCAATTCTAGAAATGTAGATTGTAAGAATGTAACTGCTAGAAAGTAAATGCGGAAAGTAAAAGGGCAAGGAACACGGTGATATTTTTTTGAGGTATCGGAGAGTCACCACTCCCCACTAGTCCTCGTTGGAGCACCCACGCAAGGGTATCGCTCCCCTTGATCCGTGCAAGAACCAAGTGCTCTCTAGGGCTGATTCTTCATCACTCCGATGCGGTGAATCGCCAAAAACTGCTCACAACATGAGTTGGATCATCCACAGCTCTGTCAGATGATCACCAAGCTCCCAATCACAACCAAACCATCTAGGTGATGGTGATCACCAAGAGTAACAAGCATACTCACTTGACCATGCAAAGCCTAATGAGACGGTGGATGAACACTTGCTACTCTTGAATCGCTTATGAGGGCCAGACCACGGATTCTCAAATCACTAGCACCTCACTTAGGGCTCTTGCACTCCCTTGCACTCAAAGATAGTCTCAGCTGAACCAAATGGGAAAGGGAGGTTGTATGGAGGAGGTGGGGTTGTATTTATAGGCCAAAGACCAAAATCCAACTGTTACCCCTGACCTCAAGATTTGCGTGGCTGTTGGACGCGTCTATCGCCCAGCGTCGGACATGTCAACGCGTGCAATATTTGAAACACCAAACTAGCCATTGCAGTGTCATTGGACATGTCTGATCCGATGGCTTAGTCAGCATAGCAATCTTCTCTGAGTCGTGTCTGTCGACCATCGGAGAAGCCAGTGCATGGCATCCAATGCATTGTAAACCAAACACTAGTGCCAAACACATCTGACGCTGCTCCACGGACACATCGACGCTTGCAAGCCAACAACACACTATGATCTAAGCCGGGCCAGATGCTGAGTTTCCCCACGTCTGACGCATTGTTCCAAAGCATGTTTGTCGGTGTTCTGACCCTCGAGGGGTTAACACCAACGAGTAATATCGTATCCGCGTGCTCCCTAATCCGGTGGGTGATGCAAGAATGACACAATGATTTATCCTGGTTCGGGCAAAGAAGGCCCTACGTCCAGCAGGGGGAGGATGATTCGTGTTATTCTGCACCGAAGTGCTAGTACAGGGGAAAATACAAGCTGGTGTGAGGAGTGAAAGGCGGAGTTGGGGCGTGCGGGCGCCTTGCTCTCGACCTCCACAGGCTCACGGTGTCGTTCAGTGATCTAGGGCCTTAGTGTTCCTATGCTCTCCCTCTCGGTCTCCCTTTTCTAACGCCCTGGCGCCTCCTTTTATAGACGAAGGAGGGGCGCAGGTGTACATGTATTTCGAGTCCACATGACGCTGATGACGTACGACGTTGAGGCCGATCATGTCGGTGCCGCTGTAGTGATGTACGTCGGTATGGGAGGCCCTGCAGCCGTTGCATCGGGAGTTGTTGAAGTTTAGCTCGAGGGTACGCTCGGTGAAGTCGAGGGGTGGCGGTCGAGGGTCCTGGCCGGAGCCGAGGGGGTCTTGCCGAGGTGGTCGAGCTTCGCTGGATAAGATCGAATCCCAGAAAACATGGTAAACAGGTTAATTTATATGTCTCGAGGCGGTACGGGTCGTGGCACAGCGCTCGGTATGGTGCAACAGCGTAATATGACTTGCGGGATTTCGGGGCATGGGCAGTAAAAGTAGATTTGACCGCCACGCCTGTGACTGTTACCGTAACTGTGGCCATGCGGTTAGGCGGGGGTAGATAGATTGCATTAAATGCGCGTGGATTCGTACAGGGGAGTTGGTGGTCGAGGGGTGCTCTGTCCTCGAGGGCCGACCATTCACCCAGGCGAAGTTCCGTCCTCGAGGGGGGCTCGTTTGCTGGGCAAAGTTACGTCCTCGAGGGCCGGCTCATTCGCTGGACGAAGTTCCGTCCTCGAGGGGTAGCTCGAATCGTACCCTCGCGCATACAGTACTTGTCCGTTCGGTACCCTCTCTGATGAACACCACTGGTCCGTTTGGTAACCTCTCGAGCGAGCGTTGGTTTCGGGCCGTCGTTGTTCGTTCGCGGGCCAGTCCGATACGTCTCAGCCTTTGGGCCTTCGTACGTTAGCACGGGAGATTATCGGAGGGTTCAAGATGCTGATTTTGCGGGGCTTTAGTTTGTTAAGCAAGGGGTCTGGGATGCCTGTTTCCAGGGTATCGACAGTAGCCCCCGAGCCCCTGCGCGAGTGATGTCACTCGGGGAGGGGGTCAGAAATTTTTAGGAAAGAGACGTGATTCGGATTTTTTCGCGGGGGGCGCGCGAGCGACCCCCACGGGGGTAGCCCCCGAGGCCTCGTAGGAGTCGAAAGACTCCTGTGAGGGCTTTATTTTATGTTTAGTTAAAGGGTGCTCGTCCAGTCGGGTATAGGCCTGAACTGGAGTCGTAGCATTTTACCGAGGGGGAGCCCCCGGGAGATTTTCGACCCTCTTTCGTCGAGAGGCGCCGGACACAGACGAGCCCCCGAGCCTCGTGCGGCTAGGGCGTTACTGGCCTCGGCATTCTTCTCACGAGTCCTTTCGATCGGATGTGAGGTGAGAAGCATCGGACTACCCCCGCTAGGGCGAGCCGCGAAGATCTCAGTGAGCTAGTAACGGGAAAATCCAAGCGAGAGCCCGTTCCTCGTTCGATAGAGGTCGGCAGGTGGCCCGAAGGCGGTCTCATTAAAGCAAAACGCAATGGTCCTATGGATTTCGATTCCATTCGATAGGTCTCGGCGGCTCGATGCCTCCCTTCGGGGGGATTCCATAAGGTCCGTAGCGTTTCGCCTTGGATGCGTCCAAAGGGGTCTCGAGAGTTCGTTCTCGAGCAGGGCCTCGTGTTGGCTCCCCCTTGGACACCCCTGACTCGGGTGCTCAAGGGCGGCTGTCGAACCTCGTTCGTGGGGTCAGCCTTCGCTCCTTCGAGACTTAGGGCCGGAGCCTGGTTTTGATGCTCAAGGGCGGTCGTTAAGCCCTCACACGAGGACCGGCCTTCGCTCCC
>CM041638.1:26751348-26778283 GCA_023333625.1 Bothriochloa decipiens
GGGCGGTCGTTAAGCCCTCACACGAGGACCGGCCTTCGCTCCCTCGAGACTTTGAGATAGGGTCAGACCTCGTTTTCTCCTCTCGTGGAAATCTCTGTCGACGAGTAATCATTCTCTTTCGGCGCTCAAGGGCGGTCGTTAAGCCCTCACTCGAGGTCCGGCCTTCGCTCCCTCGAGACTTCGAGGCGGTGTCGGAGTCCGCTCTTTTTCGGTGTTCAAGGGCGGTCGTTAAGCCCTCACACGAGGACCGGCCTTCGCTCCCTCAAGACTTCGAGGCAGAGTCGGAGTCCACTCTTTTATGGTGCTCAAGGGCGGTCGTTAAGCCCTCACACGAGGACCGGCCTTCGCTCCCTCGAGACTTCGAGGCGGAGTCGGAGTCAGAGTCCGCTCTTTTATGGTGCTCAAGGGCGGTCGTTAAGCCCTCACACGAGGACCGGCCTTCGCTCCCTCGAGACTTCAAGGCGGGGTTGGAGCCCGCTCTTTAGCGGTGCTCGAGGGCGGTCGTTAAGCCCTCACACGAGGACCGGCCTTCGCTCCCTCGAGACTTCAAGGCGGGGTCGGAGCCCGCTCTTTAGCGGTGCTCGAGGGCGGTCGTTAAGCCCTCACACGAGGACCGGCCTTCGCTCCCTCGAGACTTCGAGGCGGGGTCGGAGCCTGCTCTTTAGCGGTGCTCGAGGGCGGTCGTTAAGCCCTCACACGAGGACCGGCCTCCGCTCCCTCGAGACTTTGAGGTACGTTTTACCTTATGTAGAAAACTCCGTCAGCGAGTAACGGTCCTTTTTTTCTTACCGTTGGGCGCGCCTTTTGAGGAGAAGGGCTTACCAGAGCGATCGTGGCGGGCCCGAGCAACAGCTCTCTGCCAGAGATATGACGCGTGCGTCCGGTCGAGGGTCGAGGGGGAACGCTCAGGTAAACGCATTAATTGCGGGAAGTTACCTTTTCCCTTTCGCTGGGTTTCGCCCGTTGCTCTTCCCGAGTATAAAAACGGAGGGGACAGGCGTTCGCTCCCACCTTTGCCATTCTGCCGAGCTCCCGCTTTCCTGCGTGCGTGAGGATAAAAACTTAGAGCGAGAAGTCACGATTGGGAACCTTCCTGGTTGTCCGTCTGCCAAAGAGATTCGTGCCGCTGTTGCCGCCGCCGCGCCCACCGAGCAGATCTGCGCCGCCGCCGCCGCCATGGCCCCAATTCTCTAGCCCGCCGAGCCCTGGCGCTCGTCGACCGTGACGCGGCAGAGGCTGACCGAGCTGGTGAGGGAAGGGCTTCTCCGCCCCATCACGGATTCAAATCGGCCAGAGTGGATCGCGCCGCCTAGGGACCACGAAGAGCCAAACCCACCGGAGGGGTACGTGGTGAGCTTCCTGAAGTTCCATCGGCACGGGTTCGGCGTTCCCCCAAGCGAGTTCATGCGGGGGCTGACGAACTACTACGGCGTCGAGCTCCACCATTTCTCCCCCAACGCCATTTCCAACGCCGCCATCTTCGCGGCCGTCTGCGAGGGCTATCTCGGAATGGAGCCTCATTGGGAGCTATGGCTCCACCTCTACAAGGGGGAGTGGTTCGCCTCCCCGGTGTCGGTCGGAGTAAGGCGGATCGTCAGAGCGGGATGCCTCAACTTCGCGTTGAAGACTGGGAGGTCGGAGGAGCCACGCGAGTACATCCCCACCGGGTTGGCGACTAACCACTCCCGGTGGGACGAGCAGTGGTTCTATCTGCGCAACGACGGCAGCTATCTTCCGCCGTACACCGGGCGGCTCATCGCCGAGCGTCCATACAATTGGCCGTTCGGTGTCGCGGGAGACCTTCAGCGTCGACTTCACCCCCTCGTCGTCGCGCTGAGGACCCTTCGAGAAGCGGGCCTGACGGCGGGGATGGTCGCCTCGGCCTTTCACAGTCGACGGGTGCTCCCTCTGATGGAGCGCCCGCTGCGGTTGGACGAGATGCTCCCCTCGGCGGCGCCCGAGCTTCTCAGGAGGTGCCGGATGTCCGGCGACAGGCCGTCCGCCTCGGAAGTCATCGCGCGGGTGAAGGGGATGGTGTCTGGCTCGTTCAAGGCAGAAGACGTCAACCGTCTCCCCATGTGGCCAGAGGAGGGTTGCCTTGACCTGGTGAGTGCCTCGACTCGTGACCTTCGAGTTTTTCCCCCTCCCCCTCCTCTCTTATGTCTCCGTGACTAAATGTCTTTGCGCAGGGGAGAATTGACTACCGGAGATCGAGGCCTCCACTGAGGGAGGACGCCGCCGATCGTCAGGTAAGACGCTTCACCGCCCAGCAAGAGAAGCGGAGTAAGGACGAGGAGGTGAAAAAGAAAGCCAAGAAGCTCCGGGAGCGCGAAAGGCTCGCGAAGCGCCGTGCTGAGCAGAGGCGCGACGAGCTCCCGGAGGAGGAGTCTCCCTCGTCTGAGGGAGATGAAGACGATGATGATGACAGTGATGACGTCGAGGGGGTGGAGGGGCGCCTCGACCGCTTCCTGCCGGAATCCACCCGTGCTGACCGCCCCTTCGTGCAGGAGGAGGTGGCGGAGCAGCGCGCCCCTCAGCCGGCGGCGTCGGCCTCGGAGCGCCGACGTGGAAAAAGGGGGGCCGAGGTGTCGCCTCGAGGGGGATCACCCACCTCGCATCGTACTCGAGGTGGGAGCCCACCCACTTCGATCCGGGAGACCCGATCCCGGTCGTCGGCGCGCGCGGAGCAGAGGCGTGCCCAGGAGGCCCCGTCGAAGCAGGGAAGCGCGGCGACCCCATCGACGGCCCCGAGCAGCCCCAGCCCTGCGAAGGGCTCGGCTTCGGGAGGGGTCTCGAAATCTACGGGCAGTTCGAGGGGTGCCCGAAAGGCCTCTATACCCTTCGGGTAAGTGCCGTTAAATCGTTTTCTTTTCGTTGCGTCGTCTTTGTGCGTTTTAATGAAATTTCTTCCGTTCTGCTTTCCATTCAGGCCCAAGCGCCAGATCGAGGAGGCGTCTCTTGCGCCGGCCAAGCGGCTCAAGATGGATGCAGCCTCGAAGACGGAGGCTCCGGCTACAGGTGCGTCGTCAAGGCCCTTGGCCCCGTGGGAAGCCAAGTGGTTGTCCTCCGCCCTTGGTGCTATGGCACGTGGTAGGCTGACGGGTTCCACTCCTGCTGCAGGGTGGAGCGTTCCGGGGGCCACGGCGGGTGGCGACTCTGTGCCTGGGAGGACGCACGAGGGAGGGAGCGCCTCCTTGACGTCACCGCCCGCGGGCCTCGAGCTCGACCCGGCACCAGGAGGCGGCGCCCCGACGCCGGGGGCTTCCGTTTCTGGTGGTCCGGAGGCTTTGATCCCCGCACCCGAGGCGGGAGCCCCCGAGGGCCACGAGCCGGGAGAGGGGGCCGTCGTCGTGGACCTCGAGGGTGAGGAGGCCTTGACCCTTCCCCCCTCGACAGGAGAGCGGCGGCCCTGGCCGGCGGGTCTGCGCGAGCTCGAGGCCCGGAGGGAGCAGGAACAGGGGGCCCTGCAAGAAGCGGAGCCGCCTCGGCCGCAGCGGGAGGAGGAGGAAACTGGGGACCAGCCCCAGCATCAGCAGGCGCAGCAGACGCCGTCGGGGGATGCGGCGCCGCTGGACCCGTCAGCACAGCAACCGCCCGAGACGTCTGAGGCGGAAGTGACTTCCGGACTGCCCAAACAATGGGTGTCCGTGATCACTATGGATGAGCTGCTGTCCGAACAAGAAGCGGCGTCGAAGGCGTCGACGGTCCTGCGGCTGCCAGGGGCGCAACCGGAGGATGCCTCGGTACCGAGCCCGGCAGAAGACGCGTCGGCGGTGGTCCCACCGGCGCCGCAAGTCGTGGCGTTGGGTGAAGCTTCGGCCTCCACACCTTTGCTGCTTCCGACGGCGCCGGACGCAGCACCGGATCAGGCGCCACAACCGTCGATGAAGCAGCCGGAGGACACGGCGGCTGTCGGTGTGCTGAGGAGGTCGACGTCCGACCCCGGGCTGAGGGGTGCCCGCGCCGCGTCAGAGTTCCACATCCCGGGAGAGTTGGCCGTGGGTTACGGCGTTCCAGGCGATGTGGTGGAGGAGATCGATTCCTTGGCGCGAGCCAAGGTCAAGACGGTCCTTCCAGATTGGGGCAAGGAGCGCATCGTGCTCCGGGAACTTGGCGATCCCAGCGCTCCAGGGATCGAGATGAACGACCCGACGGAGGTCGAGTGCTGGGTGGAGGCCAAACGGTCCCGGGCGTGGCTGTGGCACTTGCTAAAAGTGGGCGCCGAACTCGCCGAAGGCCTTGACCGGAATCTCGGGGTGAGTCGCTGTGTTAGGCCATATGTATATTTTTTGTTAAGTTCTTTCGTATGGGATGCCTTAACCCTCGGTTTCCTATCCCCAGGTGGCGCGGAGGCGGTCCTACTTGAAGTCAGTCTTCCTCCACGAAACGCACAACAGCCGGGAGGAAGTGCTTCGCCAACTCGAGGCCGGCGGTTCTGCACAGAGCAGGGTGGCCGAGCTCGAGGAGGAGCTGAAGCAGACGAGGGAGGAGGACGCCAAGGCCAAAGAGGAGGCCGCCCGGGCGAAGGCGGACTCCGACGCCGCTCGAGGGGAAGTCGCCCGCCTCGAGGGGGAGCTCGAGCGTGCCAGGGAGGAGGCTGACGTGGCGAAGGCCGAATCGGAGAAGGCCAGGGTCAAGAGCGTCCGAGCCCAGGAGCACGTCGAGCTGCTCATGGCGGAGGCTCAGAGCTCCGTGGCGCGCATCCGTTTGCTCGAGGCCAGCTTCGCTGAAGTCTCCGCCACGCGCAACGCCCTCTCCGCCTTGGCCCAGGAAGAGAAGAGCCGTGCCGCCGACCTGGAAATCCAGCTCGGGGCCATGAAGGCCACCCTCCAGGACAAGGAGCAGGCCATCATCCTAGCTGGTGGCGCCCTCGAGACCCTCCGCTTCGAGAAGACGGAGGTGACCCGAGCCTTCAAAGAGGCCCAGCGGGAGCAGGACGAGGCTCGGGGGGAGCGCGACGCCGTGCTGGGGGATCGCAACGCCCTCGAGATTCGCTGTGCTGGTGAGTTCCTCAAAGGGTTTTTGATCTTTGTTCTTTCCGTATGGTTTATCGAATTCTTGCTTTGTGCTTCAGGCATCGAGTCCGAGCTGCTTGCGACTCAAGACGCCGCTAAGGCGCTACAGGAGAGCCTTGCGGCGGAGGGGGCGCTTCTTGGTCGTCTCCGGGTTGCCCTCGATGGGCTCTGCGCCCTCTGGGAGGTCGGGCCCGTCGAGGGTGCCGAAGAAGACATCCTTGGTGCTGCGCTCGTGGACCGGGTCTACTACCTTGACGCCACCCTTCGAGATCGCGTGCGGGAGGCGCTTCACACTGGCGTGAAGCGGGCGCTTGCGGTGGTCTCCTCCGGCTTCGTTTTTGATATGAACGTGGTGGCCCAAGGCTTTGTTCCTGACATCTCGAAGACCGACGCCGAGAATGAGGAGCGCTGCCGAGGGCTCATCAACGACGTCGAGAGGCCGGGGGGAGAGCTGGCGAAGTTATTCGAGGACGAAGTCCTCCCCCCGGCGGATGTAGGGTACCATGTCGAGGGGGGCGGTGACGGGGCGAGCCTGTAGGGCAAGACTGGGCGAGGGTGCCCATGTAATGAATTAATTTTTGTAAATTAGGTTCAATGTGGCTTTGAAAGCCCCTTTTTGAACATGAATGCATCTATCATAATGTGATTTGTCGTTTTTCTTTCAAACCTTTTCTGCTTTCTACTCACTTAGACTTCGCTTTTTTGACTAAGTTTTTAACGCAAACACGTATCCCTCGAGGGGGGAGCGAGTGGAGGTACCATAGCCCGGGGGCGTAGGAGAGCTCCGGCTCGACAGCCCTCGACCCCAAGGGAGCTCGAGGCGTTTTCTACTTAGTCGCGAAGCGTATCGAGGTGTGAGAAAGAAGAAGCGCTCGAGTTCTGCTCGCCTCACTTTTGTTTTCCAACTGAGCATTCAACGTGAACTCGTATCCCTCGAGGGGGGAGCGAGTGGAGGTACTGTAGCCCGGAAGCGTAGGAGAGCTCCGGCTCGACAACCCTCGACCCCAAGGGAGTTCGAGGCGTTGTCAACTTAGTTGGGAAGCAAAAAGAGGGGAGCGTGCGAAAAAATCGTTCGAATTTTTAGGAACTTAGGGGGTTCCCCCCCGTTAGCCCCCGAGGGAGGCTTAACTCTGGTAAGACAGGGTCGAGGCTACCTCTTGCATGTATAATAATGAGTTTGAACTTATAATCGAAAGTAGTCCTTATATTTGTCATGCGGGAATGTACAAGACATGCGAGAATGTACAAGGGCACTGGTGCCCTAAGGGTAGAAACGACGTAGCTGTTCGATGTTCCACGCGTTGGTGAGGATTTTGCCTTTGTCGTTAGCGAGCTTGTACGTCCCGGGCTTTAGCACCTCAGCTACGGCGAATGGACGTTCCCATGGCGGCGTCAGCTTGTGACGTCCTTTGTTGTTCTGCCGTCGTCGTAGGACGAGGTCTCCAACTTGGAGGTCCCTTGGGCGCACGTGCTTGTCGTGGTAGCGTCGAAGTTTTTGCTGATACCTCGCGGAGTGAAGCAGTGCCATGTCTCAAGCCTCCTCGACCTGGTCGACGGCGTTTGCGAGGGCTTCTTTGTTAGTTTGCTCGTTGTAGGCCTTTAGTCGAGGGGAACCATACTCGAGGTCAGTGGGGAGGACGGCCTCGGACCCATAGACCAAGAAGAATGGGGTGAACCCCGTGGCTCGACTAGGTGTTGTCCTTAAGCTCCATAGGACCGACGGCAACTCCGCGGCCCATTTTTTTCCGTGCTTGCCGAGGTGTTTGAGGATCCTTGGCTTGAGGCCCTGCAAAATCATGCCGTTGGCGCGCTCGACCTGGCCATTAGTTCGAGGATGTGCAACCGCGGACCAATTCACACGGATGTGATGGCGATCGCAAAAATCCAAGAACTTCTTGCCAGTGAATTGCGTGCCGTTGTCGGTGATGATGACGTTCGGGACCCCGAAGCGATGGATTATGTCGGTGAAGAACTCGACCGCCCGTTCGGAGCGGATGTTGCTGATGGGCCAGGCCTCGATCCATTTGGTAAATTTATCGACGGCAACGAGCAGGTGTGTATACCCTTTGGTTGTCCTTTTGAGAGGCCCCACAAGATCGAGCCCCTAGACCGCAAACGGCCAGGTGATGGGGATCATTTGTAGGGCGTGAGCTGGGAGGTGCGTCTGCTTGGCGTAGAATTGACACCCTTTGCACGAGCGGACGATGTTCATGGCATCAAAAACTGCGGTTGGCCAGTAGAAACCCTGTCGAAAAGCGTTGCCTACGAGGGTCCTTGGCGCTGCATGGTGGCCGCAGGCTCCTGAGTGTATGTCCTCGAGGAGCCTCCTTCCTTCCTCGATGGAAATGCAGCGCTGAAGGACGCCCAAAGGGCTTCGCCTGTAGAGTTCCTTGTCGTCACCGTAGATGACGTAGGACTTGGCCCGTCGCGCGATTCGTTGAGCTTCGGTTCGGTCCTCCGGGAGTTCTCCCCGAATGAGGCAGTTGAGTAAAGGGGCTCGCCAATCCGGTGACGGGTTCGACGGAGGGGATGTCTCCTGGATCTCCATAACCTGGGCCCCGGTCGAGGGGGCCCCGATCGAGGTCATGGGGTGGGGCTTCGAGGGTGTAGAGCAAGCCCCCGAGCCCAAATCGACGGAGGGCTCGAAGAGGTCCCTCGAGAGCACGTCCGGAGGGACCGTACCTCGAGTCGACGTGATTTTCGCGAGCTCATCTGCGGCTTCGTTGTACCGTCGAGCGATATGGGTAAGCTCGAGGCCATGGAATTTGTCTTCCAACTTGCGCACTTCGTTGCAGTATGCTTCCATCTTGGCGTCATGGCAGCTCGAGGCCTTCATCACTTGGTCGATGATTAGCTGTGAATCGCCTCGAACGTCAAGGCGTCGGACCCCGAGTTCGAGGGCGATTCGTAATCCGGTGACAAGTGCCTCGTACTCTGTGACGTTGTTAGACGCGGCAAAGTGGATGCGAACGACGTAGCGCATGTGGACTCTGAGGGGTGAAATGAAGAGCAAGCCCGCGCCTGCTCCTGTCTTCATGAGCGACCCGTCGAAGTACATCGTCCACAGCTCGGCTTGAATTTGGACTGGTGGCAACTGAGTGTCGGTCCACTCGGCGACGAAATCCACCAGCACTTGAGACTTGATGGCCTTCCGTGGTGCGTAGGTGATGGTCTCGCCCATCAGCTCGACCGACCACTTGGCAATCCTTCCAGCGGCCTCCCGGTTATGGATGATCTCCCCCAAGGGGAACGAGGATACCACAGTAACTGGGTGGCCGAGGAAGTAATGTTGGAGCTTGCGACGCGTAAGGACGATGGCGTAGAGCAGCTTCTGCACCTGTGGGTAGCGGATTTTTGTTTCTAAAAGCACCTTGCTAACGAAGTAAACCGGCCGTTGGACTGGCAAGGCGCGTCCTTCCTCTTGCCTCTCCACCACTATGGCCGCGCTGACCACCTGGGTGGTTGCGGCGACATAGAGGAGGAGGGGCTCAGGCGGTTCGGTCGCCGTTGCTGGTCGAGGAGGGACGAGGATCGGAGTGGACGTTAGCTTGGCTTTGAGTTCATCGAGGGCCACCTCGGCCTCTGCGGTCCACGTAAATTGCTCGGATTTTTTCAAGAGGCGGTACAGAGGCATGGCCTTCTCCCCTAAACGTGAGATGAAGCGGCTGAGGGCCGCGAGGCAGCCTGTGACCCTCTGCACGCCCTTGAGATCCCGAATCGGCCCCATTCGCGTGATGGCTGCCACCTTCTCAGGGTTGGCCTCGATCCCGCGCTGGGAGACGATGTATCCGAGGAGCATGCCCCGAGGCACTCCAAAAACACATTTCTCGGGATTGAGTTTTATGTTTTTGGCTCGAAGGCGCCCGAACGTGATTTCGAGGTCTCGGATGAGGTTGTCCGCTTTTTTGGACTTGACCACGATGTCATCGACGTAGGCTTCGACCGTGTCGCCTATGTGTTCGCCGAAGACATGGAGCATACACCGCTGATACGTTGCCCCGGCGTTTCGGAGGCCGAAGGGCATTGTCGTGTAGCAGTACATGCCAAAAGGTGTGATGAAGGAAGTCGCGAGCTGGTCGGACTCTTTCATCTTAATTTGGTGGTAGCCGGAGTAAGCATCGAGGAACGAGAGGGTTTCACACCCCGCGGTGGAGTCGACAATTTGATCAATGCGTGGTAAAGGAAACGGAACTTTGGGACATGCTTTGTTTAAACTAGTATAGTCAATACACATCCGCATCTTTCCATTCTTTTTCTTAACTAACATGGGATTAGCTAACCATTCGGGGTGATGAACCTCCTTGATGAATCCAGCCGCCAAAAGCTTGTGTACCTCCTCGTCGATGATCCTGCGCTTCTCCTCGTCGAAGCGGCGCAGGCGTTGCTTCACCGGTCTGGACCCGGCCCGGATTTCCAAGGCGTGCTCGGCGACTTCCCTCGGTATGCCCGGCATATCCGAGGGACTCCACGCAAACATATCGGCGTTTGCGCGGAGAAAGTCGACGAGCACGACTTCCTATTTGTCCTCGAGGTCGGCGCTGATCGTTAGCACCTTCTCGCATGGGCAGCTCGGGTCGAGGGGGACTTTCTTGGTGTCTTGTGCCGGCTCGAAATTGCCGGCGTGTCACTTGGGATCTGGCATCTCGTCTGCGAGGTGCTCGAGGGTCGCGGCTATCATGGCGTTTTCCTCGACGGCCTCCCCATATTCGACGCATTCGACATCGTAGTCGTATGCGTGCTCGTAGGAGGAGGCGACAGTGATGACGCCTTTGGGTCCTGGCATCTTGAGCTTGAGGTAGGTGTAGTTCGGGATCGCCATGAACTGCGCGTAGCCCGATCGACCGATGATGGCGTGATACGTTCCGTGGAACCCGACCACCTCGAAGGTGAGGGTCTCTTTTCTGAAGTTGGCAGGGGTGCCAAAACAGACAGGGAGTTCAATACGGCCGACGGGGAAAGCCTTCTTCCCCGGCACGACGCCATGGAACCCCCCGGCGCTGGGTCGGAGTTGGTGCCTCCTGACCCCCAGGAGGTTGAGGGTCTCGAGGTAGATGACATTCAGGCTGCTGCTGCCGTCCATGAGGACCTTCGAGAGGTGGGTGTTGATGATGATCGGGTCGACGACGCGCGGATAGGCCCCGGGGTTGGGGACTCGATCCGGATGGTCATCGCGGTCGAAGGTGATGGGCGCATCGGACCAGTCGAGGTAGTGAGGTGTTGCGACACGAGCTGAGAAGACCTCTCGACGCTCCCGCTTACGCTGTCGGGGCGTGAGCTGGGTCGAGGGCCCCCGTAGATCATGTAGCAGTCATAGACTTCGGGGAATTTTCCGTCTTCCCCGTTGTCTCCCTCGCCGCCGCCTTGGTCTTTCTTGTCGTCACCTTCTTCACACCTACTTGCTCGAAGTGCCTTCGAAGCATGCGGCAGTCCTTAAGCTTGTGTTTTGCCCCGTCCTTATGGTAAGGACAGGGCTCCTCGAGCATCTTGTCGAAGATGGCGCCCTCAGGGGGCGCGGGGGGACCTCGAGGTCTTTTACGTTCGGTTGCAGCGACGAGATCATCTTCTGCAGCCTCCCGCTTGCCTTGTTGATTTTTCTTCTTGTTATTTCTCTTCGACCCTTTGCTCGAGCCTCCTGCGTTGTCGGCTACCGGTGTTTTTCCCTTGTCCTTCACGTCGCTGAAGAAGGCGCCGACGGCCTCCTCGCCAGCGGCGTAGTTGGCGACCACATCCATAAGCTCGTCGACAGTGTCGGGGCGGTTTTGCCCTAACTCGCGAACTAGGTCCTTGCAGGTTGTACCCGCAACAAACGCTAGAACGACGTCGAGGTCGGAGATGTGGGGCAACTCGGTGCGAAGCTTGGAGAACCGTCGAGCAAAGTCACGGAGAGACTCTCCTGGCTTTTGCTTGCAGTTGTGCAATTCCCAGGAGTTTCCAGGACGCACGTAGGTACCTTTGAAATTCCACTCGAAGATACGGATAAGGTCGGTCCAAGTGCGAATCTGATCAGGGGGAAGCTCCTCGAGCCACCTACGCGCGGTGTCGGACAGGAACAGGGGAAGGTGACGTATGATGGCGTGATCGTCACGCGCCCCGCCCGCCTGACAAGCCAACCAGAAGTCGGCTAGCCAGAGCTCAGGATTGGTTTCGCCGTTATATTTGACGAGGCTCGTGGGGGGTCGAAATTTGTCGGGCAGCTGGGCGCAGCGGATCCTCCTGCTGAAGACCCGGGGGCCCGGTGGCTCTAGGGCCTGTTGGTCCTCTTCGCTGTCATAACGCCCTCCTCGATGGGTGCTGTACCCTCGATCCTCGGCATCCCCGTGCTTGCGTCTGCGGTTCTCGACAATGTCGAGGCGCGCGTCGCGGGGAGCGCGGTCATCGTTGATAGGCTCTCGGGCCGGGTTCTTCTTCTGTCGGGGGGCCGCCCCCTGATCGACCGAGCCCTCCCTCTCGGGTCGGGAGGGCTCGACCTGAGGCTCGGAGGCAGCTCCTCGACGCCTCGAGGCTGAGCTCTCGGCTTGTTGAGCAGCAGCAACTTGGAGGAGGCCCTCGACCTCGCGTTGTATCCGCCGAGCTTGCGAGTTGGAAGGTGCGGGCATATTGCGGAGGAGCATAGCCACCGCAACAACGTTCTGGCTTGCTCGGGGATAACGGTGGACGGGTTGCTCGGGTGCTCCTTCCTCGATGATCTGCCGGTTGACCTCTCGGGCCCTGGCTCGGGCTCTGCCGCCGAGCGGTCGCCGTCTTGTTCGAGGGTCATCTCGAGTAAGCGCAAGCATTCCTGCTCGTCGGCGAGCTTCGCCTGCAACTCCCGAATCTATGCCATCTGCGCGTCCTGCTCGCCAAGACGAGGGCACGCTTCTCGGGGTGCATCTAGTTATTGGTCCTCTGCTCTGGGGGGAGCGTCTCTCACCACGGCGGTTGACGCCGCGGCCGCTGGATCGACGGTTTCCTCATCGGAGTCGATGCCACCATCGATGTGGAGGCACTCTCGGGTAGGATCCCAGTGATCAGAGTCAGAGTCAGGGTCGCCGCAGTAGAAGACGGGGAATTGCCCCCGCGCCTCCTCCTGCAGCCGCCGTCGGAGTGTGCCGACGGTGTACCTCCGGGGGCCGGGCGCTCTTGCGAAAGCCAAACCCTCGGAGGCCGGTGTGACAGTCCCCTCGTCCGTCATTGCGCGGAGAAGGGTGTCTGGGCGGTCCTCCGACGCGCTGGTGATGGAGTGGGTTGATGTCGTAGCCATCGTCGTGGGATTGTTGAAGTCGGTCGAAGACCACCAACGATGCTCGAACAGCCCGTGCGGAAGCAAGCTTGATCGAGCGGGGGTTTCGTCGCACTTCCCCGACAAGCGCTCGGTGAGAGCGGAGTCAGGGTTGTGCGGGCATCCTGCCGGTTTGCCCTCTGCCTCTAAACTCGGGTCAGATACGCCCTCAACAAGAGGTTTCTCATCTCCGGTCTGGGGCGTGGGGAAAGCGGCGAGGACCCTTCTTGACTCGGGGTTGATGACGATGACGGCGCCGACCGTGCCTCCTTCTGGATGTGGAAGCGTGGTCATGAGGCTGGCGAGCGGCTCCCCATGAACGTGGGGGTGCACCGCGACCTTCGTTCGGGTCACTGATCGAGAGCAGGGTCATGTCGTAGCCCTGGCCGAGGATCATGAACTCCAGGCTCCCGAACCAGATCACCGTAGCGTGCGGAAGTGGGGAAACGAAATCGCCCATCCGGAAAAATGGCGGGAAATCGTTAGTGACACGCGGCTCCCCTACCTGGCGCGCCAACTGTCGGTGTTCTGACCCTCGAGGGGTTAACACCAACGAGTAATATCGTATCCGCGTGCTCCCTAATCCGGTGGGTGATGCAAGAATGACACAATGATTTATCCTGGTTCGGGCAAAGAAGGCCCTACGTCCAGCGGGGGGAGGATGATTCGTGTTATTCTACACCAAAGTGCTAGTACAGGGGAAAATACAAGCTGGTGTGAGGAGTGAAAGGCGGAGTTGGGGCGTGCGGGCGCCTTGCTCTCGACCTCCACAGGCTCACGGTGTCGTTCAGTGATCTAGGGCCTTAGTGTTCCTATGCTCTCCCTCTCGGTCTCCCTTTTCTAACGCCCTGGCGCCTCCTTTTATAGACGAAGGAGGGGCGCAGGTGTACATGTATTTCGAGTCCACATGACGCTGATGATGTACGACGTTGAGGCCGATCATGTCGGTGCCGCTGTAGTGATGTACGTCGGTATGGGAGGCCCTGCAGCCGTCGCATCGGGAGTTGTTGAAGTTTAGCTCAAGGGTACGCTCGGTGAAGTCGAGGGGTGGCGGTCGAGGGTCCTGGCCGGAGCCGAGGGGGTCTTGCCGAGGTGGTCGAGCTTCGCTGGATAAGATCGAATCCCAAAAAACACAGTAAACAGGTTAATTTATATGTCTCGAGGCGGTACGGGTCGTGGCACAGCGCTCGGTATGGCGCAACAGCGTAATATGACTTGCGGGATTCCAGGGCATGGGCAGTAAAAGTAGATTTGACCGCCACGCCTGTGACTGTTACCGTAACTGTGGCCATGCGGTTAGGCGGGGGTAGATAGATTGCATTAAATGCGCGCAGATTCGTACGGGGGAGTTGGTGGTCGAGGGGTGCTCTGTCCTCGAGGGCCGACCATTCGCCCAGGCGAAGTTCCGTCCTCGAGGGGGGCTCGTTTGCTGGGCGAAGTTACGTCCTCGAGGGCCGGCTCGTTCGCTAGACGAAGTTCCGTCCTCGAGGGGTAGCTCGAATCGTACCCTCGCGCATACAGTACTTGTCCGTTCGGTACCCTCTCTGATGAACACCACTGGTCCGTTCGGTAACCTCTCGAGCGAGCGTTGGTTTCGGGCCGTCGTTGTTTGTTCGCGGGCCAGTCCGATACGTCTCAGCCTTTGGTCCTTCGTACGTTAGCGCGGGAGATTATCAGAGGGTTCAAGATGCTGATTTTGCGGGGCTTTAGTTTGTTAAGCAAGGGGTCTGGGATGCCTGTTTCCAGGGTATCGACAACGTTTCACGGCCAATTCAAATTCTTTGTGAACTTCTTTGACTCCAATCAATCTTAGGGCCTTCTTGTAGCTTTCTAGCGCTGAGTTTCACAAGTGTGCATCACACCTAAACCATTAGACTTAACTAGGTCAAGCTACCTATTTGCACCCCCTTAATAGTAAGTCCTATCGACTAATCCGACGTCCTCCTACACCATCGATGATCGAAACTAATCATCCTAAATTTTGTCGTCCATCCTTTGAAAACTGAAATGATTTCCATCAACATGGGGCATGAAAACTATATTGCCCGAGACTGCCATTACCATGACCTAACTTTCATTTTTTCTGCAAAACACATGATTGTCATGATAATTAACATTGTCATCAATCATTGAAACCCACATCAAGGGGCTTAGATACTTTCATAGTGTAAGTGTGGTACTTAGACTTGATTGCTTGCATAGTGTACCTACAAAAAGGTTGAGATGGCGGACTAGAGGAGGGTGAATTGTTCATTCAAAAACTTATCACACCGGCTAAGCGAAACAAATGCAGAATTAAAGCTATCGGCCTAGACAAGACTTCACCCCTCTAGCTATGACTCTAGATGCACCTTGTAAAAGATCTTAAACAAGAAAACAAGGTGCCAATCTAGATAGTGCTCTCCTAAACAATTCTAGATTGCAATGTCACACAAACCTAAGCACCTAGTACTTTAACAAACAAGGGAGAACCTACACAATTATAAAGAGCAAAGAACAAAGTCAACCTAAGCTCACTAGATGCTCAAGAACAAGGTTACACAAACTAAACCCAAGAGCTCAACCTTAATTAACTACACAAGCCAAGCAAAGCAAGAACTGATGAGGACACGAAACCCTCAGATACGACCATTGATAAGGTGACCCTGGTTCTACATTCGCATAGTGACTTTTGGTGCAACTCACTTGGTTCCACATGTACATGTCACTATTTGTTTGCAGGTATAAATGTATTTCAATGTGCTAGCTCATCAAAGTCCTGCATTCGGTTCATCGGCAGCCTGACAATGCTTCATTGGGAAGGCTATAACTCATCCGTCCGAAATGCAATTGAGGTGAATCAGCACTTGTTGGAAAGGTTATTTGATAAGCTTTCCAATAGATCTAGTTCCACCTCAATATCATGTTAGGAAGGCATTTGAATCATCAAGATAAACTGCTATTGTATCTGCTGGGTGCTACTTCATCGTCATGGGCTCGGAATACATCCGTGGGATCCTGGCCCAAATGGGAGCACGCCCAAAGAAGATGGAGTACACATCAAGGAAGCCCTAGGACTTCCTCCACCCTGGCCACCACCTTTGGAGGCCAGCAAGGGCGTCCAAGCCAAGTTGGAGGCCCAATACATGTCAAGTTCGAGTCCATCTCGGGCTCCAGGACCAGTCAGTACTAAAACGGTCGCCCAGGCCACATACGGACTCGGAATTGGACGTTCTTATACTCTAAAGAAAGCTGACGAGAAGACCTTTCCAATGAGTCCTATTTGGGGCCCAAATTCATCCAGAGTCATCAGGAATCTTCTGTGCAAGTTGACATTCAGAATCTATTCCGGCGCTGCGACGTCGTATTTTGGTCTTTGGGCCGTGTATCGAGTTGGAACCCAATAGGGGTGCGTCCAGGGGGTCTTGCACAACCCTAGAGTCTTTAAGTCAGTAGCCTCCACCCAAGTTAGGGTTAGGGTTTTACTTTAGATTAATCTGTCTTTAAAAAGTCACCGTTATCGGTTTGTGAAACCCCACTTTGTGATCTTAATCATATATCTGCAGTTTGTCCCAATATTTGAGCTGCGTACTTTTGAGTTCTTGCTTGTGTTCTTTGATTCGCAGGCAGGGATTAGCCTTCTTGGTGAGGTCAACCGGTTGGTGACATGGTTGATAACTAGAGGAGACGTGGTGCTAAGGTTGCAGGTTCGGGTCTTTGTGATCTGAAGCCGGATCGGTGTGTCGTGCTCCACCAAATCATTGTTTATCTTGAATTGATGGAAGATCAGGAACCTAGTTCACATCATCTACTTCTAGTTACACAAGCAAGAAGATGATTAGAAAGCTACACAAGCAACTAATCACTAGAGCAACTACACAAGCTATATATATGAATATAAAGAATGTAAATACAAGCTTGTGAAGGAGATTGCAAACCACCATGAAGTGTGGACACATGATGACACGATGTTTTTTACTGAGGTTCATTTGGTTGCCACCAAGCTACGTCCTCTTGTGGTGATACACCCACTTGGAGGTTCACTCACTAATTAGCGTCACCTAGCCAAACCCACACCCACAGATGTGATGAAACCAACACAAGATGGGGATCCTCCAAGTCATGAGCTCAACTAGAGTAGCCAATTTGCGACTCCCACGGGGAAGGCTCAAGAACCCCTCACAATCTCTTCTCTGGAGCACTGCATAATCTCCTTGCATGCTTCGATAGAGTCTCTTGCCACCAAGCCATCTAGGAGGTGGCAACCTCCAAGAGTAACAAGCCCATTGGCTTGCAACACGAACACCTAGTGTCACTCGATGCAATCTCTCAATGCAACGCACTAAAATTGCTCTCTCACTCGATCCGATGATCTCTATGAAGCACAAGTGAGTAGAGGGCTCTCCAAGCACTCTCCAAGGTGGACACCAAGTCCCTAAGGTGCTCAGCAATGTCCAAGGGCTGATCACCCCTCTATTTATAGACCCACATGCAAAACTAGCCATTATGCATTCAGGCCAGTAGAAACATCATCTCCGGACGCGTCTGTCGAAGGCCTCTAGATGCTCACTTTCGCGTCTGCCACGTTGAAAACAATACTGCTCGAAGTTCACCATTAGGCTATGAACGCGTCCACAGAAGGCCGCCGGATGCTGGACGGCCACTGTTCAGCATCCGGCGCTTTGAAAATAGCCAACCCCAAAATTGACCGAGCCGCGTCAGTTTCCGGTGCTCGGTGCAGAAGTTTGGCGGCTCAGAGTGGCATCCGGAGCTCTATGAACGCGTCCGGACCCCGCGTCTGCACCGGTCAACAATTTCCCGCCCAAACCACCGATTCAAACAGTAGCTCCAAATGCGTAGGCCAACATCCGGCGCTTGCCTCCGGACATGGCCTCGCAGCGTCCGATGCTCACACTAGCTCGGCTCAATGACTAGCAACCGTCCGGACGCACCAGATAGTGTCTGGAGCTAAAAGCTCCAGCGTCCGAAGCTAAGAAAACACCCATTTCCAAGCCTTCGTCCACGTAAGTATACCAACTTGAAACTAAGAGTTAGCATGTTTTCCTAAACATTTTGCATCCGGCGTAATATAAAATAGCCATCTCAATGATTGAGACAGTACCCAAACCTATCTCAACCCTGCAATCATCACCACCTTTGCAAAATGTGCCAACACCACCAAGTGACATCACCATGTGCTCGTGTGTTAGCATTTTCTCAATCATTTTCAAAGGATTTTCTCTTTTTCTCACAATGCCACTCGATCCTAGCATGTCGCAATGTTAGATTGCTCAAGTGGCACTAGATGACTGATATGCAAACAAATTTGCCCCTCTTGAAGTACGACTATCAATCTTAAACCCGGTCATCAACTTCTCTACACTCTTCATGACCGGTGAAATGAAATGCCCTAGGTTATACCTTTGCCTTGCGCATTTCCATTTCCACCATCTTCCTGCAATGTGCCAATGCAACAAATGCACTGACACGTTCACAAAATGATATAATCATGCAACCTTTTTGGTCCATCGATCTTGACCTCACTTGCTCTTCACCATTGAGTCGGTCCATCGATGCCAAATCTTGTTCAAGCTTCACCATCTCCTAGGTCCATCGATTCAAAGCCTTGACTTGTCCTTCACACATCCAACCGGTCCATCGAGCCAAGCCTCATCTCGATCTTCACCATCTCGGTCACATGACTCGATGTCATGTCTCATATGCAATGAGCTCCTTCATTACATAATTGCATGTGGACTAATCTCCTGTGTATTCTCAATTTAACACATTAGTCCAACCTAAAGTTGTCACTCAATTGCCAAAACCACATAGGGACCTTTCACCTACGTTTTGAATCGATGGTAGCTCACGAAGGTGACTCTTATAGCTTCGTTGAATCCTCAGTAGTCCATCTCCTGTGCATAGGCCAAGCAGGATAAGTTACCTAGGGAGCTCATACTCTACTTATGAACCCTAGTGTAATCCCCAACTGAACTGTATCCACATACCCTACTAAGGAAGAATAGAACTAGACAGCCTTAGGCATCCCCTTTATCTTTTAAGATCTCCTAGACTGTGCTTAGGGGTCTTGAGCCCATGACTTAAAGGTTAATCACACCATTCTCTAGGGTTTGATATTAAAGCTAGGTAATCCCGGTGAAGTGCTACAACTACAGTAGATTATTTGTGTGCTTGTGGATAATGTTTGAGTGTGCGTAATTTATACCAACAACCACCTAGACCACCACCGGAGCCACCATCAACCTCACCGCGATCTAAACGCCCTCTACCCACCCTCACCCGATCTTCTCTGACCTTCCCTAATCTCAATTAGGCTCCTCACCAACAACTTCTCGCCCCTATCGTTGACTACATCCAACTAGATATCTCCTGCCGCCCGATTGGTAGTGTTCCACCAACTCAATCACCGCCCATAACCCTAAAAAGTTGAAGGCAATCTTGTCCATTAGCAGGTACAAACTATCCACATGTTCAGGGACTCCAAATTACAGGGACTCCAAATTTAGTACACATTAACTAAGTAGCTTTTCTAAACTCAAGTTATTCAAGTCCTACTTGTGATGTGCAATGGCACAAGAAAGACAATGAGTTGGGAATGATAGCACTTGAAAATGATATCTTGGAGATGATCAAGTGGGAAGATATAATTGAAGACTTTGTTTCAAAGGATCTAGGAGAATGATGCTTTTTAGTGGAGCATAAGGTCAGTTTGTTGTTTAAGTACTTTTGTATTGTTTTAGCATTAAGATTTGATATGTTCAATGTACTATAAGAACAACGTTTTTGAAACTTTATAATGAAGCAAAATTATACTTTTGTTATATTATTTTCTTGTAAATTTTAGGCCACATCACACATTTTTTCAGGGTCTTCCAAATCATAGCTATGGCCTGATGAAGGCATTCCTTGGAATGGGCTTCCATAACTTTATATTTGAGAGGGGCATTGTATGAATGTGCTATCTAGCGGGATTAAAGTAAGTGAAAGACCACTACTAAGAGGTACAAAGCTGATGAGCAAGACAAGAAGGGACCTCGAGTAGGATATAATGATAAACAATTTGGAAAGAACAATTGGCCAACCATGATAACTATGATGGGAAACAAAAACAATTTTTGTCACTAAAAATGCCCCTCCCAAGTGTCGACAACAACAAAAAGACTGATACCTCCAGCTGATATACAAGCTGAAAGTGAGAGTTCCTATGGTGATCTTGGGCAAGGTTTGTCTAAATAGGGGGAACTGGCGAAGCCACATTGAAGTTACGTGGGTAAACTTATGTTGCCATTGAATAGTCTTATTTTCACCATGTATTCAATAAATTTGTGTAAGTTACTTATACAGTGCATTAGGGTTCATTTGCTTGTAGCTTTTCCACTATAGGGGGTGGATGTGGATGACTAGCAGGTGTTGTATATGACTTCACAATGGAGTTAGTGACTCAGCAACATTAATAAAAATAGCTCAAAAATTGAAGAAGATGTCATACCATCACCTACCTTAGAAACCTTTGAAAGAGAAGATCTTAGCAGTTGTTGCTGATGGCAAGAAGAAGAAGACAATTCAAGTTGAGAAGAGAAGAGAAATGAAAGAGTCAAGAGGGAGATTCAAGTTACCACCCAAGTGAAGATGGAGGCCATGGCTAAGAAAAGGTGTATGGAAGGTAATTCATACAAACCTACTGCTTAATGATCATTTGAAATGTTTAGCTAAGGACATGGTTGTTATTATATCATCTTACTAAAGAAATAGTGATTGCTAGACATTGTCTTTGTGACAAACAACTTAAAAACAATGATGTTATCAAAAAAACTTAAAAACAATGATATCAATGCTTGTGAAATTTCTACATAGATGATATATAACAGTGAAAAGTCTTTACTTGAGTGGTGTGATGATGATTCTAGTGAACATGATTTTATGGCCCTTTATTCTAGAGGAGGAGAAGAAAAAAGCAAATAAAAATAAGATCAAATTCTTTCCATGGGGAGAGAGCAAGACCAAGAAGATCCTGACTTGCATATTCAGGTTTTCAATGACACCTTGAATAAAAGAAAAATATCAACACAAGGTCTAATATATAGCACTATACAGGCCTTAAAAAAAGGAGTCTCTACTTTCCTCAAAAATCTCATTCTTGAACACAAGCTTCACTTCATTGGTTTTGCAAAAAAAACTATGGTTAAATTTTGTGAGGATTCATTATTAAGAAAAATTGACGTTGATCAAGAGCATTTGTGGATGTGCAACCCATCCAAGGGTAAATCAGGATGCATTTTGGTCCACATCAAGTTAGAATGGTATGATTTTGGTTCTTTTAAACAAGAAGAATTTATGTTGCAAATAAACCTTTGGGACAAGATAAATAAAATTAAGTGAAGCTTGTTGGTGTTTCATGGGGTTGCACGAGAAGAGAATAAGATTGCCTTATTTTCTAAACTATCTAGTTTTTGTTCCACAAACAAGGAACCCATCTTGATAGGAGGGGGCTTTTAATGTTATCAAATTTTTTAAAAAAAATTATAATGGACGGGGTTCATAGACACAATCTTTATTCAATTCCGATGCATTTTTTGAACTCAGAGAGCTTGTTGTGTGTGGAGGTGTGTATACTTGGTCAAACAATAAAGAAAATCCCACACTTCAGACATTTTTTCAAAGTTGTGGTTAATATGCTTTCTAGAAGTTTTAGATCACCAATCCTTTATTAGTGTGACTATTAGTAAAAATGTTAATCTATCTTAATACAATTTAAATTCGAACCTAGTTGGTTAAATAATCTTGATTTTCAAAGAAGCTAAAATAATTTGGCAAATACTCAAGTTAGTTAAACAATTTTAAAGAATGGTGTTTCAATTTGCATGGGGACATATATGGGTCAGAGTATCCACAGGGCATGTATATTCGACCGCATCTGTTTATCGGGCTAGAGGCCATGACAAAGGAGTCCTGCGAGGGTCTAGCGAATTCATCAGCATCGATGCCATAGAGAGACATCTGAAGCACGCAAACTGATGCCATGGCGAATTCATCAGCTTTTTTCAGCACATTCAGCACATTCCATATAACAAACTAGGAATCCAATTAGCCGATTGCTCTGATCCCATTGTAATAACCCACAGGATAATAGGATTTGATCAATCTAATGTACATTCCATGTAACAAACTAAGGGCCTGTTTGGAAAGCCGGTAATTTGGTCAAAACCCTTGTAATTTATAGGTCTATAAATTTTTCGGATTGAAATAGAAATTTGCTGTTTGGATGATCGATAAAGCTATTAATTTTATGGCCAGATTAAGCCAATACCGGTGTAAAATAAAAAAACACCTTCGTCGGTCTGGAAAAGAATACGAAGGATGTCGGGCTCCTTCGCTCGACTCCTCGGTCCTCGCTGGTCGCGGCCGCGGCGGCGAGCGAGTGAGCGATGATTCCTGCCTTCCAGATGGTGGTGTCGTCGAGTTACAAGCTTCTGCTAAACTCCTCCATGCTCAAAACTCTGATCCTTCTACCCGGCACAAACCGCATGGATCCGAGGTGGATCATTAGCAAGGAGAGGCACATTAGCGGCAGTTTCTACGGTAGGCGATTTCACAGTGAAGGCACGCTAATCCAGCGGCGGCGCGAGTCAATCGATGGCGACGGAAGAAATTGCTGGCGAAGCTGCTCTTACGCCTCTGAGTAGCAGAGCAGGCCGAATAAATTGCAGGCGGAAGCTGCTACGCCTCTGAGCAGCAGAGCAGGCCACCCTTCGGCCGTCCGGCACTTCTTTCCGGCGAGCGGCGGCGTGAGGTCATGATGTGCGTCCTGCAGGCACCTGCGGCTTCCTCCTACTCATGCCCCATCACGAGGAGCGACAAGCTTCTCGACTAGAACGCTGGCTTGTAGAACTCCAGCATGCATGGTAGCTCTGTCCACGGTGCGGATGCTTGGTTTACAAGGGAATGATATTCCAATTGTCTTCTTGTGCATAAGAAATTACAGATGGAAGCAAATTACAGATGAAATAATTTACTATAACAATTCTAAATCCTGATTATCAGAACGGTCAGAATTTTGACTTGAGACAGCCGGATCAGCGATCGTAGCAGCGATCCGTCTGAGGTGGGTCAACGAAGGCGACAGCCAGGCTGCCGGCGCGTCCAGTGGCGGTGCAAGGCGTGGTGACCAGCACCTTTCTTGGGGAAGTAGCTGGCGGGCGGCGGTGGCCGAGAGCAGAGAGCGGGGAAAGGGATTAACCCTAACCTTTCTTGCCTTTTCTTATTGATTGATCCACCATATATATAGGCCGGATGTTACAAGGTGCTAATGGGTTAGGCCCAAGAGCCTTTTTCTCTATGTAGAGGCTTGATTTCTATAACAGCTAAGCTTGCTGCCCCTCATTATTCCCTAGGTCGCTTTACGATTGTTACATCTATCCCTACCTAGAGAATCAGCTCGTCCTCGAGCTGGAACTTGGGGAAGTAGCCCTTGAAGAGGCCTAGATCTTCCTATGTTGTCTCCTCTGGAGGCATCTCCTTCCAACGCTTCAGTATTTTGATTTTGTCACCATTGGCTCTGGCTTCCAGCATCTTGTCAGGAGTTGGAAGTGTCGATCCATCGTCTAGTACTAGGAGTTCAGCTGGTTCTGTTGGTGGTGGTCCATGATGTGGTTTGAGCATATTGATATGGAAGGCATTATGTATCCTGGAACCCTTTGGTAGGTCAAGTCGGTATGTGGTTGAAATGATGATTGATTCTATCTGATAGGGTCCATAGTATTTTGGTGCCAATTTGTGTTTCCTGAGGTCAGTGATGCCGAATGTTGAGCAAGTCTGCAACTTGAGGTAGACCCAATCTCCAACCAAGAAATTAATATCTGTGTGTTTGCGGTCGTAATGCTTTTTGTAGTAATCCTATGATTGAAGCAGTCGGAGCTTTGTCCTATCCAGGAAGTCATCATGTTCAATGAGTAATTTGTCAATATCCGGGGTCATAGCATCACCAGGTATGAGTGATTGTAGGAGTGGTGGATCATGCCCATAAACAAGTTTAAAAGGGGTTGTTCTGATGGATTGGTGATAGGAAGTATTGTAGCAATATTATACCCATGGAAGCCAATGTAACCAATCATTCGGTTTGTCTCCTGTCATGCAATGGAGGTACATTGTGATTGTTTTGTTGACATTCTCAGATTGTCCATCTGATTGAGGGTGGTAGGCTGATGTCATATTGAGTTTGATTCCAGAGAGTCAGAACAGTTCTTGCTAAAATTTGCTTGTGAATACCACATCGCGATCTGTGAGTATGGATTTGGGTACTCCACGTAGTCTTACTATCTCTGAGAAGAATTTTTGGGCTACTGTTGTGCTGTGTATGGTTGTGCTAGGGGAATGAAGTGAGCTAATTTGGAGAGGCTCCCTTTAGTTCGTCTAATAGTTCATCGTTCACTAGGATGGGGAATTTATCTTTGAGTGTATTGTCATTTAGGGCTCGATAGTCCACGCAAAAGCGCCAGGACCCAACGTGCTTCTTGACAAGCAGGACTGGTGATGAGAAAGGTGACATGTTGCATCTGATTATGCCTTGTTCAAGCATTTCATCACACTGTTTCTCAAGTTCATCTTTCTGTAGTTGTGAGTATCGGTATTGTAACACCCTAAAATTTGCATGATTTTAAAATAGCCAAAATGATTTAATTTATGCATGTGTGAGAGCATAAAACATAGGAAATGATAATTTTTATGAAAATAAAATCAATTTTAGGGCCAGAAGCATGCTTGTGTATTCATGCTGGTGTATAATTTTTATTGTGATGTTTAGATTTTGTTGGGTTTGATTTGGATTTCAAAATCTACTTCAAAATCTATTTGGAAAAGTAGTTTGAATAAAAAAAGGAATTTTTCCTTTTCCTCCCCCTTTCTCTCTTTCTGGCCCAAACAGGCCTGGTGAGCCTGCCCTCTCTCCTTTTTCCCTTGGCCCAAAGGCCATTTCCTTTCCCTGGCCCATCCGGCCATTTTCTCTCTGGGCCGGCCCAGTTAGCTGGCAAGACAGCCCGCCTAATCTTCTCTTCCTTGTGTCACCGATAACCAGGGCCCTCCCGTCGGTGTCTTCCTCTTTTCCCAGCTCGTGTTCGAGCATGACTGTAACACCTTTGGTGTTATATTAACTAAAACCTGCCATGTCATCATTTGCACTGCAAAGCATTCATGATTAAGTCAATCTTGATGCGCATTAACTAAAACAAGTTTACATTTCATAGGTTGATTGTGTTTCTGAAATGTGTTGTCACATGAAATAATAAAACCCTACTTTCGAATGACATCCCAAATACTTAGTTTATATTCTATGTACTTGAGGTGTAAACTGTGTTTACACTAGTGTCAAGCATAGTGTATAAATCTAAGTCCAACCCTAAAAATGATTTCCATATTTGAAGTTGAATTTGGGTTTCAAAGCTTATTCTCAAATCTTGCAATTCAAATTTAAATTCAAATTGGAAAGCTATAAAAGGTTTTTCAAAAGTCAACTTGGTCAACCAAGGGTGTCATTGGGTCATTGACCTCAAAATGTCCTTGGATGATGTATGTAATCCCTAATAACCAACCAATTAAATTAGAAACGAAATCGAGTCTGAATTCGGTTTCAAAAACCCTTTGTTTCAAAACCTAGTTTTATCCCCTTTTCTGTAATTCAAAATCTATAAGGAATTTGGGGATACTCTAAAAAGATAGTTTGTAGATCTTGACAAGAACTATAAATTTGGTATATAAAGTTTTTCAAGTTTCCATAAAGAATTTCAAATAAATTTGAAAATATAGTTTTCTAGCATTTGTCCCCTTTTGATTTTAAAACCATAATTCAAAAATTATGCATAATTTGGGAAAACTTTATATATTAAAAAGGTTTGGTTTGGGAAGTTAAACATTTCATAGTTTGAAGATTTTCAAGTTTTATTGAAAAGTCAAAAGTAATTTCAAATGTTTGTTTCTAGGGTTTTATTCCCTTTTTGAATTTGAATTCAAATTTCAAAATCTAGACAGAATTTGAGGATGCTAGTTAAATAAAAAGTGTAGCTCTTGAAAAGTTATGCAAATTATATTTTTGGAGATTTTCAAGTTCTTATGTAAATTTTGGAGTAATTTGTAATTTCAAACGAATGGCAATTCTATAATTTTCTCGAACAGCACCAAGACCTATCGTCGGCCGCCATCGCCGGCTTCTCAACCCATGCCGCCATCCACCGCCGCACATGCATGGCTGCCAGCGTGCTCCTGGATGCGCGAAGCTTCACCATCGCTGTGTCGCTCGTCCATGCTTCGCCTCTGCCCTATAAATAGGTCGGCCGCCGCCATTTCTCTTCTTCTTTCTCCATGCTGCCTCCGCCGACGACCTTGCTCCGCCGCCCAAATTCGCCACCGTTGCTCCATCTCTGCTCGCTTCATCTTGCCAAAAGCTCCGCCATATCCTTGCGCTTCGATTGGGATAGCTCGTGCTCGCTCTCCCCGTCCGAGCCGCCTGCACGACGTCGTCTTCCTCGCGACCGGTCGCCGAGCCGCCGCGAGCTTCCTCGCCGTCCACCATCGCCAAGGTGGAAAATATTTTACCTTTAACCCTCCCATCATATTCTCCATGCTTCGCTGCCCCTTATGCACCTCTTGGTCGGTCTGATGGTGCACAGGAAGCGCCAGAACGCCGTCCTTGCCACCGGAGCGCCGCCGCCGCCATCAGCGCCGCTGTCCACAGCTCGACTTAGTCACTCCGAGCTTCCATTACCGTGCGCCCTAGACCCGTGGTGAGCTCCTGCACCTGTCCATGCCCTCAATTCCATCTCTCTTGCGCCGTAGGATCCGGCTGCCGCGCGTCGCCGCCGGCGTGACCTTGCCGCTCCGCCGCGCGCGTAGCCGTTGCGGCTAGGGACCAAAGTGAGCCTCATCTTGTTGTCAATTATATTCGCGAGAGTGTATGGATTATAACCGTGCGCTCGTCGTCGCCGAAAAAGCTCCGGTGAGCTCTTCCGCCGGACCGCCGCGCCGCCATGACCGCCGGCGTGGGTGGCGCCGTCACCCCGCTGTACCATTTACTACCCTGATCGACTCCCCGTGCCAAGCTGAGCCCAATGGTTCAAGTCCGATCGCCGGAGACCTCGCCGTCGGCGAGTAATCACCGTCGGTCAGCGCGGGAGCACTGTGCTCCTTTTTCTTTTTCTATTTTTAGAAAATGATTTAAATGTTATTTTCTTTGAAAAATCATAGTAATTCATGTATAGCTCTAAAATTCTAAAAATTTTTGTGTACGTTCTTTATGATGTCATCTACCTAGGAAAAATATGAAATGCCAAATTTGAGTAGTTTTTGCATAAGTTAAAATTAGCCCTTTTAATTGAAAAATGAACTTTCAATGATTTTTAATAAATAAAATAATTGGCTTTTAATTCTGAAATTTGTTTTGCCATCTAATTAGACCAAGAGCTTTTCAAAATAAAATTTTAAGCTTAATTAGACAACTTTAATTTTTATGCCTTTATTCTATGCTTTTAAATAATTAATTAATCCTGTTTAATTAAGTTAATCACTATAGGATTTGTTTGACTTTGGGATTGAGTGATGACCTTAGGTCATTAACCCTAATGACCTTTGGCACTTTAATTAATTATTTGCGCTTACCTGAATCATGTCATTAGGG
>CM041638.1:26778293-26793045 GCA_023333625.1 Bothriochloa decipiens
TTCATGTGTTTAATAACTTTCATAAATAATGTAGTTAACCCTAATGAACTTAGTAAATATGTTTGGGTTGACTTGCAACTTTATCGTGAAGGAAAGTTGTACTCAAGCCATTAATCTGATCATATATCCATCGAGCATCATGTTTACTATTCAATCATGTTGAAGCATATCATTGCATCGTATAGTTTCTGATAACGGAGAGTTTAACGTTGTCGCCCAGATTCGAAGGAAGAGCAGACTCAGGAGATTGGAGTTGATCCAGAGCTCAAGACCATCTACCTCGACTACCAAGGCAAGCCCCGGATGCATTCAAACCCTATTCTATTTTATAAAAGTTTTATTGTTTCAGTTATGATATGATGCATTAAGTAATAGGAGTTGACTGAAAACCCACCAACTGCATTACCTGTCTTACTTTCATATTCCTTGTTACCTGTTCAAACAGATGCGTAGTAATGCTTAGCCCTGCTTAATTAATTAAGTGTTCAAAGAGAAAAGAATGAAAAAGATGAGATTGGTTTATCTGTTGAGATCATGATGATAGTTAATAAATCGAGTCCGGACGGCTAACTTGCATTGGGAACGGAGTCCCTCTGTAGTGTTTCCGTCTGTTGATGCCCTAGGTCCCATGTCGATGGTGAATTGGTGACATCGAGAAATTAGAAATTCCACATGCATGAAGTGATATACTGATGGTTGGAGCCGGGTATATCATGGAGTGACTTATAGTGGGGCCAGAGACCCCACATATGTCATAGTGTGTTTTACTGTGGGTTTAAGTTCCCACGTATCTCGGTACACTGGGTCGAAGTGCTCATGTGTATCATGTGATGATATATGGCTGCGGTTGTTATCCCGGTATATCGGTTCACCTGCTATGCTTAGGAGTTAGAGTCTCCTGCATATCAGTAACCTAGGTCCCAGCTGGGTATGAAAATGGATTCGAATTGCCGTGCTTCTCGGAGAAGAAGACTCGATCGGTGTTCATCGTCGTAGTAACAACTTGAATAATGAGTAAGGTTTAAGAAAAAAGTTGGTTGGAAAATTTTGATTTTAAGCAAGACAGCTTTTCTTTCTTTCAAGCTTTTCTGCAAAATTTCTTATCTCCTGCAAGCCTTACCTTGTCCCTCTAGCCTGCATTTCCTGAGTCTTCACCCCTCTTTTTCGTCGGGTCAGTCTTGTTGAGTACTTTTGTACTCAGGGTTTGTTGAACCCTTGTTGCAGGTGAGCCTCATGGGCAGGAATGTTTCGCATCCTGCTGCATGATCATCATCGAGGAAAGTGATGATGAATAGGATATCTCGCTCTTAGGCAGAGCATATAATCAAGGTGGATGTAATAAGTTATATTTTTATTCCACTGCTATATATGGTTTGTAATAATCCAACTTATGGTTTGTAAACTTATGTTATTGTAATCCTTCCGCTCTTTTACTCTAATGTATATTATTTATATAAAACTGTTGTAATACTACAATGTCTCTTTGTAATGATTGATCCTGCTCGGAGAATCGTGGATGATTCGGGATTTACCCGACAGACCTTTTAAGTTTTATGGAACACATTCATGGTTATTTGGAGTCTGTTTAGACAATAACCATACGTGTGGGCCATAGGATTTAGGAGGTTCTGCCACAATGCACAGCGTCAGGAGTCCGAGCTCGCTCCATCTCGATCTCACGTGCGCTCCATGCAATCTCCCCCATATAAGCAAGCGCTGCGCGTCCGCATCGCCCTTAGCTAAACCCTCACGTCTGCAGTCGCCCACGCTCGAGCTTGCAGCAGCCGCAACCCTAGCCGTCACTGCCTTGAACTCGAGCTCGTGATTCAAAGCCGCGTTGCCTCCATCGACTTGTCATCGGGTTTCTCTTAATCCTAATGAACTCGCCAAGTCTTTTTTCCCTAATTTTCGTGCACAGTTTTGATCTATGTGTCTCGCCGGACTTGGCAGGAAGCTTGCATCCGCTGTCGCACATCGCTAGCCAGCCTTCGTCTGCTTAGACCTCCATCTTCGTGACCGGTGAGTGCGCGTTGAGCTCCGCGTTCGATTGGTACTGGTCTTGAGTCAAACCGTGATCTCTAGGGCCGGTTTTTCCGACAAGTTCCACGACCGCCGGCCATGGCCAACCGTCGCGCCGGTCGTCTTCCTGGCGAGCCCCCTCTCTCTTTTACACCTCATCTAATCTGAGCCGATCAACTTAGATCTAACGGCTTTTCGGGTTGCAATTTTATAGAAAACCCCTTGAGTTTTGTCTATTTTACTTAAGAGTCCCTAGCCAGATGGATAATTCATATTTTCTGATTTATTTTAATTCCAAAAGTAGTTCAGTTTATTTATGATTTTGCCATTATCTAATTTTTCATATAACTTTTTCGTTTTTAGTCCAAATCGATCCATTCAATTTACGTTAGATTTGTAATTTTGTGATCTACATGTTAATACCACTGTTAGATCCATTTTCCACTGTTTAAATTTGAGGTTAGATTTAATCTATTATTTTCTTATAGAAAAACTTCTAAAATTCATAACTTTCTCTTTATAGCTCCGATTTTGATAATCTTTACGTCTGTGTGATTGTAGCGACGTGTAGATTAGTTTTATAAACTCTTTTCAATCTGTTTTTGTTGATATGGTGTATTGTTCCAATTGAATCTATTTGTTTGCTCGTGTATGACTGCTTGATGCTTGTGTGTTGCTGATTATTAATCGAATCTAGAAAGTAAGCCATTCGTTGAAGATCAAGTGTTCTTCGACCATCAAGATCAGCAGGATCAGCAGGAGAACTTTGATAAGGCAAGTATAGTTGGGACCATCCTTGTTACCTATTCACTATACACGATAAAAATCATATGCATGTGTCTCTTTGCTACCCTGTGAAGAATACCTAGATTTGATTACCAGTTTACCTTGATAACTGGAGATGTTGCATATGGGTAGTCTATGCTAGTGCTTTATAATCATGATCTTGTAACTTGATTAATGACTATGCAACTAATGTTTAAAATATGGTTTTCTATAAGATCCAAACTATAAGGGATCACCCGGGACTTAACGTGCAGCTATGAGGGCTATATGGCTCTGGCTCTAGTCGTTCATAGGACCTTTTCTAGTGAGTTAGAGGATCTGCGAGTTGGGTATAGGGTGGCTCCTCCATTATGTGTATAGCCGGGTAGGATGTCTGCCATTTTGGGAGGAGGGTTTCCCTACATCCGATGATCCTGCGGTCCTAACTTGTTAGACGAACCTATGAAAGGCTTTATAGTGAACCCTGTCAGCTTTCCTTGGTAGAGAGCTAAGAGGCTGATCCCCTCGGACGAAAGGGCAAATCAAGACTCACAGTGAAAGTGTACACCTCTGCACAGAGTTTAAACCGATATATCATCCATGCTCATGGAAAGAGCGGCCTTGGAGACTTTATGGAATGGATCATCAATCTAAATGGTGCTATATGTTAAAGTTGTTTTCATTATATTCTTAATCATATTTACCTGATCATGTGGTTATGGGAATTGTTACTACCTTGATGCTAATTGCTAAAATATGACGTACACTAAAAAGCTACTTGCAGTTAAACCGTGTCAACCTTTATTGAGCTTCATGAACCCCTTCTATGCTTGCTAAGTACGTAAGTACTTACACTTGTTTTATTTCTACTTGGAAAATCCTGGATGGGTAACAGATCCAGATTGGAGTGAGAGCTATCGACATGACTACTAGCTTGTGTCAACCAGTTGACGTGTCCCTGTGGCAGAGCTATCATCTGGAGTTATCTTAGTTATATCTTATTTTTGTTAAAGACTATGTCATGCTATTCGTGCGCTATGTAATAAACTCTGATTTGGTACTATTTATAATTTATCAACTTATGTGTGCGACATCCTAGGGCGCATGTAAGGCTTTTATATATCTTATTTTTGTCCTTAAAAATGAGATATGACAAATTGGTATCAGAGTATGGTTGACTATAGGATGCAAGCCTTGGTAGAATGATCATTTTTAGCTCTCTTTGCTTCACTAACTTCTTGCTTACCACCTTGGTCTTGTTATTTTCTAATTTTTTATGCTTCTTCTAGCTTATTCTGTTGTGAAACATTGATTTTAACTTAACTTGGTCTAAATCTATAGATGCGTACCCATTTGACTGCCTGCAAGATGACTGGAGGTTCCATTCCACCAAGGGTGGTGGTGTATGTGCCAATGGAGCCAAGGAAGGAAGAAGCATGTGAAGAGGAACTACCTGCACAACAGGCGCCATCTCCTCAACCATCACCTATGCCTGAGCTTGAAGAAGAACCTATGGAGGATGTCCAAGAAGAAGTGGAGGTTCTGGAGCCTATGGAAGAGGAGCATGATGTCATTGACATCAGCAGTGATGACGAGGAGGACATTGCACAAGATGATGAAGAGATGGAAGTTGCTGGAGGTGATGACGAACCCCCTCCAATGAAATGGACCACGGAGGAGCGTACCTTGTGGGATCATGATTCTGTAGCACATTGTCGTCTGGTGGAGGGGCTGACTCAATACTATGCTGATTGGAAGCCTGCAATACAATACGTCTGTGTTGAGTATACTCATCCTCTTGCAATGACTTATTGGAAGACCACTGTAAACATCTTCTCTGAAAATGAGGGACCAGGAGTTTTCAAGCTTGAAAGGAATCATTTTCATTGGGGACATCGCCATACCATGGAGAGCAGTATTGATGATGCAGCATTTTAAGCATGGGTGAGTCTTCGTGGAAATCACTGTGAGTCAACGCAGCATGATCGCTACCATTATCTTCCCTATGATTATCCAAATATGGAGGATGGATGGGCAATGATGATCCCTTCATATCATGAACCAGCACACCAAGCTACGGCACACTTTGGCTATGATATGATGGAAAGGGTTAGGATCTTGGAAGCTACGCTCTACCAGCAAGGGAAGGATTACAGGAAGTTGTAAGAGGCCCATGACAACCACAGAGCTTCCATTGGCAAACCAAAGATTTATGAGAAGAGTGCCCCTCCTTTTCATCTTTAGATGCAGGAAACCTTTTATGTAATCGTCGTTAGTTTTTGTTAGACAAGTTGAGTCAAGTCTTTTATTGCGAGTGAACTTTGGTGTGCTAGTTGAGTTGTCTTTATGATTATGAGTGATTTGCTTCTTTGTAATGATTTCTGGAGCTTTGTGGGAATGTCCGCAACGTTCCATAGTTAAACATATTAGGGTTTTGGGGTCTTTAATAAAGTATAGTTTGGTCAATCTCGAATCAATCCTGTGATGGAATTCTGGAGCAGTCTATTATATCTCGAGTTTGGTTATTGCAAACCTAGCAAATTTTTTATGGAAATAACTAGACTTCAGTACCTTTCCGATGCCACAAGAATCACCCTTATAGCTATTCTGAGCTGTGAGTTATATCTAAACTAAATCAACATTTCTGCACAGTCTGGAAGTCTGAGCAGTACCTGTTGTTTGCTCTTTTTAGCAAATTTAATCATCTAATCTAACAATATGATATAAAATAAAGTCATAGATAATCTCCTAAGATTTTTAACTGTATAATGTTTGTCTAAATTGGATATCTGGAACTCCAGTTATGACAATTTTACTGGACTACTGAAACTATAACTCGCCCAAAAATTTTTGAAATCATTAGTTCAGTTGTTCTAAGGATCCTTTATATGAAATGGTGTAGATGTCGAGAAGAGGAGGCAAGAATGTTGCTGGGAAAAATCCCCCACCAATGACCCGTGAAGAGTACATGGCCTCACAAGCTGAGATGATGCAGGCCTTGACGTAACTGGCGCAGACCGTGCAAGCTGGAGGAGTGCCACACGCACTACCACCTCAGAACAAGCACCGGGAGTTCATGCATGGGAACCCTCCTGTATTTTCTCACTCCATTGAGCCACTGGATGCTGATGACTAGGTACGTGCTGTGGAGAAGCAATTGAACCTTGCTTAGTGCAATGATCAAGAGAAAGTGTTCTATGCGTCTAGACAGTTGCAAGGTGCTGCACAAATATGGTGGGAGTCTTATCAAGTTACTCATCCCGCCAATGCTCCCACCATCATGTGGGCAGATTTTGTTAGGGATTTCAAGGCACACCACATCCCTGAAGGTCTGATTGAGCAGAAGCAAGAGGAGTTCAGATCTCTGAGGATAGGCAACATGACCATGAGCGAATATCACAACAAGTTCAATGAGCTTGCTCGCTATGCTCCAAATAAAGTAAGGAAAGAGGCTAACAAGCGGCGTCATTTCCTCAATTGGATCTACTATGAGCTTAGGTTGCAGTTGGCTGGCCAGAAGTATGCAATTTCCAGGAGTTGTTGAATAGCGCTATTGTGCTTGACAACATGCGTAGGGACAAGGATAGGAAGAGGAAGATGGAAGGACAGGGATCTGGGAGCAATAGTCATTTCCGTCCAAATTCTCAAGGCTATCAATAGAGGTACCAAGGACCAGTTAGTCAGTGGAACCGTTTCTCCAATCCACCGCGTCCTCAGTACCCTCAGAACAATCTGAACCATTCGTAGAACCAATAGTAGAACTAGAATCAGAGGACACCGCAGCAGCAGGGGAATCAGACTCCACGCCTCAACGCTCCTAACAACATTCCCTTGAAGAACGGCACTCCTAGCACTCCCAATAGGTGTTTCAGTTGTGGTGATGTGGGGCATTATGCTAATAATTGTCCTAAGAAGAATCAACAGACGCCACAGAGGCAGAGTGGCAATGGAAAATCTTATGCTAACCATGGCAGAGTGAACCATGTGTCCACTGAAACTGCATAAGAAGCTACTACTCTGGAGGCGCCTGAAATCATGCTGGGTACATTTAGTATCAACTCTATCTCTGCTACTGTTCTTTTTGATTCTGGAGCTTCGCATTCTTTCATATCACAAGCATTTGTTAGAGCACATAGTATACCTCTTCTTGTTTTAAAAGAACCCATGTTAGTGAACTCACCGGGAGGAGGAATGCTAGCTTCCTATTATTTCCCCTCAATTAGTATCATTTTAAGGGGGGTAGAGTTCACTGCTAGTCCGACTGTGTTGAGCGCATCTGGCATTGATGTGATTCTGGGTCTAGACTGGATGAAGCAGCATAATGTTGTAATTCAGTGTAAGGAGAAAGTGGTAATTCTGACAACACCAAAGGGAGATAGAATCAATGTTGAAGTGACAGTGCAAGCACCACCTACAGCTATAGTGAACCTGCTAGATAAAGATGATGATGATAAGGACCGTGTTGTGGAAGAGTTCCCAGATGTTTTCCTTGATGACTTGCCAGGTATGCCACCTGACCGTGACATTGAGTTTATTATTGAGTTATTACCTGGTACTACACCTATAGCTAAGCGTCCATATAGAATGGGGTTAATGAATTAGAGGAACTCAAGAAACAGTTGAAGGAGTTACAGGAGAAGGGTTTCATATGTCCTAGTTCGTCTCTGTGGGGTGCTCCTGTGATCTTTGTCGAGAAGAAGGATGGTACTCAACATATGTGTGTTGACTACCATTCTCTCAATGAAGTCACTATCAAGAACAAGTACCCGCTGCCGAGGATTGATGATTTGTTTGATTAGTTAAGAGGTGCTTGTGTGTTTTATAAGATTGATTTGCATTCTGGCTACCATCAGTTGAAGATTCAAAATTCAGATATCCCGAAGACAGCATTCACCACAAGGTATGGGTTGTACAAGTACACTATCATGTCCTTTAGTTTGACCAATGCACCTACCTACTTTATGTACATGATGAACAAAGTGTTTATGGAATATCTTGACAATTTCATGGTAGTGTTCATTGATGATATTTTGGTGTTCTCCAAGACTAAAGAAGAACATGCAGAACATCTAAGGTTGGTGTTACAGAAGCTCAGGGAACACAAATTGTATGCTAAGAAGAGCAAGTGTGAGTTCTGGCTGAACAAAGTTTCTTTCCTGGGTCATGTTGTATCTAATGGAGGTATAGCAGTGGATCCTAAGAAGGTGAAGGACGTTTTGGATTATGAGCCACCTACTGATGTAAGTGAGATTCATAGTTTTCTTGGTTTGGCTGGTTATTATAGGAGGTTCATTGAAGGTTTCTCCAAGCTTGCTAAACCTATGACAGCTCTGCTAGAGAAGAATGTCAAGTTTGTATGGTCTGACAAGTGTCAAGCTAGTTTTGAAGAGTTGAAGAAGAGATTGACTACAGCTCCTATGTTGATACTATCAGATCTGAATAAGAAGTTTTCTATCTATTGTGACACGTCACGACAAGGATTGGGGTGTGTTCTTATGCAAGAAGGGAGAGTTGTGTCCTATGCATCCAGGCAGTTGAGGAAGCATGAGTTAAATTACCCTACTCATGACTTGGAGTTAGCAGCAGTGGTTCATACATTGAAGATCTAGAGACACTATCTGATTGGTCACAAGTGTGATGTTTACACAGGTCAAAAGAGTTTGAAATATATCTTCACTCAATCAGATTTGAACTTAAGACAACGCTGATGGCTGGAGTTGATCAAGGATTATGATTTTGAGCTGCTTTATCATCCCGGGAAAGAAAATGTTGTGGCTGATGCACTTAGCAGAAAGAGGTATGTTAGTGAGGTTCAAACTATGACTATGTCCAAGGAGTTGTGTGTTGAGTTCTAACGTTTGAATCTTGGTGTTGTTCTTAATACTATGGAGATAGAGGTAACCCCTACTTTAGAGCAAGAAATACGCAAGGGTAAGCTAGAAGATGAGAAATTGAAAGAGATAGCAGGGAACGTTGTGATCGGGAAGGCACCTAGTTTCCGCATTGATGAAGATGGTACGCTGTGGTTTGGTAAGAGGATATGTGCGCCAGAGATAAAGGCCATTTGTGATGCAATACTAAGAGAGGCACATGAGTCAGCTTACTCCATTCATCCTGGCAGTACAAAGATGTATCTAGATATCAAGGAAAGATATTGGTGGTATGGTTTAAAGAGAGATGTGGCTGCGTATGTTGCTATATGTGATACATGCCAACGTGTGAAAGCCGAACATCAAAGGCTAGCTGGATTGTTACAACAAATGAAGATACCTGAATGGAAGTGGGATAAGGTTGGTATGGATTTTATAGTGGGATTACCACGCACTAAGAGTGGCTATGACTCTATATGGGTAACTATTGACTGATTAACTAAGGTTGCTCACTTCATTCCTGTCAAAACTACCTACACTGGGCAACAGTATGTTGAGATATACATGGAGAAGATTGTGTGTTTGCATGGAGTTCTAAAGAAGATTGTGTCTGATAGGGGTACTCAATTCACATCTCATTTTTGGAAGATAGTGCATAGCGCCCTGGGTACGCAGTTGAACTTTAGTACTACTTTTCATCCTCAGACTGATGGTCAGACTGAGAGGATAAATCAGATACTAGAGGATATGCTGAGGGCATGTGCATTACAGAAAGGAACTAGTTGGGATAAGAGTTTGCCTTATGCTGAGTTCTCATATAACAACAGTTACCAACAGAGTCTCAAGATGGCACCTTTTGAAGCATTACATGGAAGAAAGTGTAGAACTCCATTGTTCTGGAATCAAACCGGGGAGATACAACAGTTTGGTCCAGATTCACTCAGAGAGGCGAAAGAACATGTCAGAATGATCAGGGAGAATTTAAGGGTGGCACAATCCCGTCAGAAGAGATATGTGGATACTCGAAGAAGGGAACTCGCTTTCGAAGTAGGAGATTATGTGTACTTGAAAGTATCACCTATGAGGGGTGTGAGGAGGTTTAACATGAAGGGAAAATTAGCACCAAGGTATGTTGGTCCATTCAAGGTTATTGCGAGACGTGGTGAAGTGGCTTATCAATTAGAATTGCCGGAAAAGTTGTTCGGTGTACATGATGTGTTCCATATGTCTCAACTTAAAAAGTGTTTACGTGTGCCAGAGATAGAGCAAATACCTATAGAGGAACTTACAGTAAAGGATGATCTTACTTATGAAGCATATCCGGTTAAGATTTTTGAAACAGCGGAACAGATCACAAGGAGCAGGATTATTAAGATGTGCAAAGTTCAGTGGAATCGGTATTCTGAGGCTGAGGCAACTTGGGAAAGAGAAGAGGATTAGAGAAAGGCATATCCAAAGTTCTTTGAGTAAGTAGCTCAATCTCAAGGATGAGATTATTTTAAGGGGGTTAGATTTGTAACACCCTAAAATTTGCATGATTTTAAAATAGCCAAAATGATTTAATTTATGCATGTGTGAGAGCATAAAACATATGAAATGATAATTTTTATGAAAATAAAATCAATTTTAGAACCAGAAGCATGCTTGTGCATTCATGCTGGTGCATAATTTTTATTGTGATGTTTGGATTTTGTTGGGTTTGATTTGGATTTCAAAATCTACTTCAAAATCTATTTGGAAAAGTAGTTTGAATAAAAGAAAAAGGAATTTTTCCTTTCCCTCCTCCTACATCCGATGACCCTGCGACCCTAACTTGTTAGACGAACCTATGAAAGGCTTTATAGTGAACCTGTCGGCTTTCCTCGGTGGAGAGCTAAGAGGCTGATCCCCTCGGATGAAAGGGCAAATCACGACTCACAGTGAAAGTGTACACCTCTGCATAGAGTTTAAACCGATATATCGTCCATGCTCATGGAAAGAGCGGCCTTGGAGACTTTTATGGAATGGATCATCAATCTAAATGGTACTATATGTTAAAGTTGTTTTTATCATATTCTTAATCATGTTTACCTGATCATGTGGTTATGGAAATTGTTACTACCTTGATGCTAATTGCTAAAATATGACGTACACTAAAAAGCTACTTGCAGTTAAACCGTGTCAACCTTTATTAAGCTTCATGAACCCCTTCTATACTTGCTAAGTACGTAAGTACTTAAACTTGTTTTATTTCATTACTTGGAAAGTCCCGGATGGGTAACAGATCAGAATTGGAGTGAGAGCTATCGACACGACTACTAGCTTGTGTCAACCAGTTGACGTGTCCCTGTGACGGAGCTATCATCTGGAGTTATCTTAGTTATGTCTTATTTTTGTTAAAGACTATATCATGTTATTCGTGCGCTATGTAGTAAACTCTGATTTGATACTATTTATAATTTGTCAACTTATGTGTGTGACATCCTGGGGCACATATAAGACTTTTATATATCTTATTTTTGTCCTTAAAAATGAGATATGACAGGTATGGGCGTATCACTGTTGGTTTGGTTGGACCTTTCAGGTGGATCCTATGGTCATACCGATGCTTCAGAGGAAGTCCAGATGGTTCTTGAAATAATCTATGGAATTCGGATAAGATGTTTTCTAAGTAATCTGTTTCCTGAAACTGATGTATGTGTGGTTGGTGCACCGGTTTTGTAAGGCTTGACCATATCACATGGCGACCTTGTCTCCAGAATTTCATTGTGAGGTTATTGAAGTCCCATATAATTGGTCCAAGTGAGCTGAACCACTTAACTCCCAAGACGAAGTCATAGCCACCCAATTTGATCCCATAATAGTCAATTGTGAATTCCTCGTTTCCGATCTGAATCTGAATGTTGTTGAAGAGGCCAATGTTGGATATCTGTTCACCTTTTGCCACCGTAACCTTGATTGCCTTAGGTGGTGGTTTACGTTGGAGGTTCAGGGATGTTGCTGTTGCGAAGTCGATGAAATTGTGCATAGAGCCGGAGTCCAAAAGTGCCAGGTAGTGTTGCCCATTGATGGTCAATTGAACCTGCATAGTTTGGCTGGTGTTGATGCCTGATATTGCATTGACAAATATCTCAATTTCAGTCGGTTCAGGAGGATCTGTTTCAGGAGTTGCCACATAGTACTTTTGGGCTAATGAAATTACTGTCTTGAGGTCTTTTGGTTGGTGTCACTGAATGTCAAGTTGAAGTACAGAGGCTAGTCCTGCCATGTAAAGAATTGTTTGTTGGCTTGTTGATAGACCTGTCACTCTGTTGAATATTTGCAGGAATTGGTTTGTATATGTGTGTACCTATCCTGTTTGTTTGGTTGTGGCCAGATCGCCTAAGTGGTTGTGATGTAGGCGTGGTCCGAATCTAGTTGTAATTGCATTGGAGAACTGTTTCCAAGTTGCTTTTGGAATGGCAGTCTCCCACCTTCTGAACCATGTCAATGCATCGCCATGTAAGTGGAATGCTATGAGGTTCAGTTGATCATCTGGTTTGAGGTGTTGTAGCAAAAAATTTCTGACATTTATACAGCCAAGAGGACGGGTCATCCTGTCCACATAGATAGGAAAATGTAACCTGTGCTGGTTATATGACTTTTTGGCGGATGAGTTGTCTTGCTGTGGGGGTAATGGAGGCGGATAGAGTAGTGGAATCTGGTGCTCATCCTGTGTATCATCTGGGGGTGAAGAAGAAAATCTCTTGCTTGGATGAACATACCTTACATCGGGCGGGTTGCTGCTCCACCAATAATTTTCTGAGTTTGTCTCCCCAGAAGTTAATCATGGTGCGGAGATCCTCGCAGGTGTCCATCGAAACCAAGAAATCCGATACCAGCTATAACAAGTCTAAATCCCGATTGTCAGAACGGTCGAAATTTTGACTTGAGGCAGCCGGATCAGCGGTCGTAGCAGCGATTCGTCTGAGGTGGGTCAGCGAAGGCGGCGGCCGACACGTCCAGCGGTGGTAGCGGCGACGCAAGGCGCGACGGCCTGCAGGGCGGGCGGCGCGGCGGCTGCTGGCGGGTGGCAGTGGCCAGGAGCAGAGAGCGGGGAAAGGGATTAACCCTAACCTTTCTTGTCTTTTCTTATTGATTGGCCCGCCATATATATAGGCCGGATGTTATAAGGTGCTAATAGGCTAGGCCCAAGAGCCTTTTCCTCTATGCAGAGGCTTGATTTCTATAACAGTTAAGCTTGCTGTCCCTCATTATTCCCTAGCCCACCACTGTTTTACGGGGCCTACCTCTGGGTCGTTTTACCATCGTTACATTTACAAAGCTTCCAAACAGGGCCTAAGGATCTAATTTGTAGTCGATCACTCCGATCCCATACTGATGAGATCCTAAAATAACATAGGAGTATATTAAACATCAGGATCAGAGGTTACCGGAAAAACCCCTGCATTGCCTTCTTCAGAGCCCGCACCGTTCGCAAGCTCGGTGAGATCCGGCGCCGGCGTGGTTGTGGTACGACCCGATTCCAATCCATCGCAACCTGATTTGGCAGCAAACTCGATCCATCCCAACCCGTTTAATATCTAAACCCATTACCACCTATCGTTTCGGTAGCACAACCCAACCCAAAACTGCGATTATTACCCGCGACCCATTACTCACACTGCTGTCTCCGTTTCATCCCCGCGAGCGCGAGATCTGCCCCAGAGCGCTCACACTGCCGGCCTGCTCGAATCCCCTTCCTTCGCGCCCCGATCCTCCCGGAGCGGCCTCCGAAATCCGCCGGCGATGGTCGTGTGCAAATGCCGAAAGGTAACTCATGATCCCAGGGTTTCTCGCGTTGTGTATGTATTGTTCAGCCGGCGGCACGAGGGCCGATTCGGGATCTGGGGTGTAAGGTGAGTGGGTCATCGGCGGCGTGATCCCGATTCGACCAAGGGGCGCGAAGCGCTCCCATTTTGGGGCCTGTATGCGTTCGCCGCGGGCGTTGAGGTTTGCTGGCTCGACGCTTGGGCAATTTCATCGAATATCTCCGTTGTGTTCTTGTAGCCGAATTGTTGCTTGACGCCGTCAGTGGCCTCTGCTGCAGTTTTGAGCTGATGGGTTTGCGTGCTTGTTTCAGGCGACGAGGGTTTACTGCTTCGTCCACCAGGTCCCCGTCTGTGGCGTGTGCATATGCTCCCCGGAGCATCAGCTATGCGTGGTGAGTGGACTTCTCAACTTCTCGATCGTTGCCTCTGCCGTAAACAAAGGGCATCTAGAGTGAAAACTGGTTCACTCAGAATAGCAATTGAGCTACTGTTGTGGTGTCTAGAATTAGCACTTCTTTGTATGCCTGGATCTAGTCCTCTGCAATTTTGTGCATCTCATCCACCATATACTTTACATTGTTTTGGTTTTCCACATGTGACAATGAGCTTGTTGGTCTATTGTCCATAGGAATGGATATGTTTTACTTATGTTACAAAACTTAAAAGGAACACGTCATAGCTGTTACTTCTTTACAGTCTGAGGGGAATGGAATAATCTGGGTTCCATTGCAAGAAGCTAGTTGCAAAAGGTTTTTGTTTTGTGGGCGCCCCTGCTGGAATATCATCTTTTCCTTTGGATGCATATAATGCCTTAAGCACCTTTTAAGGACTATGCTTATGTCTCAGGGTTTGGTTTTGAGAATCTGCTTGCTATAATGCTTACATTGTCTTCTGTATTTAGCTTGTCCTACTTTCATTCTAATATCCCCAGGACACAGATTGATGGTCTAAACTGTAATAGGTTTTTGGAAATTGAAATATAAACTCAGATTTTGAGTGCCAAACATTTCAGTTTTTATATGTCCATCATCTTGGGCAGGTAAGAAGATCGGCATATGCTGCTTGCATTTTACTTTGGGTTCTTATTGTATTACATTTCAACTCAGATGGGTGCTTCACATCATTACATATGCTCCATTTGTTTTGTGCCACCAGAAAGTTCAGAATTTATGTAACAGAACTAGTAACATCTATCTGCAAAATAGTATCTTTGCAACTGTTAGGAAAGGAACCTTTCCCTAGAAACTAACATCTGTCATTCGTAGGTGAAAAACTATGCTGAATGGGTTGTGAATCCTGAGTATGACT
>CM041638.1:26815346-26905998 GCA_023333625.1 Bothriochloa decipiens
TGTCACGGGCTCGCCGCTGACGGGTATACGTTTGGCCCCACATGACAGTTGTCTTTACAGAACAAATGGTAATTGCATTCCAATATAACACGAATTCTCCAACAAAGAAACAGACTTCCCTAAACTGCAAATCCAAAAGGAAGAACAGCTACCACCAGTCCACCATTATAGCAATACAAAAAGGTTTTAAAAAGGAACAAATTGTAACATTGCACACATTTCTAAAGATTGTTACAACATGAACGCTATTTCTATCCTACAAATTTTTTGTTTCTCTTGAGAGTGCAAGATACAATGAACATAACCCACTCACACATGGGTGCACATCCTATGTTTCCTGCTATACACGTCAAAGGCTGTGGAGTCATGATTCAATGTCACTGAAAGTGAATATGCACATATCATGCACACAGACATGTTGACTCAGAATAAATGAGGCACGCCAGTGACCAAATGAGTCCAAGGTACAAGAAACCTGGTGGACCAGAACAACGACAACTAGGTCCTGTGCCAATCCACATATCCACTTGATATTAGCTGCTGCAGATATATTTCTTAATCTGTCATAGCTTTACACCCCACTACAAAACCTAACTAGAACTTATTAGACACCTCTTTGTAATCATATTTTTCAAGACGATCGGAAGAAGTAAGCAGTAAAAGGACTATATCATGATAGAAGCACAGTGGTAAACCTACTTCAAATATGGAACATGGATCCTGGGAATGTAATAGAGCTGAGTAATCCCAATTCTCAAATGCTGTCACTTCACAGGTTGACTAAATGATACATTGCAAGCAAAAGAATCACAACCTTGAGAAAATTTAGAAATAGATTAAAAGAACAAGGACAGCAATCTAAAGTTGAAGTTTCACAAAAGCATCACAACCTTCAGAAAATTTAGAGATAGAATAAAAGAACAAGGACAGCAATCTAAAATTGAAATTTCAGAACCACCTGTACGCAAACAGGGGGATGAACATAGTGAATCTACAGAAGGTAATCAACTCACGCTTCCTGGAGGATGGGAAGCGCCACGCCAGCCCAGCCAAAGCGACCGCCACAGAAGCTCCCAACCCAACCACGACAGCTCTCTCAAACCCTACAAATCAGCAACAAACCCAGCGATAAAAACAGAAGATTTGCTCGAGGGAAAATGATTGTCTAGAAACGATAAGTTTACCAATCCTCCTCCTCCCCTGTTTCATCGGCTTCTCGTACTTGGGAAACCACCAGCCGCCGACCCCGTCTTCGCAGTCACCGGCAGCGGGAGACCAGCTGGAGCCGGCGGCAGCTACCCGAGCGGACATGCGGCGGCTTAGGTGAGGCCGTAGCTGCGGGAAGAGCATGGCATCGAGCCGCGGCGGCGGGGAGACGCGGAGAGTGTAGGGGCCGACGGCCATGCCGGGGAGGAATCGAGGTCGCTAGGGTTTATCGTTCCGTGTCCATTTCGGGTCGAGTGCCTATTTGATCCATTTGTGCTAGCAACATCTTGGGCGAGAAAGCACCCAGCACATCCGGCCATATTCGTACTCATGGGCACACCCCACGCTGCCCGTCGCTCGGTTGCTGCGGCTGAAAAAAAAAAACCCGGTACGAACAAACATCGCAAATCACAAAAAAGATAAAAATAAAAAAAACGGCACGCTCCTCTCCTTGCCTCCTTCCCCGCCGACGCTGTTTGGCGACCGTCCGGAAAACCGTGTCTGCCGGCTGCCGCAGTTCCACCGCCCGCCGCAGCGGTGGCGGCGACGTTGGCCGCGACTACCTGCTCTGCTCCGGTCAGCGTCACTCACGTCCGGGACTGCGCAGCGCGGCGGCGGAGATGCTCGGCTCGGCTGCGAAAGGTCGAGACTACGGATCAGTGGGTGTATAGTCTTTTTTTTAATTACTCACTTCGCGTAACCGATACAAGTGCGAAATTAAATTTATCGGCCTAGCTAAGACTTCACACGTTTAACTATAATTCTAGACGTACCTCGTAAAAATTATAAATAAGAAAGTAAGGTGTCTATCTAGCCAGTGCTCTCCTAATCAATTCGAGCATGTAAGGTTACACAATCTAAACAACTAATGCCTTAACAAACAAGAAAACACATACATAATTCTAATTAGTTAAAACACAAAGTCAACAAAAGCTCACTAGATGCTCAAAGATAAGGCTAGACAAGTCGGACCAAAAAACTTCACTTAACTACCTAAAATAAGCAAAACAAGATACTATATTTCTAACCACATAAGTAAGAAGATGATTAGCAAGTTACACAACTACACAAAGCTATATTTAATGTAAAGAATGTAAATACAAGTTTGTGAAGGACATTGCAAATTATCGCGAAGTGTGGACACAAGATGACGCGGTGATTTTTTCCGAGGTTCACTTGGTTGCCTCGAAGCTACATTCTCTTATGACGATACACCCACTTGGAAGTTCACGCGCTAATGGGCGTCTTCTAGCCAAACCATCACCAGGTGCAGTGAGACCAACACAAGATGGGATCCTCCAAGCCATGAGCTCTACTAGAGTTGCTCTTCGCGATCCCCGCAAGGTGAGCACAATACGCCTCACAATCTCTTCTCTGGAGCACCGTACAATCTCCACTGCGTGTTTTAATGGAGCCTTTTGCTACCAAGCCGTCTAGGAGGTGACAACCTCTAAGAGTAACAAGCCCACCAGCTTACAAGACGAACACCTAGTGCCACTTGATGTAAACTCTCAATACAACAGACTAGGAATCGCTCACTCACTCAATCGGATGAACACTATCAAATTAGAGTGAGTAGAAGGCTCTCCAAGCACTCTCCAAAATAGACACCAAGTCTAATCTAACCTACTAATGTACGAACATAAACAAAATAATTTTATACGAAATCAATCATCTAAATTTCATTTTTAGTCTTGTCTCTGTTACTCATTCAAATCCAATGATCAGATCGCATGTATGGTCTCCTTGTCCCTCCCATCGGCCTCTCGCGAAGGACAGCGCGCACCCGACGCGAAATCAGCGCGGCCCACGTGACCGTTTCCTTTTTCGACTCACGGTCATTTCCTCTCGCATTCCTTGACTTTCTTCCCTGACTTCCTTCCTCGGCCACTCCTCGACTTTGTCGTGATCACTCGAGGACGAGGTCTTGGTCGTGACAAAGAGAGATCACCGTGTCCTGGTCGCTCGAGGACGAGCGCTCGGCCGAGGCATTGTCTGGTGCCCTCCGGTGCATTCCATAGCGACTCCGAAGCAGCCCCGCCGCGTGGACTCGCCCACCGCGGCCCATGAGGAAGCCGGCCACCCGGCCGTGAGGATGCCTAACGCCGGTCGCGAGGAAGCCAGCTGCCCATCGCGGGTCTGTCCGCCGCGAGGACCCTGACACGCCACCACGTTGGGGGCCAGGGCCGCACGCCACCAGGCCACATGCACGCCACCATCCTTGTGTGGAGAAGCCCCATGCTGCAGGCCTGCAGCTCGGCCTCTGCAAGTGGACAAGGTAAGCAGCGCCTGCCCTTCCTGATATGTGTTTTTCGCGTTAGTGGTGGAGTCAAGATTTAAGAGGATCTGTGAGAGGATGCGTCTCATGCGGGCGGTTGGGTTCTGTTCGAGCTCTGTGTCCCTAAAACCATTCGTCAATTTCATGGTCTGAATGTTCAGTGCTGATGAGAGTTGATTCCAGTTGTGTGATATGACATGTCATGTTATGCAGTAGCGTTAATTTCTCTGGGCAAGAATTCGTTATGCAAGTGGTGTTAAGGCCATGTAGGATCTTATTTTTCTCTTATTTCAGTTTGATGATGAAGGCATCAAAGCAGGTGAAAATCAGGTGTGATCAAAATGAATCCAACCCGTGCATGAGGACGATGAAATGTTTTTGCTGCAACTACTTGGCTTGAGGGTCCACGCATGATGCAACTGATCTATGTCTTGGTCTATGGCGTGAAACACCGGCATGAGGTACTTGACCTTGCCCATCCATTACACAGCACGACAAGCGTAGAGCACACAGTAAGCAGAGCAAGCATTACCGTGCAGCAGCAAGGGATAGAGGAGCGGTGGAGGTTGTTTCACGGCGAACAGCGGTGATGGCAGAGGAGCTCGACTGGAGCTGCCCGCTTGGACTTTGTCCAGACTTTTCAGAACAAACTCAATAGCAGACTGTCCTTCCAAAAATTGTTGATTAGTTCTTTTTATGTGCATTCCTCAATAAAATCGTAGCGTTAGCACAGGTACTATACTAGTCCCTAAGATGCTAAGCATCGGCCAAGGCAGGTCACCACTTCTGTTTTTAGCCCCATGGGCTGAAATAGTCATTGCCCTTCACCAGGCAAAAGTCGAAGGTGTCGGACGCGCTAAACGCCTACCGTAGGACGCACAACCCCAGCGTCTGACGCTCCTACTTGCACCACGTGTCACTAGCCATTTGAATTTGACTATTGCCGCCAACGGCAAAGTCTCTAACGCGCCAGATCACCAAGCGTCATACGCTCCGACGCCCACCTCCGGACGCTGCTCCTTAGCGTCGAACGCAGTCCGGAGAAGGTGAAAAATCACCCCATCGTCGGACGCGCAAGATGCTCAACTGTCGGATGCTACAACCCAGCGTCTAACGCGTTTACCCCACGCGCATGCTGCCAACACCGCATTGTCGGACACTGACGTCACGCGTCCGACACCAGACCATCGGACGCGCTAGATGCGCCGCTCCATCAGCTGACCAGCCTGACAACTCATTGGATGCAGGGGCCAGCGTCCGACGCTTCGGCCACCAGCGTCCGACGCTTCGGCCACCAGCATCCGACGCTGCTGGCAACACCTCCTTTTCACCAACAATTTGCCTCCAGTGCAATAGAAAATAGACACCCTAAACCCTAAACCCCAAACCTATCTCTAACCTGCAAACTCCACCGCCTTTGCTAATGTGCCAGCACCACCAAGTGTACATCACCATGTGCATGTGTGTTAACATTTTCATAATCATTTTCAAAGGATTTTCTCTTGTTCTCACCACGCCACTCGATCCTAGCATGTCGCAATGTTAGGTCACTCAAGTGGCACTAGATGACCGATAATGCAAACAAGTTTGCCCCTCTTGATAGTACGGCTATCAATACTAAACCCGGTCATCAACTTCTCTACACACCTATGACCATTGAAATGAAATGCCCTAGGTTATACCTTTGCCTTACGCATTTCTATTTCCACCGTCTTCCTCCAATGTGCTAATGCAACACATGCACCGACACGGTCATCAAATGATATGACCCACTTTATATCATCACATGACTTTCTTGGTCCATCGATCTTGACCTCACTTGCTCTTCACCGTTGAGTCGGTCCATCGGTGCCAAGTCTTGCTCAAGCTTCACCGTCTCATGGTCTATCGCTTCGAAGCCTTGACTTGCCCTTCACACATCCAACCGGTCCATCGAGCCAAGCCTCATCTTATCTTTTCCATCTCGGTCACATGACTCCATGTCATGTCTCATATTTAGTGAGCTCCTTCAACATCACATGTGTGAGCCTCGCAACATCTCCAAGCCATTTCCACCACCATGGCATATGTTGCTCACACATGTACCTATGGACTAATCCCTGTGTATCTCAGCCATAAACACATTAGTCCACCTAAAGTTGTCACTCAATTATCAAAACCAACCAAGGGACCTTTGAGGCTGCCATAACACAATAGCCCTAACACCACTCTCCATTGGGATTGGCTCCACATGGTTTTTCACCTCGACTTCATTGAGCATGTATGCCAATTTGGTAAATGCTCTTTACATGTGCAGTTTCAGTTGCTCCTCTATCTTGGATGCTTAATTGCTTATTGGTTGTATTTGCCCCCTAGGTTCATGACTAAATCGGCCACTGGGGATGAAGATTTTACAGCATGTATTCCCTTTATGTCTGGTTTAGATTTTTACTTGCCTAGGCTGATCTAGTCAAATATTTCTCTTATGCATTGGATAACTGATAAAAAATGTCTTATGTACTTTGCTACAAAGTTCCTCACTTATATCATAGTTGCTTTATTAGTTAATACTGAGTAAATTGAAATTCATTGCTATGCATATAAATATCTTCAGAATGTTTAGGTACTATGTGTGCCATTCCTTTTAGAAAAATCAGCTATACTAGGTGGATTCCCCATGCGTTGCCGCTGGTATGGAGAAGGAATATAATTTATGAAGAGAAAAAACATCTAGTGAGGTTAAATAAGGGATGAGATGGACTTATTGTGGATGATGTGGACACTTTGCATAGGAGATAGAACATCTAGTGGTCTACTTTGTGGGAAATGATATAGACACCTTGCATGTATTAGCATAATCATGGAGATTGTATCCATTGGCAATACAATATAGATTATTTAAACTAAAGTGCATATAGAAAACTAAAACCTTAATAAGATATGAAATAATGGTCGATTGAGTGATTTGAATTGGAACATAACACATTACAATAGTTAGTATTGTTGCTGCATTACAACGACATTGTTCTCTATACATGCCAGCATGTGTCAAAAATTCAGCATTGGGCAATTGTGCATGGTGTGCGGTGGGTATATTCCTGACAAAAAAGGATGATGTTAATCCATCAAGTAAAAAAGACAAGTGAATACAACATGAATTTGGAAAACCTGATCGAAGGAGGCCAATGTCCATATGGTCTTCAAGAATGATGATTTTGAATTTGGAGAAATCAGACCAAAAAACATAAATGATTTCTTTGCTAATTTTTTGTCGACGACATGGGCTAGGGACGTCTCCACAGTCTACATGATGTGAGGCATGGGAAAATTGAGAGGAACCAGGTTTAGAGCCACCTCGCTGGCAGGAAGAAAGTAACACTCCGACACTCAACACAATCCTCTCACTAAAAGGGGCTTCCACTAACTTGGCTAATTCATGAGGAGGGGTGTTGTTCAAGGTAGCTGCAGATCCTTTTAAATACATGAAATAGTAGGAGCAGGGAGAGGAATCAGAAGAGGAATGTTGCGCAGTGGCATTAATAAAAGCTGTTGATGGCCTAGTGTTTGTCGCATTTTTAATTTAAAATTGATTCAACATCGGTTGAGAAGGACATGTTCAACGAAGGCCTCTCGAAGCGCTTGTGTGTAGTAGGGTTCTAAAGCGGGTCGATTGTGAAGAGTGGAAGAGGTTGACCTAGACTAACATAGGATGAGTCAGTTAAGAGAGACCTTAAGGAGTGGAATATCTCCAAGGATTTAGCTATGGATAGGAGCGATTAGAGACTAGCCAGCCATCAACGTGCCTGAACCATGACCTTTAAGTGTTGCTCTGTTACTTCTATTTTAGGATTTATCTCTAGCCTGTCCTAACTTGCTTGAGACAAAAGCTATGTTGTTATTATTATGATCAGTTGCCATTTTACCAATGGCTTGGAAGCTCAATGGCCAGGATCATTAATCAACTAGAAACTGAAGAAGCATAAGAGGTGAGTGATCTAGAGATGGAGTCGATCTATTGGTGGGCTGCAAAGGAGCAGGCTTGGGATGGTAGGATCACATGAGCAATACAGGATAGGAACAGTAGGAACACTACGAGATAACGTGGAGGGGAAGCTGATGACATGGCATAGCGTTACGCTAGAGAATTAGATAGTGGGTCTTAACTTCATAGGAGTTTAGGATTTATGATTTAGGATAACATATTTCATAGCTCTGCTTACGTACATGACCAGTTGACCACAAAATCCTCATTTATTTACATTATGGTATCTTGTGTGTGCTCCATCTGGTACTTGTTAAAGCCTAAAAAGAGTAGGAATTCCAGTCTGGATAGTATGAACTTGAAGTCTGGAATCTGAATGCTTCCATATACAAACTCTAATACCCATATTTGTTATCATTTCTCATGTGCAGGCCTCCATTCTAAGTCTGGTAGCTAGTGTCGGATCTCCCTACAAGCAACTGTACTGCAGGGGGTAGCAGTAAGTTCCCTAGACTTAGTCTCTCTCGACTCTTCTCCCCATCTATAGTAAAAGCGTGAAGTCAAGGCGATTCCACGGTCTCTGTCCTCTGCTGACGGAACCATCCAACTTCTATTTATAACACCCCTCAAGCAAATAGAGTCGTTACCCTGTCACCATGCTTTCCACAGGACTGTCGGACGCACCAGATGGTATAGCATCAGGTGCAACCCACGCATTCAAACTTCTTGTGCCAAACTTGCAAGTTTGAATCTAGCCGTTACACCGAGCAACAGACGCTTCTGACGACCCCCGTCGGACGCTCAAACATTGCCTTCTACGCAGTCTAGAGAGCACTACAAACAGCCCGACCGTTGGACGCGTCAGGTAACACTCCGTCGAACATTAAGTCTAGTGTCCGACGCTTTCACTGACCATGCCCCTTGCCAACGGCGGCACCATCGGGTGCTGACATTATGCATATGACGCCTGACCATCAGGGTCCGAGAAGCCCCAACTAGTGTTGCGCAGATGACAACTGGTCAGACGCAACCCCAGCGTTCGACGCCTACTGCATGGCACATCCAAAAGTGCCAAATCACGCCTCGCAAGCTCAGTGTGAGGGAGAGAGGGACCCAAACTGTAAGGTCCTAGATGGCTAGAGGGGTGAGTAACCAAGTAAAAAATCTACAAATCATTAGACAAAACTCATTAGTAAAATAAATGACATAAATACGGGTTTTGCCTAGCCTAGATGACGAGCAAGCCTCCTAATGATAATTCTAGTATTCTATGATCTCTATGTCACAAAAAGGATATGGCACTAATTTTCTACACTAATGAGCTAGCAAGAATTCTAACTTTACACAAGCTACACAAAAAGTATATACTAAAAAGTAAGTACAAGAGATAGGATGGTGATTGTTATACCGACATTGAAGAGAAGATGTTGCCAATCACCAAGATGATAACCAATCAATCAATATGACAACAATCATAATATGAAGACCAAACACCAGGAGACAAAGTGAACACAATGATTTTTGTTCACTGGAGTTCACTTGTGCTTTGATAAGCTAGTCTTTGATTGTGTCGACCAACACCTAGATGGTTCCTCGGTGTGACCCTCAAGCCACTTGGCTCGCAAGGCATTCCACTACAAGGGAATCGCAAGACACCACTCTCAAGTGAGGTAACTCAATGACACAAACATTTGACTAGTGTAGCTTTTGGCGCTCTGCCGAGAAAAACTCAAGAACCTCTTATAATTCAACACCGGAGGTGGGCAAGAACAATCACCAACTCTTCCCAACGCCTCCAACAATCCTCCAAGTCGCCTAGGAGTGGTACTCTCCAAGAGTAACAAGAAATCCACTGGGAAAATGACTCGCAAGTGCCACTAGATGTATCACTACATGCAAATGCACTTTGAATCACTCAATCTGACTCAAGATTAATAATCAAGCAAGAGGGATGAGTAGGAGGGCAAAACTTCTGCTCAATAGGATGTCAAGAAGGTTAGAGAGTCAAGAGAGATGGCCATGCCCCGGCCAACTATTGATAGCCCTTATGGATCAATTCTAACCGCCAACTTAGGCCTAAAAAGAGAGAAGCAATCATACTTTAACACATATGCTTATTCTATTAACAGAATTCTACTTGTACCCCTAGTATTTATATTTTTATAGGATTTATGGTGAAACAAGTGGAAGTGCGTAACATCAAGAAGAAAGCATAAAAGTGGAATGCAAACTCAGAAATACGCAATCAAGATCAATAGAGGAGCCCACCGTCGGTGCATACCTGGGTCTGATCGTAATCACAGGAGAGGTCCAGCCCAGGAAGGAAACCGACCACGCAAAGGCGGTGGCCAGATGGCCCCATGTTGACGGTAGATAACTCATAATTTTAACCATCAACTAAGCATGAAAATGGACCTATATGCAAACACCTGGTAGATATAGGGTTATCACTAACAGAATTCCACGAGTTTTGTGAATATCTGTTTCTGCAGGGTGTCAGCTAAAAACTGAAGGTCCACATGTCCGGATTACATAGAGATAAAAGACATACGTGTACTCAGGAATAATCTAGAAGACTCGAGAGGCCACCCCCTGTAAGTTGGGGCCCACCTGCCAGTCTAGCTGGGTGGGCACCCAGGGGGCAAGGAAGGCCGCCCAGAGCCCTCCACCAATTAGGTGGAGGCTCACGAATCCTGCCTCCACCGACTTTGAGGATGAATATTAGCCGTCTATTTAGGTTGGTTTGATCCGAGGGCTGTGGTGCATCCTAGAAGGCTATATAAGAAGGGCCCCTAGCCCCTGGATTAGAGCGGAATTCAGAAACCCTAATTCATATTTTCCCAAAAGAATTAGCTAGAGAGGGGTCCCTTGAATGGATCCTTCTCTCTAGGGTATTAGAAACAAGAGAGATTGAGAGAGTATAGGGTGGAGGTAGAATTGGAGGAAGCCCGGTCTGTCGGTGTCTCCTCTCCAATTGTACTTGCGGGATCAAGTCTCCTAACCCGAGGCTTGGTTCTAGGATCATTTGGCAATTCGACTTCTAATACTAGTAAGTTCATTGTTCTTATTGTTCTTTGGTTTACGAGTTTACTTTATTCTCTTCACGAGGGAATAGAGTAATTGTTCGTAGTGTAAGCATGGTGCTTGAGCTAGGAATACTCGTAGATACCCACTATCTGGCCGGATTTGTGGTAGCAACAGGGGAAGTGACAATCCCCTTGTTGTCTCCATAGTCCACGTCCCGTCAGGAGGATTGGTAGGAATTAGTGTGCCAGGGTTAAGCATTCTCTGTGGTGTTTCTTTTCCCTAGGTGCCCCCTTTGAATAGTAATCACAAAGCTTACCATAGGTTAGAGGAAGACTGATGTAGTAATCCTCTCTATATTGCTTAATTCTCGCTATCTTGTCTTGCAACTAGGGGTAGTAGTTAGACTGGGTTAGTCTTTAGCACGTTTTCTCCTTGCAGATAAACAAATACGATACTCTGGATTTACCTCCCGGGTGAAGTGCTCACCGATATCCGTGTGCTTGCGGATTCCTCTCTTATCTTTTGTGTGCGTAACCAATATCAACAAGCATTTTTGGCGCCGTTGTCGGGGAGAAAGACGGTCTGCTTAGATAACCTAAGTCTTGCTCTACCTTTTCTGTTATCTCACCTTTTCTTTCATTTTACCTTTTTCTATCCTTATGGATAATTTAAGTTCCATTCCTATCATTCAACTTTCTGCACCCACGGAGACTAGCCTAGTGCCATATGAGTCATCTCAACCTATCCAAACACCTAGCTACAGGCTGAGTCCACGATTGATTGTGTTGGTCCAAAGCCTATCCTTTTTAGGAGAAGGAGACGAGAACCCTTACATTCACATTAGAGACTTTGAGAAAATATGTGACTGTCTTTGCATTGAAGGCATGTCCAATAAAACTCTCCATTGGAAGCTATTTCCTTTCTCATTAAAGGGAAAAGCTAGACAATGGTATGATAGAGCTATAGGTAAGCAACAAGGAGATTGGGGATCTTTACATTCCAGCTTTTTCTTAGATTTCTACCCCATCTCCCGAATCGTTGATCTTAGAGTCAAGGTTCTAACTATCAAGCAAGAACCTCAAGAATCTTTAGCCTCATCCTAGAATCATTTCACTACACTTTTAGCATCAGGCCCGGACCTTAGTCTACCAGACCCTATTCTTTTATAGCACTTTTATAAAGGTCTGTGTAGAGATAGTAAAAAGTTGCTCGACACAACTTTTGAAGGATCTTTCTTGCATGTCTCATCTGAGAAAGCAAGATTAATCCTAGATCAAATCCTATATCCACTAAATTAGATTACCTTCTAGAAGTAGAGCCAGAACCTCAAATAGCTGAAGCCAACTCTCTACCAGATATACCACCTACTTCAGCTAATCCATGTCTTGAGCAAGAAAAGGAAGAAATTTCGTTTCTAGATTTTATACTAGAAATAGAACCTGATCTCTTTTCTGATTTTGGAAACATTTTGAATTATTATTCTATGAGGAAACCACAAAATAGGAAGCATCATAAAGAGCCTTTAAATACCCTTGAGGACATTCCCTTTGGAAGAACCTCAGGAGAATTAGTATCTATTATGAGTAATGAATGGTTAGAAGAATCAGAGCTTTCCTCTGAAGTAATCCGTTTGTATTCATCTTCTCTCCCGATTCATTGCATAATCAATACAGATCGAATAGATGCTCTCTACAATCCAGTTTTGGGTATAAATATCATGTTTGTGTCACTTGCACAATATTTATTGAAAGACATGACATTAACCCCAACAGTGAAATTTATGAGAAGTCTCACAAGACATATTATCCCCAGTCTAGGAATTCTACATGTCCTACCAGTCCAGGTAGAAGGAACCCCATTGCATTTGAGCTTTTATATCTTTGACACATGGGACTTCGACCTATTGACAGGACAACCATTTAGAAGAATTCTCTATGAAGGACAAGCCGGAAAACTGAACATCTGCTTAGGCAAGAAACTTCAGTTCTCATTGTCCATTTCACACTCTTTAAACTCTAGGACCGAGCCTTGTCCATAATATGATCCATTGGAGGAATTTAGAGCTGCTTCTTTAGACTTTTTAGTCAAACCAGAGTGAGATGAAGCTAGATTCTTCATTGAAGAAGAAGCTGATCCTTCTGAGAATGTACCTTTAGATGAGTTTGCTGAGCCACCTAAACCTCCTCTCGAGCTTAAACCTTTACCATCCGGTCTTAAATATGCTTTTTAGGCTATGATCCAGAGTCTCCTGTTATTATAAGTGATAATCTCACTCAGGAGTAGACTCTCCGCCTAATGGCTGTCTTAGAAAAACATCATTCAGCCTTTGGCTACTCACTCCAGGACCTTAAAGGAATTAGTCCTGCTCTTTGTACCCATCGCATTCCTACAGATCCTAATGTTCCACCATCTAGAGAACCCCAACGTAGACTTAATAATGCGATGAGGGAGGTTGTTAAGAAGGAAGTTTTGAAGCTTTTGCACGCAGGATTATATATCCTATGCCACACAGTGAGTGGGTAAGCCCTGTCCAAGTTGTGCCTAAGAAGGGAGGAATGGCTGTTGTCCAAAATGAGAAGAACGAGTTGATTCCTCAACGAACCGTCATAGGATGGCGGATGTGCATAGACTATAGAAAGCTTAATAAGGCAACTAGGAAAGATCACTTTACCTTGCTATTCATTGATGAGATGCTTGAGCGATTAACCAACCATTCTTTCTTCTGTTTCTTAGATGGATATTCAGGGTACCACCAAATCCCTATCCATCCAGGTGATCAAAGAAAAATGACCTTTACATGCCCTTATGGAACTTATGCCTATCGTAGAATGTCTTTTGGGTTATGTAATGCACTAGCATGTTTTCAAAGATGTATGATGTCTATATTTTCTGATATGATTGAAAAGATTATGGAAGTTTTCATGGATGATTTTTTTGTTTATGGAAAGACCTTTGATGATTGTCTTGAAAACTTAGATAAAGTTTTGCAAAGGTGTGAGGAAAAAACATAGTCCTTAATTGGGAAAAGTGTCATTTTATGGTTAGAGAAGAAATAGTGCTAGCGCACCTGGTGTCTAAAAGAGGCACCGAGGTAGACAGAGCTAAAATAGAAGTTATTGAACAGTTAGCTCCGGCTGTTAATGTTAAAGGAATTAGAAGCTTTCTTGGCCATGCTGGTTTTTATCATAGATTCATAAAAGATTTCTCATTTATTGCTAGACCTCTTACTCGTTTATTGGCCAAGGATGTTCCTTTTGAATTTGATTATGCATATTTGCAAGCTTTTGAAATTCTTAAGAAAGTTCTGCACCAATCATTCAACCCCACGATTGATCTCTACCTTTTGAAATTATGTGTGATGCAGGTGATTATGCTGTGGGTGCAGTTTTATGACAAGCTAAGGTTAAGAAGCACCATGTAATAGCTTATACTAGCAAAACTTTGATAGGACCTCAGCTTAATTATGCTACCACTGAAAAAGAGCTCCTTACTGTTGTTTTTGCTATCGATAAGTTTAGATCTTACTTAATGGTAGCTAAAGTAATTGTTTACTCTAATCATTCTGCTTTAAAAATTTGCTTACTAAGAAAGATGCTAAACCTCGTCTGATAAGATGGATTTTGTTGCTCCAAGAATTTGACTTAGAAATAAAAGATAAAAAGGGAGTAGAAAATTCTGTTGCCGATCACTTGTCTAGAATGCAGTTTGAGAATCCACAGGAACTACCCATCGACGACTCACTCCGGGATGACATGCTCTACGGAATCAACAGATCTGACCCCTGGTATGCAGATATTGTTAATTTTGTGGTTACAGGTTATGTACCACCAGGACACAACAAAAGAAAACTCGTCTAGGAGAGCCGTGCTCACATATGGGATGAACCATACCTCTTTCGAGTATGCTCTGATGGCTTACTCAGAAGATGTGTACCGGCTGAAGAAGGAATCAAAATCATTGAGAGATGACATTCATCACCATATGGAGGGCATTATGGGACATTCCGTACACACCAAAGATCTGGCAATGTGGATTCTTCTAGCCAACAATGTATGAAGACACAAGAGAATTCATTTGAAGGTGTGGCCCATGCCAAAAGCAAGGCAATATTAATTCAAGAGTCGCCATGCCACTCATCAACAATCTCCAAATTGAGCTCTTTGATGTTTGGGGGATTGATTACATGGGGCCATTTCCACCATCGAAGAAATATGAGTACATCCTTATGGCAGTGGATTATGTCTCCAAATGGGTCGAAGCCATGCCATGCAGAAAGGCTGACAACACGCAGTCCAAAAAGATGTTTGAAGAAATAATATTTCCATGATTCGGAGTTCCATGGTTAGTGATAAGTGATGGAGGATCACATTTCATCAAGAAGCGCTTCGAGCAATACATGTCGAAGCATGGAATATGTCACAATGTCGCTACTCCTTATCATCCTCAGACAAGTGGCCTAGCAGAAACATCAAACAAACAAATCAAGAATATTTTTACAAAAGACAGTAAATGAAATGGGGACGGTCTAGAAGGACAAGCTTCATGATGCACTCTGGGCATATGGAACAACATATAAGACACCCATTGGGATGTCACCATATTAGCTAGTGCATGGAAAGACTTGTCACTTACCAGTTGAGCTAGAATTCAAAGCTCACTGGGCCATCAAGAGATGGAACATGGACCTAGAAGCAGCAGGAGATAAAAGGAAGATGCAACTCTCTGAGCTAGAAGAGTGGAGAGAAAAAGAGTATCACAATGCTAAGATTTATAAAGAGAGAGTAAAAAGATGGGATGACAAAGAAAATCGAGAAAGAGTTCGCCCCAGGAGATAAGGTATTACTTTTTAATTCCAAGGTGAAGCTCTTTGGGCATGGAAAACTTCAAAGTAAATGGGAAGGACCATTCAACATGGTGAGCTCATTATCACATGGAGCCGTTACACTTCGGAATAACGAAGGTACGTTATTCAAGGTAAATGGTCAATGACTTAAGTTATTCTTAGAGCCCAATAATGAAGTAGAGGAAGTAGATATAATTTCTTTCTTCCTTAATTAGGGGTATTTGGGCCTGACCTTTTGCTTTTGAGTTTTTGGGGTCCAGTAAGTTTTTCTAAATACTAAAAATATATAAATAATTTTAGGAAAAAGCTAAGACGGAGAGGGCTCGAGGCCTGGGCGGCCGCCCAGTACCCTTGGGCGCCCGCCCAGCTCCGAAGGTGGTGTGTCGCCGCCTTTCTCCCTCGCCATCCTTCTACATTTCTTATCCAGAAAAAGTAGATGCTTGGTTTATTCATGCATTTCTCGTCAAGTTATACCCTAAAGATGCCCATTCTATGATTTTTCAACCCCAATATAAATAGCCCATGCCTCTGGTCAATCTCATTCCACCAAAGCTCTCCTCTCTTCCTATTTAGAAGCTTGATACTCCTCTCCACACAACCATGGTGAAGCAAGAGCCCGAGAACCTAGATAGGAGGATGATCCACTATGGGATCGACCTCAACACCATCCCCAAGGAGGAGCCCGAGTGCAAGGTCATCATCCCAGTCAATGAGCCTACGCCCCTTGCCACCATTCCACCAAAGCCTCGTAGCTATGGCAGCTCCTACTTTGCCCAACCTGTCCTCATTGCGCCACCTAATCCTCTCCTCTTAGAAGGAGCTCCACCGAAGGGCCCCATTGTCAAGCTAACCAAAGGGACCAAGCTCCTACCTCCTACGCACAACGAGGTCCTCACGGAAGTAAAGACCAACAAAAAGGGAGAGATTGTCTGCACCAAGTACAACATTAGGGAGCACACTTACTTCGAGGGAGTTTGCGCTTATCCCAGCAAGGTCAAGTTCATCCCACCAAAGGAAGCTCCCAAGGGCGCTCTTGTTGCATCCGAGACTCCACGCAAGTGCCGGAAGACCATAGCAGATCTAGAGAAGGAGCTTGAGGCTCAGCGCACCATCATCACCTCTCTAGAGTCTTGCCAGCGTCTCCAGGGTAGATGCATCATCCGCACCGATAAAAGGGTGTTAGATCTAGAGAAAAGCTCCACCGATATAGATAAGAGGGTGAATGCTTTAGAGCACCCTAATAATTAGAGACAATCTATCCTAGCATTTGATAGGGCGTGAGTATGAGTTAAATTAAAGTTTGCTTAGATTAAAGTTTAGTTCAATTTTGCTTAGTTAAAAGATCAGTTCGTGTCAGTTTGAGTCAAGTCTTTATAATCAAGATGCCCTATATGATGATGCAATAAATTTTATAAAATTATTATTAGATATGTTTTGCCTCTTTTGTCTCCACCATGTTGTGAATGAAGGATAACAGAAAACAAGTGTGGGGAGACAGATTTCTGCGCAACAACTAAAAATTCTAAAAAGATATGACATGAAGACCGCGCTCGGCGAAGTGGACCCTAAAGGGCCACTTGCAGTGGGCGGCCGCCCAGCACCCTTGGGCGCCCACCCAAGGGGTGGGCCCACTTGGCTCCAGCTTCAACCACGGTCAGGTATGATCCCTCTATGTTACAAAATTTTAGCCTGATCACGCTGTTTCAATTCGCATTGAATTATTTAGAATTAAACCACTCAATAAATATTTTGAGAAGGCAGATTATTTTAATCATGACCCTAAGATAGACTCTCACCATGATAATTCCTAGAAATTTCTGTGCTATTGGGAACTTTAATTATAGGGACCCCATTTTACTTAGGTTATTGTGGAAAGTGAGATAGTATGAACCATGAGAACCTGATTTCTGATTTCAGGTAATTTGGAGAATTTATTTTAGAAAATTTAAAATTATTAGCTACACTTCTCCTCTGTGGTAATAAATGCCTATAGAGCCTTGTTGATGATTTATAAAACTAGCACATAGGCTGTTGCTTTGTGTTGAGTCTGGTCAACCCGTGTGAGACCCTTGTTGAGAGGAGGGTCATACTTATTAAGATCAAGATCACTTACACCCAGATATATTTTTACTGCTCCTACACTGGGAGTACGCACAAACATGCTTTCCGCCTTTTATCTATCTCCTACATTGGGAGAAGATACAAACACTGGATAGGACTTTAGAATAAATGCTCCAAGTATGTAATATCTCTATGTAATATCTCTCTTCCAAAGTTTATGTTCCTAATTGGTATGATATACATGAGGCTATGCAAAATATAGTATTGAAAAAAAGAGAAGAAAGAAAGAAAGAGGGGAATCAAAAATAATAATACCCCCAATGAAAAATAAGTATATGATAGCCCATGTATCTTTTGAAAGTTCTTCTGTTATCTTTCTATCTCAAAAGAGAGAAGTCTGTTCAAGGAGCAAAGTATAATTAGAATTAGCCACCACATATTTCCACACACATGCACATCTTGATCTAAGGGTATGAAACTCCCCTTTGAGGATCCCGTTTTGACCAGGCAACATATGCAAGGTGAGTATGCTATTTCCTTGAAATACCTTCAACTCCATATAAGCTTTTATAGAATAGGATACAGCATAAGGCATACATCATACATGCCTCAGTGAGTTCCACAAATACCACATATAATGAGTGACTCGAGTGTGCTACGTGATGGATAAGGGTAAGCTAATTTTTTCATTACAAAAATATTATAAAAACTCCAAGTGACAGGACTGAAGGGAAAAGGAGCTTTACTTTGTGCTGTCCCATCCTCAACTTCCCAAAGTCTTTGGTAGACACTTTTGAATCCCGCAGTTCAGGTATGACTAGGGATGATCTACTGTTGATGTCTTGGTTTGAGGTTATGCTTAAAGTAATTCCATCCTTTTCCTCGAGGACGAATAAAAGACTAAGTGTGGGGGAGTTTGTTGATGGTAGATAACTCATAATTTTAACCGTCAACTAAGCATGAAATTGGACCTATATGCAAACACCTGGTATATATAGGGTTATCACTAACAAAATTCCACGAGTTTTGGTGAGTATCTGTTTTTGCAGGGTGTCAGCTAAAAACTATCAAAGAAGCTCCACATGTTAGGATTACATAGAGATAAAAGATGTACGGGTACTCAGGAATAATCTAGAAGACTCGGGAAGCCACCCCCTGCAAGCTAGGGCCCACCTGCCAGTCTAGCTCGGTGGGTGCCCAGGGGGCAGGGGCGGCCACCCAGAGCCCTCCACCAATCAGGTGGAGGCTCGCGGATCCTGCCTCCACCGACTTTAAGGATGAATATTGGCCATCTATTTAGGTCAGTTTGATCCGAGGGCTATGGTGCATCCTAGAGGGCTATATAAGCAGGGCCCCTAGCCCCTAGATTAGAGTGGAATTTAGAAACCCTAATTCATATTTTCTAGAGAGAATTAGCCAGAGAGGGGTCCCTTGAATGGATCCTTCTCTCTAGGGTATTAGCAACAAGATAGATTGAGAGAGTATAGGGTGGAGGTAGAATTGGAGGAAGCCCAGCCTGTCGGTGTCTCCTCTCTAGTTGTACTTGCAGGATCAAGTCTCCTAACTCGAGGCTTGGTTCTAGGATCATTCAGTAATTTGACTTCTAATACTAGTAAGTTCATTGTTCTTATTGTTCTTTGGTTTACGAGTTTACTTTATTTACTTCGCGTAGGGAATAGAGTAATCGTTCGTAGCGTAAGCGTGGTGCTTGGGCTAGGAATACTCGTAGATACTCCATATCTAGCCGAATTTGTGGTAGCAGCAGGGGAAGTGACAATCCCCTTGTTGTCTCCATAGTCCACGTCCCGTCAGGTGGATTGGTAGGAATTAGTCTGCTAGGGTTAAGCATTCTCTATGGTATTTCTTTTCCCTAGGTGCCCCCTTTGAATAGTTATCGCAAAGCTTACCATAGGTTAGAGGAAGACTGACGCAGTAATCCTCTCTATATCGCTTAATTCTTGCTATCTTGTCTTGCAACCCAGAGGTAGTAGTTAGACCGGGTTAGTCTTTAGCACGTTTTCTCCTTGCAGATAAACAAATACGATATTCTGGATTTACCTTCCGGGTGAAGTGCTCACTGATATCCGTGCGCTTGCAGATTCTTCTCTTTTGTTTCGTGTGCGTAACCAATATCAACACCCCACCAGGGGACCGACCGCCCCCGGGGTCGACCACCGCCTGGTGGCCCCTCCCGGGCCCATCCTTCTCAGGCGGTTCATAGGACGGTTCCCTCAAGGTAGCTACACCTCCTTCCATATCTGTTGACGCTCGAACCGTCCTACTTGGGCTATAAAAGGAGGGAGCTCCTCCACTCTAAAGACACCAACATTTGGAGCTACACACCTCACATTTCCTACTTGTATTCTTTAGTATAGTGTTAGTATTTGAGCAAGGCAAAGCTATCAAGGAGAGCTTGTCTCCATGGAGGAAGCAAGATTATCTTGGTATGAATACAATTCAGTTCTCCTCTATGAGCAAGTTCTTATCTTATATATATTGCAATGCATATGAATTAGAGTATAGTCTTATTCATGTTATGATCATGACAGATAAACTAGCCTATAATCTATGTGTTATGTTCTTGATATGTTCATCAAAGTTCTTCATCATTCATCCAATTAGTATGAATAGAGGAAGAACTCAGGATGGGATAATGGTTCGTTGTGCCTTAGTGGTTGCTCTTAACCGAGCCTGTCAATCCGAAGGGTTGGGGTCCCGGGAGGTTAGAGTTGTTTCCAATTATACGGGCATGGTGCTCGGGTACGTGGAGATCAGTGGATATGTCGATGCCCCATGGGCAGAGGGGTAGGTGGGCAGGTGGTGATGACCCTGTCCATCCCAAGCACTCCCCCACGTTCGGGTATTGAGTAGGAGTTCGTAAAGTCTCTATCAGCTGGCAGACCAGCTGCGGGGATCTCCCTATCATCCCAGATTTAGTCCTGATGCTAGACATATTAGTTAGATGTTGTTTGCTATTCTTTGTATAGTTGTATAAGACCAATGCCTGCTCACATAGTTTATTCTTTTATTATTTATTTACCTTTTATCCTTAAGGTTGGCTCGATGTGTGTGTCCACTATCTTATGAACCTAATTTACCCCTGTTTACGCTATGTCTACCTATGCATTCAATAAGTGATCATGTTTATACCAAAGCTATATGCATTCATCATGCCCTCCTATGAAAAATTATAAATACGACACCCTTGAATACTCACGGGTTAAAATGCTACAATGATAGTTTTGTGCGCTTGTAGATTTATTCTTATTTCATACTGAGCTATCACGATTGGCATGCCTAAGTACTATTATTTAAGGATTGTAATTCTTGTGCACCCCATGGTGCCATGCTACAGGATTGCATCCTCGTAAGTAATGATGGTTAGGAAGGCCAATCCGGCACTCCTAACTGTTATTACCAGAATTGCAATACCTTGGCCGGCGTCGTAATGGGCCGAGAGTAACTCTTCTGATGTAATGGTGGTTAGGGATGCCAACATAAATTTCTAGTGTTGTTACTAGGGATGTGCATTTAGTTTATCTTTAGTGGTGATGCTAAGAAGTGCCAACACCAACCTCTATTTATAGCCCCCACATCCAAAAACTAGCCGTTGCCCTCAATCTAGCCATTATCGGGGTTGCCGGACGTGTCCTATGCATTCACAATTCAAGCACCAAAGAAACTCAAGCGAGCGTCGGACGTGCTGCGGACCCGGCCTGAAAATGTTCCTCTCTAAGTTGCGGACTCAAACCATCGGACGCGGACATCAGTGTCCATCATCGTGTTCAAAAACCAGCCACCTCGCCTTAGCCAACAACAACACGTCGGACACTCTGCCCCAGTGTGCGACGCTATCCAACTGACGCGTCCGACACGTGCAAATCCATGATTTCACGCCGTCGTCAAACACAAACATCTCCACCTTTGCAAATGTTCTAACACCACCAAGTGTACATCTCCAGGTGCTTGTGTGTTAGCATTTTCCAAACATTTTTCAAGGGATTTTCATTCAGACACTAGATCTTAATGCATCAACATGAAATGATAGACCTAGTGGCACATATGAACCGAATTACCGAAGATCTCCCCTCTTCATAGTTCTTCTATCGATCCTAAACCACTCACACCCTCTATGGTGTCTTGAATGTAAAATAAAATGGCCCTATAGGTTATACCTTTACCTTATCCCATTTTGCTTTTCCATCAACTCCCAAGCTTTTCACATGACATGATACATTCCATATCATCATGCAACCCTCTTGGCCCATTGATCTTGATCTTATTTTGTCTTCTCCATTGGTCGGTCCATCAGCGCCAAGTCTTGCCTAAACTTCACCATTGCATGGTCCTTCACTTCGAAGCCTTGACTTGCCCTTCACACTTCCAATCGTTCCATCGGGCAAAGCCTCATATCTTGATCTTCACCATTGGTTACATGACTCCATGTCATGACTCATTCACAATGAGCTCCACACTTGGCAAGGACAACCTTATCTAAATCAACCACTTAGATCAAAGGTTAGTCCTTAGGTTTTATCAATTAGCCAAAACCAAACTAGGGAGTTTCACAAACCCATCTCTACCCTGCAAACTCCACCACCTTTGCAAATTTTCCAACACCACCAAGTGTACATCACCATGTGCTCATGTGTTAGCATTTTTATAATCATTTTCAAAGGTTTTACTAATTAGCATACTAGGTCCTAATGCATCAACATGTATGATCAACCTAGTGGCACTTATGAACTAAATTACTAAAGATATCGCCTCTTAATAGTTTGGCTATCGATCCTAAATCACACACACCCTCAATGGTTTCTTGAGTGCAAAACAAAATGGCCCTATAGATTTATACCTTGCCTTGAGCCCATTTTTCTTTTCCAATTCCATCATCCACTAAGTCACCAAATGATATCATCCACTTCATATCATCATGTAACCTTCTTGGTCGATCGATCTTGACCTTACTTGCTCTTCACCGCGTTGAGTCAGTCCATCGGTGCCAAGTCTTGCTCAAACTTCACCATCCCATGGTCCATCGCTTCAAAGCCTCGATTTTCCCTTTAAATATCCAACCGGTCCATCAAGCCAAGCCTTATCTTGATCTTCTCCATCTTGTTCACATGACTCCATGTCATGTCTCATATTTAATGAGCTTCTCACTTGGCTAGGACTACCTTATCTAAATCATCTACTTAGATCAAAGGTTAGTCTTTAGGTTTCATCAATTAGCAAAAACCAAACTAGGAACTTTCATCCGCTTTGTGAATCGCTGTGGTTCTTAGATTCTTAATATACTCAAGAACTTTTCCAAGTCATCAAACCATCAGTTGGTTTGGGTGATTTTGGTTTGGGCTCTTGCCTTGTGTCTATCTAGGCCGAGCATTGTTTTTTGGTTCTTAGAGTGTTTTCTTTTTTGATGTGTGTTGTGTTCCTAGGGAACATCCTATTAGTTGGGCTAAGGGAATCAAGGTTGTTGTGTCTTGCCTTTTGAAGTGACTTTGAGACCACATTTGAATATTTCAAAAAAAAAATTAGGCTCCCGTTCACCACCTCTCTGGTTGCCGTTTTCAGTGCTTCAACTCTCTCTAGCATAATTTGGAAAAATGAAGGGACCATATAAGGGGGCTAACCTCGGGGGACACGTGGCAGCCGCGGGATGCGGCAGGAAGCGGAAGGTGGCGCGTTGGGCGGTGTGAGCGTGGCGGCGGCTGGAGAGAGGAGGACGAGATAGGGTTGACCCTTTCTTTATTGATTTGATCTCGATGATTACATCTCCTATTTATAGTTGGCCTAGCTTAACTCCTAAGCTAACTAGGAGATCCTCATAATTATGGATTCTCCTTTTACATTCGGTCCTTTCTTTATTTGGCCAACAATTTTCAAACCGAGGAGACTCAATTAGGGAAACCTAACGAACGACGGATTTGCGGTGACTCAAGGAGATTGCACCCCTTGGCCGGCGCGCACGCGCCCTAGGGCCCCATGTGCAACGGCGGAGGCGGCTGGGCCCCTCCTATAGGCCCAACTTGGTCCAAATTCTTGCCCAATTTGGACAACCCGATTGGACTTGTTACAGACCGACAATCAACAAAACTAATTATTATATGGTTCAAATGCCTTTAATTTATTACCCGATGTGACTTTGTTAGATATGTATTCTCACTATTGGAAAATAGCCTCGAATAAATCTGATGATTCAATGACTATGGTTGAGATTTTGTTACAATATTGCAGTTGAAGGTTTAAGATAGTTACATAGTAAACTCAAAGTGTCAATTGATTACAAACTTTGATTTAAAGAGATGAGTTTTATAACTGTCTAACATTTCAAATTTTTTCCTGCTTCATTCTATCTTATTCTTGATATGAGCACATACTTGACAAAAGCAATCACCTCTTTCCTTATATGTGTCTCAATGCAGATGCCCACAACAGCATGCATACTGACCCTCTATGAACACATGTATGCCACCCTACCTCTATAAGCACATTTGAAAGTCTAAGCCGAGAGATCTGAAGATTCCCAAAGTCACCACTAACGCCTCATTGTCAATGAGAATGTCGCTTACCAATTCAAACATAACGAAAAAAATCCTAAAATAAATGCAGAAAAATACGAGCACCCATGTGCCGTGGCAAGTCAAGAACTTGAACACGGTATACAAAATTGAATTTTAAAGGTAGCTGTAAATAAAACCTAAGCCTTTCAATTTAAATTTTGTATGGCGTGTTTCAAGCCTGAAGTTCTGTTTCATCTCGTTCGCTTTAGCAGAGACACTAAAGTTTCCGTTTCGAAAACATAAATACCAAGGAGTAGAGCGTGGAAGAAGAAATCCTAGGTCCCAACACCTGAGCTCGCCCACGTGTTGTGCAGTAAGATCTCCAGCCTTGCAAGATAACCAGCTGGAGCCCCTTACACAATCTAGCTACTCTCTGTCATGCTTGTGAAATTATGGTAGTCCATCAACCACACAAATTAACTAATGGTTTTCACACAAAAAAATTAACTAATGGTTTGAAGGCTATTCTTTACTCCCTCTGTCCTAGAAAGAAAGTCGTTTGGGTTTTCGTGCCACAAGTTTGACTCGATTTGTATAAAATACGTGTAATATTTATAAATATAAATAAATTTATTAAAACTAGACTTCAAGATCTTTCCGATGATACTAATTACTTAGCATAAATTTTTATATATTTTAATATAAAATTATCAGCAGTAATTTTCTCGGAAAGTGAGAATGACATCTATTTTAGGACAGAGGGAGTATGTGATAAGAATTTGTAGAGTAGTGTCTGCTACTACTGTAGAAATTTTTTTGAACAAATTTGTTGGAGCGCCTATAATAATATTGTTAAAAATTGCAGCTAGGTAGTTATTAAACATTTGGAATAATATAATATTAACTTTTATTCATTTCATAAGACGGAAAGGCATAATTGTTCAACAATCAACAAATTTCATAACTCCATTTCATCGTCTTTCCTGAGCACCTATATAGTCAATAGAAGCAAGCACCCCTTTATGCCTTATTCATTTCATCCCTAAACCAAGGGGGTTGGAGGCTGGGGATGAAATGAAAAACGCCTTGGGTAATGTTTACCTATGCATTAGACAAAAGCAAGCCCCACGGTTTCAATTTTTATGCCCTGTTTCTAGCTTAAAGTAGTTGTTTCCATTTCATGAGCTTTAGCAGAGACACGAAACATCTCTAAACTTGAACAACAGAAAAGGCAAAAAAATTAACTAATGATTTGAAGGCTATTCTTTATGTGATAAGAGTTTGTAGGGTAGTGTCTGATACTACTGTAGATTTTTTTGAACAAATTTGATGGATGAGTGGCACTACTGTTGGAGCGCCTATACTAGGTAGTTATTGAACATTTGGAATGTATAATATTAACTTTTATTTACTTGATAAGACGGAAAGGTATAATTTCTTAACACTCAACAAATTTTATAACTCCATTTCATCTTCTTCCTGAGCACATATATAGTTAATATAGAAGCAAGCCCCCTTTATGCCTTACTCATTTCAACCCTAAACCAAGGGGGTTGGAGGCCGGGGATGAAACGAAAAAGGTCCTGGGTTATGTTTACCTATGCATTAGACAGAAGCAGGCCCCATGGTTTCAATTTTTATGCCCTGTTTCTAGCTTGAAGTAGTTGTTGTTACATTTCATCTCATTAGCTTTAGCAGACACGAAACATCTCTAAACTTCAACAACAAAAAAGGTAAGAAATTTAGCTTGCAAGGATTTAAGAGGAAATCATGGGTGCCAAATAGCATGTTTGTCCACATGTGTTGTGCAATCGATCTCCAACCTTGGAAGGTAATCAGGCCTACGCCCCTCACAAAATTTCCACTAGCTACTCTCTAGCATACTTGGGACAATAAGGTGACCGACAACCAACACAACAAAGTCATATAAAATTACTGTAGTATTGAATTTTTTAAGACGTCACCGGAGGGGTGAGAGCCCCACCTGAATATATTTCCATTGATTCCGGCGAACCGGTGCAGGGGGTCCAGGACCCTAAAGTCTTACAAAAATTACATGATAGAGAAAGAGGGAGAGAGAGGGATTACAATAGCACCATCAACAATACTTAAAACAGACTCAAAGAGAAGCCTAGTCACTAGCCAAAAGGCGTCCACCGGACGTCGATTTGCGCCCCCACCGAACAGCATACTCGCCGCTTTCACCGCGGCCATTGTGCCCTCCACCACTTCTCGTAGCTACGCCGATTCACTGCCGCCCTCCGTCTGAGGACCACTCCGTGCAGCAGAATGGGGACTAAGAGTGGCGACGAACGCGCAAGCCTAGGATCATCGGACACGACGACCTCCTTATGTGATGATGACATCCTCCAGTGCATCCGGGCCCATGTATCGACATCCAACGCCGTCCACGGGGAGGAATCCTTAGAGGGGGATGGCGGCAGCGGTGGAAACACCACCCGACATTTGATATTCTGGCATCGTCAAGAAGAGCGCCGAAGGAGCAGAGATGCCAGAGGAGGACACTCGTCAAAACGTCGGTAGCACCCGACAACTAGAGCCAAACTCACCTAAGAGAGGTGAAAACAACAAGGCGAGAGAGAACAAACAGAGACAACACAAGGCCACGACAGGAGCTGAAAATCTCTTCCCCACAATGGCCCCCTCAAGAGGGTCATGACATCGATGACGCCGCCACCACCAGCTCTAGGAGCTAGAGCTAGGTTTTCACCCAGAGGAAAGGGACCAAACTACACTCATAGGGTAGGGAACCTACATCTCCGACGCCTCCAATGAGGTGAACGACGCTCGAGAGCGTCGCCGTCGATCGCACAGACAGTGGTGCATGGCTTTCGCCTAGGCTCTCCCAATCCCAAGAACTGTAGTCAGTCATCCCAAGAGTTCAGGCCCTGCACACGGCACACCGACACCCTAAAGATGGACGCAAGACTGGCCGACGACGCGGATGTGCAGCAAGCCCTGCAGGATAGCCGTTGTCACCCACACATGATAGCAGCAGGCCCCTACGCGTTACCTGCACGACCGGCGGCCGCTGTGGTCTCGCGCGGAGCTGCCAAGCAGCCACGGGCCGGCCACCACCCAGACAGCGAGCCATATGGCCAGGAGGAGGGCCACGGCCGCTCGTAGCAGCAACGGTGTTGGTGACGGCGCTTGACGCCTGCCCGCCCGTGAAGGCGGCCAAGCACCTCTCCTGCCGCCGTGGCCGCACAGGAGGCCGCAGTCGCCGGCGTCGGCAAGGCCCGCCTGGGGTCAAGCCACCTCTTTGGCCGACACTCCCGTGGTGTAGGCGCGCAAGCAGCAGCCGGACTCCCGGCGTGGGCACCAGATCTGGTCTTGGGGGCACCGGATCCGGCCCTAAGGGACCCGGATCTGCCACCCCTGGCTCGCCGGCGACCATCTTCAGCATCGGGTTTATTCACGGTGTAGAAGGCTCTAGCAGCGGGGCCGCCGCCACCGCGGGCAAGGAGCGTGGCGCCAGTGGCCGCGGAGGCCGGCGAGGAGGGGACCCGAGGGGGTGGCGGCAGTGTCGCCCCCCGATCCGCCCTAGCGAGACGACCACTCTCGCAACCTTCATATTGCATTTAAAGGTTTGAGCTAGCTAGAGACAGTTATTAGTAAACCTATGTGTTAATGGATCAAGACCGTGCATGTGATTTTAAGAGATGAAAGCATATAATTGGCCAACACTTGAAATTTTCGACCACTCTATTCTATCTTCTTTCTGATCTGAGCACATATTCGACAGAAGCAGCCACCCCTTCCGTTATGTGTACCTATACGGTCGACAAAGCAAGCCTTTCAGAGTTTCAGTTTCAATTCTGAATGCCGAGTCCCAGCCTAGTTTTAGTGCTAATTCCATTTCATGACGCTTTAGCAAAGACACTAACGTCTCAAAGCTTGGACAACCAAAGAAATAAAGCCAAGCAGTAGAGCATGGAAGAAGAAATCGTGGGCCCCAACAGCTAATAGGCTCGCCCAGGTGTCGCGCAATCGTTCTGCATCCACCTTGCAAGATAACCTGCCGGCCGGAGCCCCTTACACAATCTCGATCTCCACTAGCTAGCTACTAGTACTAGTATCTGGCATGCATGGGACAAGTGACAGACAATCAACAGCAGCACCATCATCATCATGCATGCTTATCTTTCTCATAGTCATCAACCGAACGTGTCCATGTCATCCTTCCACCACCACCACCACACCCTCCATCTCCAGCTTATAAATACTCGGTGATCCCGGCCTGCTCACCATCTCCACTCTAGCTAATATCACACAGTAGCAGCTCTCGAGCAGGGGGTCGGATTCTGTGTGTCGTCCAGCGCGCCATGGCTGCCCATGTGGACCCGCTGGTGGTGGGGAGGGTGATCGGCGACGTGGTGGACCTGTTCGTGCCGACGGTGGCCATGTCGGTGCGCTTCGGCACCAAGGACCTCACCAACGGCTGCGAGATCAGGCCATCCCTCGCCGCCGCAGCTCCGGCCGTCCAGATCGCCGGCAGGGCCGACGATCTCTTCGCCCTGGTCAGTACTGAAGGTGCTCCTATTTATTTTAGCAGGCAGGCGCTTCACAATGATAAACTAAGCATTCTATCTGTGTGATGAATGAATCAGCAGGTTATGACTGACCCAGATGCTCCGAGCCCCAGCGAGCCAACGACGAGGGAGTTGATCCACTGGTAACTTCTTGCTTAGGTTGCTTGTCATGGTACTGCATTCTACTGTTTGTGGCTAATTTTTCCGTCTACTTTTGGGGATCGACCTCCTGCGTGCAAAATAAAGGCTGGTGGTTAACGTACCAGGTGGAGCAGATCCTTCTCAAGGTAAACAACATATGCACGAAAACGACTGTAGGCATGCTTACACTTTACTTGTGTGTGTAAATCATCATATCTATATGTGTCACGTCACTTGCTTGCTTAATCTTTCATAGATTCAAAGTAGCTAGTATAAGTAAGCATCAGAAGTCGATTGGGGTGTTCAGAGAAAGCTGCAGGGACATTTTGCGGCGATCCATCGCATGTACTGTTACATAGCTGAAGGTCGGCTGTAGTAGGTGCGAGCTGGCGGCCGAAACCTGTACAGCCACGCACAGGGCGCGGCGGCGGCGGGGGCCCGGGACCCCACGTCGGCACACGTTGCCGCAGAAGCTGGCCTCCTCGCTCTCCACTGTGCACGATGCCGCCCACGACGCGTGTCGACCGCACCTCGTCGTCCTCAGCAGCCTGCTTGCACAACAGGCCACCAGTCGGTGTAAATAGGACACGCATGCTCAGATGCTCACCTCACCCTAGCTAGCTAGCGTCCTTTTGGCCACCGATACCTGTTCATCATCTGATTATATTATCATTAGACGGACAAATCAGCTACCATCTCGGAGCTCACTTAATTCTGTACTTCATGCATGTCAGTGATCACCTGGGGTCAGTAGTCATGCTTTAGTAGTCGACAGTAGATTGTTTTTCCTTTTTCTGAGTATTTTTATTTTCTTTCTTCGTCCTTATAATGAATTACCATGTATTACCTTAAAAGTTCATGATCAAGCTTATGCATGACAATTGTTTTTATAAGGGAGCTTATTATGACACTTCATTTTAGAAACAATAGCGATTCACGCTTTTTGTAATTACCATGCTGCGGACTGGTTTTGATCGAATTATTGTCAAAATATCGAGTGCGTGTGAAGCTGCCTTGGTTTTTCTTAAAAAAGCGAATAAAAAAAGAACCATTCTTGGTGTCGATATTTTATTTTCGTAAAGTTCCATGTTTCCGTGTTCGGTACCGCCACCAGTCTACACGTGTTCGGAGCACGCACCCTTGTTTATTTGGTCGTTGCTGACGGCTGACGCGCTCCTCCGCACTATCTGCAGGTGCGACGGTGGTGCCGTACATGGGCCCGCGCCCGCCGGTGGGCATCCACCGCTACGTGCTGGTGGTGTACCAGCAGAAGGCCCGCTTCTGGGCTCCGCCGGCGCTGGCACCGGGGGCGGAGGTGGAGGCGTCGCGCACAGGGTTCAGCAACCGCGCCTTCGCCCGCCGCCATGGCCTAGGCCTCCCTGTCGCCGCCATGTACTTCAACGCACAGAAGGAGCCCGCCAACCGCCGCCGCCAATACCAAGGCTGATCGAGGCCGTCGTCCCGCTGGCTGATCCAACGGCAATTACCCAACAGGCTTAAGCTAGCCACTGCCGTCACGTCCGATGGAGAAGAAGCTTCCTAGCTAGTTGTCACCTATTAGTAGCTTTATTAATAAGCCGAACCCGTATGTGCGCGTGTGCGTGTGATTGGGACTTATCTCTCTTTATTCAATATATACCCGCTCAACTTGTGGTGTTTAATTATTTATTTATCATTAGTTATACTAAGGTGTCATCAAGTCACTGGCCTCTATATACATTTGTTTCTCCTATTTATACCTTTTTAATTATCAATTTGTTTAAATGAAAAGAAAAAATCATTTTCCAGTTCCAGTTGATGGTGTCTAACAACTTGGCCTCTAACAAGTCCTTAATTTATTTCTAAAAGAAATTTTTATTGAGATATGAAAAATCAATCCTCCAACAACTTTCGATTGTCACGCACGCAACATCAACCTTATATAAGACCTCTATAAAACCTTTTATGTGCTTCTTGACATCTATTGAGTTTGTGCCCTCTCATCCTTGAGTTAGTTGGCTCTAGCCAGCGATAGACCATTGTTCTTGGATGGTTGTTGTAGCCTTGTAGGTCAAATGCTACTACAACTAACTAGATCGTGTTGGCTAGTTGTTGCCGGCAAGAGGCTGGCTGCAACTAACTAGATCGTGTTAGCCTTGGATGGCTATTGCCTGGCTAGATGATGGTTACAACTAATGGTGTTAGCCTTGGCAAGTCGTTGGATAACGGCTAGCTGCAACTAACTAGATCATATTAGCCATGGCCGTTTGCTGACCAGAGGCTAGCTACAACTAATTATATCTTATTGACAGTCCTTAGCTAACCGTTGTTGGCTAGAGGTTCGCTGCGACTAACTAGATCGTGTTAGCCTCATCTTGGCTGCAACTAATTGGATCGTGTTAGCCTTGGCAGGCTATCGTCGGTCGATGTCTAGCCGCAACTAACTAGATCATGTTGGGCATGGCTAGCTATTTCTGGCCAGAGGCTATCTAAAACTAATTAGAACTTTTGTGGCCTTGGCTAGTTTACTGTGAGAAACTGGACCGTGTTGGCATTTGCTTGATATGGCTAGCCGATGGCTGTCTACTAGCTGGATCGACCAAACCAACTATACTTAGTTTTATCGCACTGGAAACTAAAACTGGTAAAAAGTAATCGTGGGAGGCTAATGGTTTGGCGCCCTTCGCTTTAGCCTAGTTTTATACGAACACTTAAGAGAGCTGTATTTTATCAATATCCAGTAGTGTTTCAGTGCTTTATAAATCATTTTTTTTGTTTTTTGGAAACTCTTAGAAATACTAAAATAAATTCTTTTGAACTAAATTTTAACATAATCATATATTTAATCATGCCATGGGAGAGTATGGTACACAAAGACTATAAGATGCACAAATAATCATTTGAAGTTAATTCAGAGGGGTTAGATTTACAAAAGTATCTAAAATCATCTAAAGGTACAAAATCCACAATGATGTACCTATGATTGCAACCCAGATTCTTGACATTTCGTGCACAGTATCCCTAACTCTCATTTCACGGATTGACAATTAAATTAAGAATAGAGACAAAAGACACAAAAATAGTAACCCGCTTCTATGGATCTAGGCTCCGACTCCACCTGAAAACAGTATTGTAGCTCTAGACACTGTTCACCAAATCCATTTTTCTCTCTCCTCTCGTTCCCTCTCACTGGTACAGCCGGAGTAGCCGGAGCTGGTTTTTCTGGCATCTCTGGCTCCGGCTTCAAACACTATATATATAGTGCCATTCATCTACAGTGTGGGAGTCGGATCTGTTAGGATTCTGACCAAACGGCCCCTACGATGGAAGAAAACTAAGCTTGCCCTAAACATCAGAGCACTTTGGTAAGGTCTACACTACAAGTCTTACTTAACAGGGCTAAGACAACGAAACACAAACTCATATTTTTTTTACATTGACTTGGTTGTTGGTTTGTGAATGAGCTACTAACGGCTAAGGATTCATAATTCAATTATCATCATAAGACTAGAAACTTTCTGCTGATCAAATATATAGGTTTATCTGCAAAAACAACGAAGAACTAATGCCACTAGATGCAAACTCTCTTAGCAGATGCACTAGATCGATCTCTGTCCAATCTCACTCCATATCATTCTCAATTCAAGAAAGTGAGTGGGAGGGTGTTCTTGAGATCCAAGAGGGTGTGTGCATCAGTGGAAATGGCCAAGAGAGCACGAATGGCCAACCGACCCTTTATAGCCTCCATAAAAAATCTAATTGATATGTGCTCCTTTATAGCCTCCATAAAAAATCTAATTGATATGTGCTTCTGGTGGGTTGGCTATGATGGTGGGGTCACCGAAAACTCCGGTGGCCACTGGAGAAACGATCTTGCGTTTAACAGCTATATTCAAATGGTCATGTAGTTGTTAGAATGCTGCATTGTTCTCCGGTGCCAAGCCGAGACATCCAGTAGAGAAATCCGGTGGCTTCATGAAAACTTTGTGCATAGTTCACATATATAAACCACTTCCTCCAGTGCTTTTCTGGGGCACTACCAAAAATTCTGGTGGCCCTATAAAAACCTTATATAGATAGTTTTGGGAGGTACCAAAAGAGTACGATGCTCCTGGCCACCCAACACTACAGAAAGCAACTCGGCTTTTAAATCTCCTATATTGTCCGTCCTTTGATCTAAACCTCCGATGGTCTCACATAGGTACCACTGGAAGACACAATTTAGAACAGATAGCGTGAGGGAAGGAGTCTATTCTCCGGTGCTTCCTCATCTAGGTCGGGGACAGGCTAAATCCAGTGAGTGCACTGAAACTGCACTAAGCCATTCTCTCAAATAAGTTTTCCAATGTGATAACTCCAGTGTGTTCCATTGAACACCAACACCTTGAGCACATGAGTAACGTTTTGTCGTTACCCAGGAAATGGGTACCCCAAACCCTTGGTTTACTGGGCTAAACCCCGCAAAATCAGCAACACGAACCCTCTAGTGACCTCCCACGTTAATGTTCGAAGGCACACAGGCTAAGGCATATTGGGCTGACCCACGAACGGGCTACGACGGCCCAAAGCTAAAGCCTGCTCGAGGGGCTACCGTGCAGACTGGGATTGTACACTCAAGGGTACAACTCGGGCGACCCCTCGAGGACGGAACTTCGCCCGGCGAACGAGCCTGCCCTCGAGGACAGTGCACCCCTCGGCTGCCGACTCTCCCGTACGGATCCGGGCGCATTTAATGAGTTTTACCTACCCCCGCCTAACCGTATGGCCACAGTTATGGTAACAGTTGTGGGTGTGGCGGTCAAATCTTGCTTTTACCGCCCATGCCCCAGAATCCCGCGGGTCGTACTTCGCAGTTGCACCATGCCGAGCACTGTGTCCCGTCCAGCACCCCCTCGAGACGCATAAATCAGCACGTTCCCCGCATTTCCTGGGGTTCGACCTTATCCGGTGAGGCTCGACCCTCTCGACTCGACCCCCTCGACTCGAGCCAGACCGTCAACCGCCGCCCCTCGACTTTGTCGGACGAACCCTCGAGCGAGACTCCGACGACTCCGGGCTGCACTTCAACAACTCCCGACGCGACGGCTGCAGAACCTCACATGCCGACGTATATTTCTACAGCAGCACCGACGTGATCGGCCTCAACGTCATACGTCACTAGCCATGTGAACTCTAAATATATGTACTCCTGTGCCCCTCCTTCACCTATAAAAGGAGGCGCCAGGACGATTAGAAAAAGGAGGAGAAAAGAGAGAACGGGACGAGAGGATCTAGAGCATAGAAATGCTAAGGCTTTAGATCACGAATCAATACCGTGAGACAGCGTAAAGTAGAGAGCTAGGCGCCCGAAACGCCCAAGCTCTAGCTCACGCTCCTCACACCTGCTTGTATTTTCCCCTGTACTAGCATTTCGGTGCAAGATAACACGAACTATCCTCCCCCGCTGGACGTAGGGCCTTCTTTGCCCGAACCAGGATAAATCGCCATGTACTTCTTGCATCACCCACCGGATTAAGGGAGCACGCAATTACGAATATTACTCGTTGGTTTTAACCCCCGGGGGTCAAAACACCAACAGTTGGCACGCTAGGTAGGGGAACCGCGTGTCACTAACGATTTCCCGCCATTTTTCCGGATGGGCGACTTTGTTTCACCACTTCCGCGCGCTACGGTTATCTGGTTTGGGAGCCTGAAGTTCATGTCCCTCGGCTAGGGCTATGACATGACCCTGCTCTCGATCAGTAACCCAAACGGAGGTCCCGGTACGCCCCCACGCTCATGGGGTGCCGCTCGCCGGTCTCACCACCATGCTGCCATATCCAGAAGGAGGCACGATCGACACCGTCATCGCCATCAACCTAAGTCAAGGATGGTTCCCGCCACTTTCTCCTCGCCCCTGACCGGAGATGAGGAACCCCTTGTTGGGGGATTGTCTGACCCGAGTTCAGAGGTAGAGGGCGAACCGGCAGGACCCCACCACAACCCCGACTCCTCCTTCGCAGTACGCTCATCCAAGGAGCGCGATGAAGTCCCCACTCGATCGAGCCCGCTTCCGCATGAGCTGTTCGAGCATCGTCGGCGGCCTTCGTTCGACTTCAACGATCCCGCGACGATGATCTCGACAGCAACCCACTCCAACATGAGCACGTTAGAGGACCGCCCAGGTGCCCTTCTCCGTACAATGATGGACGTGGGGACTGTCACACCAGCCTCCGAGGGCTTGGCCTTCGCGAGAGCGCCCGGCCCCCGGAGGTACACCGTCGGCACACTCCGACGGCAGCTGCAGGAAGAGGCGCGGGGACAATTCCCTGTTTTCTGCTGTGGCGACCCTGACTCTGACTCTGATCATTGGGATCCTACCCGCGAGTGCCTCCACATCGATGGTGATGTCGACTCCGATCAGGACACCATCGATCTAGTGGCCGGGGCAGCTACCGCTGCGGCGGGAGGTGCTCTCCCCAGAGCAGAGGACCAACAACCAGGCGCACCCCGAGAGTCGTGCCCCCGTCCTGGCGAGCAGGACGCACAGCTGGCACAAATTTGGGAGTTGCAGGCGAAGTTCGCCGACGAGCAGGAACGATTGCGCCTGCTCGAGCTAACCCTCGAGCAAGAGCGACGACCGCCCGGTGGTAGAGCCCAAGCCAGGGCCCGAGAGGTCAACCGGCAGATCAACGAGGCTGGGGCACCCGAGCAACCCACCAACCGTTATCCCCGAGCAAGCCAGAACATTGTTGTGGCAGCTATGCTCCTTCGCAATATGCCCGCGCCATCCAACTCACAAGCTCGGCGGATACAACGCGAGGTCAAGGATCTCCTCCAAGTTGCTGCTGTTCAGCAAGCCGAGAGCTCAGCCTCGAGGCGTCGAGGGGCAGCCTCCGAACCTCAGGTCGAGCCCTCCCGGCCCGAAAGGGAGAGCTCGGTCGATCAGGGGGCGGCCTCCCGACCGAAGAAGAAGCCGGCCAGAGAACGTATCAACAACGACCGCGCTCTCCGCGACGCGCGCCTTGACATTGTCGAGAACCGCAGACGCAAGTACGGGGATGCCAAGGATCGAGGGTATAGCGCCCATCATGGAGGGCATTACGACAGCGACGAAGACCAACGGTCCCCGAGTCTTCAGCAGGACGATCCGCTGCACCCAGCTGCCCGACAAGTTTCGACCCCCCACGAGCATCGTCAAATACAACGGCGAAACCAATCCCGAGCTCTGGCTAGCCGACTTTCGGCTGGCTTGTCAGGCGGGCGGGGCTCGTGATGATCACGTCATCATACGTCACCTTCCCCTGTTCCTGTCCGACACCGTGCGTAGGTGGCTCGAGGAGCTTCCCCCTGACCAGATTCGTGGCTGGGTCGACCTTGTCTGGATCTTCGAGGGGAATTTCAAAGGTACCTACGTGTGTCCCGGGAACTCCTGGGAACTGCGCAACTGCAAGCAGAAACCAGGGGAGTCTCTTCGCGACTTTGCTCGATGATTCTCCAAGCTCTGCAGCGAACTACCCCACATCTCCGATCTCGACGTCATTCTAGCATTCATTGCGGGTACAACCTGCAAGGACCTAGTTCGTGAGTTGGGGCGTAACTGCCCCAACACCGTCGATGAGCTCATGGATGTGGTCACCAACTACGCGGCCGGTGAAGAGGCGGTCGATGCCTTCTTCAGCGATGGGAAGGACAAGGGAAAGGCGTCGGCAGCCAATGATGCCGGAGGCTCGAGCAAAGGGCCGAAGAGAAACAAGAAGAAGAAGAAAAATCAGCAAGGAAAGCGTGAGGCTGTAGAAGATGATCTTGTCATAGCAACCAAACGCAAAAGACCTCGAGGTCCCCCCGAGGGCGCCATCTTCGACAAAATGCTCGAGGAGCCCTGCCCATATCACAAGGACGGGGCAAAGCACAAGCTTAAGGACTGCCGCATGCTTCGAAAGCACTTTGAGCAAGTGGGCGTGAAGAAAGGTGAAAACAAGAAAGACCAAGGCGACGGTGAGGGAGACAACGGGGAAGACGGAAAATTCCCCGAAGTCTATGACTGCAACATGATCTACGGGGGCCTCTCAACCCAGCTCATGCCTCGACAGCGCAAGCGGGAGCGTCGAGAAGTCTTCTCCGTTCGAGTCACGACACCTCACTACCTCGACTGGTCTGACGCGCCCATCACGTTCGACCGCGATGACCATCCGGATCGTGTCCCCAACCCGGGGCCTATCCGCTCGTCGTCGACCCAATCATCATGAACACCCACCTCTCGAAGGTCCTCATGGATGGCGGCAGCAGCCTGAACGTCATCTACCTCAAGACCCTCGACCTCCTAGGAGTCAAGAGGTGCCAACTCCGACCCAGCGCCGGGGGATTCCATGGCGTCGTGCCAGGGAAAAAGGCCCTCCCCGTCGACCGTATCGACCTTCCTGTCTGCTTTGGCACCCCTGCCAACTTCAGGAAAGAGACCCTCACCTTCGAGGTGGTCGGGTTTCACGGAACGTATCATGCTATCATCGGCCGACCGGGCTATGCGCAGTTCATGGTGATCCCGAACTACACCTACCTCAAGCTCAAGATGCCAGGACCCAAGGGCGTCATCACCATCGCCTCCTCCTACGAGCACGCGTACGACTGCGATGTCGAATGCGTCGAGTATGGAGAGGCCGTCGAGCAAAATGCCATGATAGCCGCGACCCTCGAGCGCCTTGCCGACGAGGTGCCAGATCCCAAGCGGCACGCCGGCAACTTTGAGCCGGCACAAGACACCAAGAAAGTCCCCCTCGACCCGAGCTGCCCCGGCGAGAAGGTGCTAACGATTAGTGCCAACCTCGAGGGCAAATAGGAAGCCGTGCTCATCGACTTTCTCCATGCGAACGCCGATATGTTTGCGTGGAGTCCTTCGGATATGCCAGGCATACCGAGGGAAGTCGTCGAGCACGCCTTGGAGATCCGGGCCGGGTCTAGACCAGTGAAGCAACGCCTGCGTCGCTTCGACGAGGAGAAGCACAGGATCATCGGCGAGGAAGTGCACAAGCTTTTGGCGGCTGGATTCATCAAGGAGGTCCATCACCCCGAATGGTTAGCTAATCCCGTGCTAGTTAAGAAAAAGAATGGAAAAATGTGGATGTGTATTGACTATACTAGTTTAAACAAAGCATGTCCCAAAGTTCTGTTTCCTTTACCACGCATTGATCAAATTGTTGACTCTACCGTGGGATGTGAAACCCTCTTGTTCCTCGATGCTTATTCCCGCTACCACCAAATCAAGATGAAAGAGTCCGACCAGCTCGCGACTTCCTTCATCACGCCTTTTGGCATGTACTGCTACGTCACCATGCCCTTCGGCCTTCGAAACGCCGGGGCGACGTATCAGCGGTGCATGCTCCACGTCTTCGGTGAACACATAGGAGACACAGTCGAGGCCTATGTCGATGACATCGTGGTCATGTCCAGAAAAGTGGACAACCTCATCCATGACCTCGAAATCGCGTTCGGGTGCCTTCGAGCCAAAAACATAAAACTCAACCCCGAGAAATGTGTCTTCGGAGTACCTCGGGGCATGCTCCTCGGATACATCGTCTCCCAGCGCGGGATCAAAGCCAACCCCGAGAAGGTGGCGGCCATCATGCGAATGGGGCCGATTCGGGATCTCAAGGGCGTGCAGAAGGTCACGGGCTGCCTCGCGGCCTTCAGCCATTTCATCTCACATTTAGGGGAGAAGGCCATGCCTCTGTACCGCCTCTTGAAAAAATCCGAGCGATTCACATGGACCATGGAGGCCGAGGAGGCTCTCGACGAACTCAAAGGCATGCTGACATCCACCCCGATTCTCGTCCCTCCTCGACCAGCGACGTCGACTGAACCGCCCGAGCCCCTCCTCCTCTATGTCGCCGCAACCACTCAGGTGGTCAGCACGACCATAGTGGTTGAGAGGAAAGAGGAAGGGCGCGCCTTGCCCGTCCAGCGGCCGGTTTACTTTGTCAATGAAGTGCTTTTAAAAATGAAAATCCGCTACCCACAGGTGCAGAAGCTGCTCTACGCCATCGTCCTTACACGTCGCAAGCTCCAGCACTACTTCCTCAGCCACCCGGTTACCGTGGTATCTTCGTTCCCCTTGGGGGAGATCATCCATAACCGGGAGGCCGCTGGAAGGATTGCTAAGTGGTCGGTCGAGCTCATGGGCAAGACCATCACCTACGCATCGTGGAAGACCATCAAGTCCCAAGCGCTAGCGGATTTTGTCGCTGAGTGGACCGACACTCAGTTGCCGCCAGTTTAAATCCAAGCCGAGCTGTGGACAATGTACTTCGACGGGTCGCTCATGAAGATAGGAGAAGGCGCGGGCTTGCTATTCATCTCACTCCTCGGAGTCCACATGCGCTACGTCATTCGCATCCACTTTGCCATTTCTAATAACATCACAGAGTACGAAGCTCTCATCACTGGATTACAAGTTGCCCTTGAACTCGGGGTCCGACGCCTTGACGTTCGAGGCGACTCGCAACTAATCATCGACCAAGTGATGAAGGCCTCGAACTGCCACGACGCCAAGATGGAAGCCTACTGCAACGAAGTGCACAAGTTGGAAGACAAGTTCCACGGCCTCAAACTTAGTCATATTGCTCGACGATACAACGAAGCCGCGGATGAGCTTGCAAAAATCGCATCGACTCGAGGTACAGTCCCTCCGGATGTATTCTCGAGGGACCTCTTCGAGCCCTCCATCGATTTGGGCTCGGGGCTTGCACTACGCCCTCAAAGCTCCACCCCATGACCTCGACTGGGGCCCCCTCGACCGGGGCCTAGGTTATGGGGATCTAGGGGACTCCTCCTCCGTCGAGCCCGCCGCCGGATTGGCGAGCCCCTTTCCTCGATTGCCTCATTCGGGGAGAGCTTCCGAAGGACCGGACCAAAGCTCGCCGGATCACGCGATGGGCCAAGTCCTACGTCATCTACGGTGATGGCAAAGAACTCTACAGGCGAAGCCCCTCAGGTGTTCTTCAGCGCTGCATTACTATCGAAGAAGGCAGGAGGCTCCTCGAGGACATACACTCGGGGGCCTGCGGCCATCACGCAGCACCAAGGACCCTCGTAGTCAATGCCTTCCGACAGGGTTTCTACTGGCTGACCGCCATTTCTGATGCCACGAACATTGTCCGCTCGTGTAAAGGGTGTCAATTTTATGTCAAGCAGACGCACCTCCCAGCTCACGCCCTACAAATGATCCCCATCACCTGGCCGTTCGCGGTCTGGGGGATCGATCTTATGGGGCCTCCCAAGAGGACAACCAAAGGGTACACGCACCTGCTTGTTGCCGTCGACAAATTCACCAAGTGGATTGAAGCCCAGCCTATCGGCAACATCCGCTCTGAACGGGCGGTTGAGTTCTTCACCGACATCATCCATCGCTTTGGGGTCCCAAACATCATCATCAAGGACAACGACACACAGTTCACTGGCAAGAAGTTCTTGGATTTTTGCGATCGCCATCACATCCGTGTGAATTGGTCCACGGTTGCACATCCTCGAACTAACGGCCAGGTCGAGCGCGCCAATGGCATGATTTTGCAGGGCCTCAAGCCAAGGATCCTCAACCGCCTTAGCAAGCACGGAAAAAATGGGCCACGGAGCTGCCTTCGGTCCTATGGAGCTTAAGGACAACACCTAGTCGAGCCACGGGGTTCACCCCATTCTTCCTGGTCTATGGGTCCGAGGCCGTCCTCCCCACTGACCTCGAGTATGGTTCCCCTTGACTAAAGGCGTACAACAAGCAAAGCAATGAAGAAGCCCTTGCAAACGCCGTCGACCAGCTCGAGGAGGCTCGAGACATGGCACTAATTCACTCCGCGAGGTATCAGCAGAAACTTCGACGCTACCACGACAAGCACGTGCGCCCGAGGGACTTCCAAGTTGGAGACCTCGTCCTACGTCGATGACAGAGCAGCAAGGTCACAAGCTGACCCCGCCATGGGAAGGCCCATACACCGTAGCTGAGGTGCTAAAGCCTGGGACGTACAAGCTCACTAACGACAAAGGCGAAATCCTCACCAACGCATGGAACCTCGAACAGCTACGTCGTTTCTACCCTTAGGGCACCAATGTCCTTGTACATTCTCGCATGTTTTGTACATTTTCGCATGGCAAATATAAGGAGTACTTTCGATTATAAGTTGAAACTTGTTATTGTACATGCAAGAGGTAGCCTCGACCCTGTCTCACCAGAGTCGAGCCTCCCTCAGGGACTAACAGGGGGGAACCCCCTAAGTTCCTAAAAATATGAACGATTTTCTTTAAAAATTCGAGCGTCTCCTTTCGCTTCGCAACTAAGTTGAAAACGCCTCGAATTCCCTAGGGGTCGAGGGTTGTCGAGCCAGGAGCTCTCCTACGCCTCCGGGCTATGGTACCTCCACTCGCTCCCCCCTCGAGGGATACGAGCCTGCGTCGAACACTTAGTCAAAAAGCAAAAGTCAGGCGATCAAAACTCGAGCGCCTCTTCTTTCTCACGCCTCGATACGCTTCGCGACTAAGTAGAAAATGCCTCGAACTCCCTAGAGGGTCGAGGGCTATCGAGCTGGGAGCTCTCCTACACCCCCGGGCTATGGTACCTCTACTCGCTCCCCCCTCGAGGGATACGAGCATGCGTCAAAAACTTAGTCAAAAAAGCAAAGTCTAGGTGAAAGAAAGCAGAGAAGGCTTGAAAGTAAAATGAAAAATTGCATTATGATAGATGCATTAATGCTCAAAAAGGCTTTCGAAGCCACATTGAATATAAGTTACAAAAAACTAACTTATTACATGGGCATCTTCGCCCAGCCTCGCCTTACAGGCCCGCTCCGTCGCCACCCTCCTCGACGCTATACCCTTCATCCACGGGGGGAGGACTTCGTCCTCGAACAACTTCGCTAGCGCTCCCCCCGGCCTCTCGGCGTCATTGATGAGCCCTCGGCATCGCTCCTCGTTCTCGGCGTCGGTCTTCAAGATATCAGGAACGAAGCCTTGGGAGACCACGTCCATGTCGAAGACGAAGTCGGAGGAGACCACTGCCAGCGCCCGCTTCACGCCGGTATGAAGCGCCTCCCGCACGCGATCATGAAGAGTGGCGTCGAGGTAGTAGATCCGGTCAATGAGCGCGGCACCCGGGATGTCTTCTTCAGCACCCTCGACAGGCCTGACCTCCCAAGAGGCACAGAGTCTGTCGAGGGCAACCCGGAGCCGGCCGAGAAGCGCCCCCTCCGCCACGAGGCTCTCCTGCAGCGCCTTGGCGGCGGTTTGGGTAGCGCGTAGCTCGGTCTCGAGGCCTGAAACACAAAACAAGAGTTAGACAAACCATACCAGAAGAAAAAAGATCAAAAGCTCTTCAAGGAACTCACCAGCACAGCGAGTCTCGAGGGTGCAACGATCCCCCAGCATGGCGTCACGCTCCCCCCGAGCCTCGTCTCGCTCCCGCTGGGCCTCCTTGAAGGCCCGGGTCACCTCCGTCTTCTCACACCGGAGGGTCTCAAGGGCGCCACCAGCCAAGATGATGGCCTGCTCCTTCTCTTGGAGGGTAGCCTTCATCGCCTCGAGCTGGGTTTCTAGGCTAGCGGCTCGGTTTTTCTCCTCCTGGGCCAATTCAGAGAGGGTGTTGCGCGCCATGGAGACTTCAGTGACATTGGCCTCGAGCGAGCGGATACGCTCCATGGAGCCTTGAGCCTCCCCCACGAGTAGCTTGACGCGCTCCTGGGCTCGGATGCTCTCGCCCTTGGCCCTCTCCGCTTCGGCCTTGGCCGCATCAGCTTCCTCCTTGGCACGCTTGAGCTCCTCCTTGAGTTGGGCGGCTTCCCCTCGAGCAGCTTCGGCGTCCTCCTTCTCCCGGGCGGCCTCCTCTTTGTCTTTGGCGGATTCCCCTTGGTCCGCTTCACCTCCTCCTCGACCTCGGCCACTCTGCCCTGCGCAGATCGACCCGCTTTGAGTTGGTGAAGTACTTCCTCCCGGCTGTTGAGCATGTCATAGAGGAAGTATGACTTAGAGTGGGAACGCCTCCACACCTCCTAGAGACAGGAAATCGAGGGTTAAGGCATTCGATACGAAAGAATTCAAAAAAGTGCATACGGTCTACATAGGGACTCACCGCGAGATTCCGGTCGAGGCCTTCGGCGAGCTCGACGCCCAGCTTTAGCAAGTGCTGCAGCCCCGCTCGGGACCGCTCCACGTCCTCCCAGCACCTGACTTCCGCCGGGTCATCCACCTCGATCCCCGGAGCGCTGGAGTCGCCAAGCTCCCGGAGTACGATGCGCTCCTTGCCCTAATGTGGGAGGACTGTCTTGACCTTGGTTCGCGCCAGGGACTCGATCTCGTCCACCACATCGCGTGGGACACCGTATTGCTTGGCTAACTCCGCCGGGGTGCTGAACTCCGACGCGGCGCCGGCATCCCTCAGCCCGGGGTCGGAAGTCGACCTCCTTACCAGGCCAGAAGCCGCTGTCTCCTCCGGCTGCTCCATCGACGGCTGCGGCGGCTGGCTTGACGCTGCTTCTAGTGCCTTCGGGGGCGGTGGAGGTGTTGAGGCCATCGCTTCCCCCAACGCCACGTCCTATGGCACCAGCAGTCCATGTCCTGTGGGCTCGGTACCGAGGCCTCCTCCAATTGCACCCCCGACAGCCGCGGGACCGTCGACGCCTTCGACGCCGTTTCTTGTTTGGCCAGCAGCTCGTCTAGAGTGATCACAGACACCCATTGCTTGGGCAGTCCCGAAGTGCCCTCTGTCTCTGACGTCTCGGCCGGCTGCTGCGCCGGCGGGTTCAGCGGCGCCGTGTCCCCCGGCGGCGTCTGTTGCACCTGTTGATGCTGGGGCTGGCCTCCGGTTTTCTCCTCCTCTTCTCGCCACTCCAGTGGCTCTTTCTCCCCCTCCCGCTGCGACCGCGGCAGCTCTGCTTCTAGCAGGGCCCCCTGCTCCTGCTTCCTCTGGGCCTCGAGCTCGCGTAGCCCCGCCGGCCAGGGTCTCCGCTCTCCCGTCGAGGGGGGAAGGGCTGTGGTCTCCTCACCCTCAAGGTCGACGACGGCTACCTCCTCTCCTGGCTCGTGGCCCTCGGGGGCTCCCGCCTTGGGTGCGGGGATCGAGGCCTCCGGTCGGCCAGGAGCCGAAGCTCCCGACGTCGGGGCTCCGCCCCCTGGCGTCGGGCCAAGCTCGAGGACCGCGGACGACAACGTCAAGGAGGTGCTCCCTCCCTCTTGCGTCCTCCCTGGCTCAGAGTCGCCGCCCGTCGTGGCCCCCGAGACGCTCGACCCTGCAGCAAGAGCGGAACCCGTCAGCCTACCACGTGCCATAGCTCCGAGGGCTGAGGACAACCACTTGGCTTCCCACGGAGCCAAGGGCCTCGACGTCGCACCTGTGACCGGGGCCTCCATCTTTGTAGCTGCGTCCACCTTGAGCCGCTTAGCCAGCGCAAGAGATGCCTCCTCGATTTGGTGCTTGGGCCTGGATAGGAAGCAGGACGGCAAAAAGCTTATTAAACTGCATGAGCAGGATGCAACGAAAAAGAATTGAATCAACAACACTTACCCGATGGGGATAGAGGCCTTTCGGGTCCCCCTCAAACCGCCAGCAGATCTCGAGACCCCTCCCGAAGCAGCTCTTCCCGGGGCTGAGGCTGCTCGGGGCCATCGGTGGGGTCGCCGCGCCTCCCTGCTTCGACGGGGCCTCCTGAGCACGGCTCTGCTCCGCCCGCGCCGATGACCAGGACTGGGTTTCCTGGGTCGAAATGGGTGGGGTCCCGCCTCGAGTACGACGGGAGGGGGGTGAACCCCCTCAAGTCGAGGCGTCGGCCCACCTTTTCCCACGCCGGCGCTCTGAGGCCGATGTTCCCAGCTGGGGGGCGCGCTGCTCCACCACCTCCTCCTGCACGAAGGGGCGGTCAGCATGGGAGGAACCCGACAAGATGAGCTCGAGACGCCCCGCCACCCTCTCGACGTCATCGCTGTCATCGTCAACATCATCTTCATCTCCCTCGGATGAGGAAGACTTCTCCTCCGGGAGCCCGTCACGCCTCTGCTGAGTGCGGCGCCTTGCAAGCCTTTTGCGCTCCCGGAGCTTCTTGGCCTTCTTCTTCTCCTCTTTGTTTTTACGCTGCTTTTCTTGCTGGGCGTTGAAGCGTCTTACCTGACGATCGGGAGCGTCCTCCCTCAGCGGGGGCCTCGATCTCCGGTAGTCGATTCTCCCCTACATGAAAACGTTTAGTCACAGGGACAAGAGAAGGGGGCGGAATGAAAACACGAAAGGCATGAGTCGGGGCACTCACCAAGTCGAGGCAACCCTCCTCCGGCCGCATGGGGAGGCGGTTGATGTCTTCTGCCCTGAACAAGCCCGCGACCATCCCCTTTACCCGCGCAACGACCTCTTTGGCGGATGGCTTCTCGTCGGACATCCGGCACCTCTCAAGAACCTCGGGTGCCGCCGAGGAGAGCATCTCGTCCAACCGCAGTGGGCGCTCCATCAGAGGGAGCACCCGTCGACTGTGGAAGGCCGAGACCACCACACCTGCAGTCAGGCCCGCCTCTCGAAGGGCCTTCATCGCGGCGACGAGGGGACGAAGTTGACGCTGAAGATCTCCCGCGACACCGTGTGGCCAGTTGAATGGACGCTCGGTGATAAGCCGCCCGGTGTACGGCGGGAGGTAGCCTCCGTCGTTGCGAAGGTAGAACCATTGCTCGTCCCACTGGGAGTGGTTGGACATCAACCCGGTGGGGATATACTCGCGTGGCTCCTCTGACTTTCCGGTCTTCAACACGAAGTTGAGGCAGCCCGCTCTGACGACTCGCCTTATTCCTGGTGCCACCGGGGAGGCGAACCACTCGCCCTTGTAAAGATGGAGCCACAACTCCCAATGTGGCGCCATCCTAAGGTAGCCCTCGCAGACGGCCGCGAAGATGGCGGCGTTGGAAATAGCGTTGGGGGAGAAATGTTGGAGCTCGACACCGTAGAAGTTCATCAACCCCCGCATGAACTCGCTCGGGGGTACACCGAACCCATGCCGATGATATTTGAGGAAGCTCACCACATAGCCCTCCGGCGGGTTTGGCTCTTGGTGATTTCTCGGCGGCGCAATCCACTCCGGCCAATTCGGATCGGTGACGGGGCGGAGAAGTCCTTCTCCCACCAGCTCATTCAGCCTTTGCCGTGTCACGGTCGACGGGCGCCAGGGTTCGGCGGGCTGGAGGACGGGGGCCATGGCAGCAGCGGCGGCATGGATCCGCTCGGTGGACGCTGCGGCGGCAGCAACAACACGAATCTCCTCGGTGGACGGACGACCGAGAAGGTTCCCAATTGCAATTTCTTGCTCTAAGTTTCTACCCTCACGCGTGCAGGAAAGCAGGAATTCGGGAGGATGGCAAAGGTGGGGGCGAACAGCGCCTGTCCCCCTCCGTTTTTATACCCGAGAAGAGCAACGGGCGGAGTTCGGTGGCCGGAAAAAGGTAACTTCCCGCAATTAATGTGCTTACCTGACCGTCCCCCCTCGATCCTTGACCGGATGTGCGCGTCACACCTCTGGCAAAGAGCCGTTGCTCGGGCCCACCACGATCGCACCGCTAAGGCCTTCTCCTTAAAAGGCGTGTCCAACGATAAGAAAAAAGAGCCGCTACTCGCTAACAGAGATTTCTACGAAAGGTAAAACGGGCTCTGGCCCCACCTCAAAGTCTCGAAGGAGCGAAGGTCGGCCCTCGAGTGAGGGTTCAACGGCCGCCCTTGAGCACCAAAAAAAATCAGGCTCCGGCCCTAAGCCTCGAGGGAGCGAAGGCTGGCCCCACGATCAGGGTTCGACAGCCGCCCTCGAGCACCTGAGTCAGGGGGTGACCAAGGGGGAGCCAACACGAGGCCTTGCTCGAGAACGAACTCTCGAGACCCCTTTTGGACACATCCAAGGCGAAATGCTACGGACTTTATGGAATCCCCCCGAAGGGAGGCATCGAGCCGCCAAGACCTATCGAATGGAATCGGTATCCGTAAGACCATGCATTTTGCTCTAATGAGACCGCCTCCGGGCCACCAGTCGACCTCTATCGAACGAGGAATGGGCTCTCACGTGGATTTTCCTGTTACCAGCTCACTGAGAACTTCGCGGCTCGCCCTATCGAGGGTAGTCCGATGCTTCTCGCCTCACGTCCGATCGAAAGGACTGAGATGAATGTCGAGGCCGACAACGCCCCAGCCGCACGAGGCTCGGGACCTCGACTGTGCCCGGCACCCCTCGACGGAAGAGGGTCAAAAATCCCCCGGGGGCTCAACATCCCGACGCACCCCTCGGTAAAGCGCTGCGACTCCAGTTCAGGCCTGTACCCGACTGGACAAGCACCCCTCGACCAAAGACAAATGAAGCCCTCATAGGAGTCTTCCGACTCCTACGAGGCCTCGGGGGCTACCCCCGCGGGGGTCGCTCGCGCGCCCCCCACGGAAAGATCCGAATGACGTCCTATTTCTGATTCTTGACCCCCTGCCCAAGTGCCATCACTCGCGCAGGGGCTCGGGGGCTACTGTCGTTACCCAGAAAATAGGTGCCCCAAACCCTTGGTTTATCGGGCTAAACCCCACAAAATCAGCAACACGAACCCTCTAGTGACCTCCCACGTTAACGTTCGAAGGCACACAGGCTAAGGCATATTGGGCTGAACCACGAACGGGCTACGACGGCCCAAAGCTAAAGCCTGCTCGAGGGGCTACCGCGTGGACTGGGACTGTACACTCGAGGGTACAACTCGGGCGACCCCTCGAGGATGGAACTTCGCCCGGCCAACGAGCTTGCCCTCGAGGACGGAACTTCATTCGCGCGAATGGGCAGTCCTCGAGGACAGTGCACCCCTCGGCTGCCGACTCTCCCGTACGGATCTGGGCGTATTTAATGCGTTTTACCTACCCCCGCCTAACCGTATGGCCACAGTTACGGTAATAGTTGTGGGTGTGGCGGTCAAATCTTGCTTTTACCGCCCATGCCCCGGAATCCCGCGGGTCGTACTTCGCTGTTGCGCCATGCCGAGCACTGTGTCCCATCCAGCACTCCCTCGAGACGCATAAATCAGCACGTTCCCCGTATTTACTGGGGTTCGACCTTATCCGGTGAGGCTCGACCCTCTCGACTCGACCCCCTTGACTCGAGCCAGACCCTCGACCGCCGCCCCTCGACTTCGTCGGATGAACCCTCGAGCGGGACTCCGACGACTCCGGGCTGCACTTCAATAACTCCCGACGCGACGGCTGCAGAACCTCCCATGCCGACGTACATTTCTACAGCGGCACCGACGTGATCGGCCTCAACGTCATACGTCACTAGCCATGTGAACTCTAAATATATATACTCCTGTGCCCCTCCTTCACCTATAAAAGGACGCACCAGGACGATTAGAAAAAGGAGGAGAAAAGAGAGAACGGGACGAGAGGATCTAGAGCATAGAAACGCTAAGGCTTTAGATCACGAATCAATATCGTGAGACAGTGTAAAGTAGAGAGCTAGGCGCCCGGAACGCCCAAGCTCCAGCTCACGCTCCTCACACCTGCTTGTATTTTCCCCTGTACTAGCACTTCGGTGCAAGATAACACGAACTATCCTCCCCCGCTGGACGTAGGGCCTTCTTTGCCCGAACCAGGATAAATCACCGTGTCCTTCTTGCATCACCCACCGGATTAAGGGAGCACGCAATTACGAATATTACTCGTTGGTTTTAACCCCCGGGGGTCAAAACACCGACACGTTTTTCAAAACATTTTTTATGCATTTTCATTTGCCTCCTCACCCTGTCACTAGATCTAATGTATATGCAAAGTTAGTTTAAACCGGGTCACTAGATAACCTTAATTGTTTTAGATATAAATTTCCTCTAATAACATGGTTATCAATCCCAAACCTGACTGTGCACTCTATTGTACCTTGGCTGGCGAAACAAAACCCTTATTTGCGTATACCTTGCCTTTTGGGCTTTCCTAAACTCAAAAACCAGATAGTAGGAGGGAAAACTAGGAGGGAGGGGGGAACCGTGTGATGGATAGCAAGCTTGTGTGGGATGAGGAGAAACTTTACCAAATGTTTATCTTTTGAGAGTTTAGAAACAAAAAAGTTGGAGGTTTTTTTTTCTAAAACAAGAGCGCTTGGAAATGTTTAGAACTATATAAGGTTTTCATATGGATCAAATAATCTCTGAATAATCTTGAACCGCATCTTAGTCTTGTTATGAAGCATCTTGCGTTGGCATCAGAATCTGGTCGAAGCGTTCCCATATCTATGCAGGATATAAAGGATTCAATTCTCGCCACACTCCCTCGAGCATAAATCAAGACTAGCAAAATTGGGATATCGTGGTTGCACTGCTTTTATTATGGTGTTGTATCTTGGAACATTGATGCACTGCGTGCGTGCAATGCATCACTAATATATCATATGATCTTTGAGGACGTATTTGTGCATGCAGTGACACTGAGTGCAGTGGGTGCGTTATTCTAGGGTTCAAGTTCAAGACCCAACATCGCTCTCATGCTATGCAAACCGGATTCTTCTTTTAACTATGCATATTCACACCGGCATATATATGATTGATAACGAGATAAAGCTGGTGGAATTAAAGGTAAGAAAAGCACATCATTCGGAGAAAGGAAGAAGCAATAGTGGGCGTTCGAATTGGACGCCCAGGTGCTCACTGATTGTGCTTTTTGTTCCTGATGAATATGAGTAATCCATCACTCTCGCATGTCATCGTCACATGATCTATCCTTCCGAAAGAGAAGCAACAAAGACAGCGAAACATCTGCATGCATGAGTTTGTCTTCGTCTTCCAATTCCGTGGCACAGTTCGGTAAGCATTGCTTTTTAACGGAGTTGCCGAAGAGCAGCAACCACTGACTGAATCTCAAAAGGTGAACAGCCGAACGTACATATGTACGTCGAGGGATGTTGCCTGTTGGACAGGACAGAGATTGCATACAACTCCTGTGACGAGACAATAGCAGATGAACGTTGTCACAATTATTGGTCCAACGCTACTGGAGGACTGAAACTGTTTCCTTATCCCTGACCCCGAACGTCCCATTGTTTGCCAGCTTTGGTATTGGCATGACGCATGACTGTGTCAGTACTCTTAGACACTACATTCATGAACTGATGAAGAGCAAAGAATAGCAAACAGCAGGGGCATTGATAATGCACACGACAATAGCCAGCGAGCAATGCATCTTTGACCAAAGAATCACAGACCGACATGAATATTTGATCGTTAAATTTTGTTTATTAGCGACTTTGGGATTATTTAGTTTGTAGATTGCAGACAGAGCACAAATACCTGAGCGTGAGGGTTTGTACAAAGAAAAACTGCAAAACCCAAAGTCATTCAAGACTAATACCGTCTCCCTCCATCCGTAACAGGCTTGCCCAGCCTAAACTAAAGAAGGCTACTTTTATGTATCGATCACACATGCACGCGTGCACTTCTTTTACATTATACACGTTCGTTAGCGGCAGCATAGGTGCGCGCGCCACAACGAATGCAACTAGAGGTGCATGGGTACATCATCAGTCTCCACCAAGGAAGCACATTCTTCTCTGCTGCACGCTTTCATGCTCTGGCAAACCACGAGCTGCCACAGGCCGATGCCCTCCCATGGATGCAATGGAACCAAATAATTTGCTCCAACGAAGACGGATGCCTATACACGTAGTACGTCCCGGGATGACCGGGATCAATAATGGTCGGAAAGTAAGATCGTCGTCCGTCAAATCACATCTCGTCTCACGGAAGACTCTGTTGCTCCTGAGGAGCATGCTTGCTGTACTTCCCCTATGGTATCTCTGTACTTAAAAAGATGTTACCAATTCTAAAAAAAAGATGTTACCAATTAGCTAATGTAATCCAATATATATTAGTAAATAGTTGTTGACAGACAAATGAAAGCAAGCCGGGCAAGATACGGAAGCTATGTGAATCAACATCCACTGCCATGGAACTCCCGTCAGACTATAATATAATTTGCTCCGAACAAGCGTCCTATGGTATTCATGCCAGTCAAACTTTCTTAAGTTTGACCAGATCTGTAGAAAAAATATTATCAATATTTCTATCTCTATATAAATTTATTATAAAAATAGATTCAACGATGGATGGTTTCATGTTGCAAATAATGAAACAGAAGTGTTGGAGTCTTCCACTGTAGAATGGTTGTCAGGCAATGTTGCAGACACTTCTGAATTCAGCAAGGAGGAGTAATTCTTTGGACCTTCTAGTCTCCCTACAAAATGATGTAGACTTCCGTATCCTACAATATGCAGAAGATACTCTGATTTTTCATGCAAGCAGATGTTAACTAATTGCTCTATCTCAAAGATTTGCTTCTTTCTTTTGCTAAGCTCTCTAGTTTGATGGTAAAATTTGAAAAGTCTTTCATGGTTCCTATTAACAAAAAAATGCAAATCCTAGCTCACACTTCTTGACTGTGTTGTTGGTTCCCTTACTGTTACCTATTTGGGCCTCCCTTTGAGCATACCAAACCCTTAGTAGCTAATCGCTGGCCTTTATTCTCAAAATGTGAAAGGACATTCCTAGCTTTCTCCTCCTATCTAAATAAGGCTGGTAGAGTAGAGCTCACTAATGTTGTCCTTGTCAACTTATGCTATGTGTAGTTTCCTTTTGCCTAAAACAGTGATCAAGCAAATAGATAAATTTGAAAAGCACTATTTGTGGAGGGCCTCTGATCTAATAACAAGAAACCGCCAAATTAAGGCAGCTTGGCCTATATATGGTTTGTTTGCCAAAGGATTAAGGAGGTTTGTGTTAGATTTATGTCGAATATGTGCAATGTTTGGTTACGTTACGACCTGAGTTATTATTTTAGAGGCCTAGGATATGTATAGTACCGTATTGGAAAATAACTATGAGGCTATAACCCTAATCTTGCTATAAATTTAACCCTAACCTTGTTGTATTGGAAAATAACAATGTAGCTATTTTAGCTGATGGGAGGAACGCTCATAATCATGCCTTGAAGATTTGGGCACATCACTAAACCTCATTAAAAACATTGTCTCAAGTTTGATCCTTATTTATATTTATTGTTTGCTAACAGTTTGGGGCTCATTTATCTCTTACATCAAAACAAGAGATTGCTCATGAAACAACTCCACAAGTTTTTCCACAAGGTTGATGTCCTCTGGGTGCACCTTTTTTTGGTAAGTACATAAAAGCTTCCTTTTGGTGGTGTGATGTTATAAAGCTTTTACCGCTTGTCACTGATACAGCCACCCCCCTCTTGCAAGATGGCTCTACCAATATGAATGTATGATGTGGTATGATAGTTGGAATGTATCTTTTTTTCAATATCACTTATCCAGAGTTGTTTTCATATGAATAAACATATATCAGTTCATGCAGCAGCCTCCACTCCTTTGCTACAAGACCTATTTTATTTGCTCCAATCCAATGAAGCTTACCTACAATTTTAGCAGCTTTCAGTCACTTCGAAGTCTCTCAATTTAGACCTAGGAAGGGATACCTATACTTTTACATGGGGAACTTGTTCCAATCTAAAAGAATCTACAAGCATCTTATTGGTCACAGATCCATCCATCCTGCTCATAAATGGTTATAGAAGTCTTGTTGTCAAAATAAACAAAAAATTTTCTTTTGTATTATTCCAAAGGACAGGTTTAAAGAAGGAATATGCACCTCCAAGATTATAATTGTGTTGTCTACACTCTCGATGTTGAAAAGGATTTGATCCACTTGTTGTTTCACTGCCCATTTGATATAGCTTGCTGGTATAGTCTGAATGTGATTGTTCCTAATTCAAATGATATTTAGATCATTTTAGAAGGTATTAAGGTTAGGATAAGGACGTGGTTTGTCGCCGACATCATGCAATTCTTCTTCTCTGAGTCGTGGTCTCGCAGATGGACGTCGTGGCTGCTCGGTTGCTCATGTGGGGAAATCACAAAGAACAAAAAGGCCGATGTTTGCTAATGGACTTTGGGCTATAGGGGCAGGGTTGTATACCTAGGCTTGGGCACCTCACTCGCCTGAGCCCTCGGTCATCACACCCCGTGCATCTCCCTAGGGCCGACACTTTTAGCTAGCCAAAACCTTGCTTATGCAATACAAGACACACTTGTTTGGTTGCCCTGAGTATCCAAGCCCAGATAAGAAGGGTGTGTTTGGTTGGCTACTTCATAGTGCATGGTGTCACTATATCTTGTGCTTGGTAAGATTACCCCTTTGAAACATATCCTGAAACAGGTGGTGGGCACCCTCTTCGACGTGCATGACCGCCAGCACCAATGTGTGTGGTCGACGCCACTCCTCTGCTTACTTTGTGGAGGTGGGGGGGGGTAGACGAGGCCGAGGGAGCGTTGACGAGCATAGTGGATTGGAGGTCCATTGCAAGGATGCCGGCGGTCCATCGATCTGAGTCCAGCCATCATTGAACCCAGGAAGATCCGCCTCCATGGCTAGCTACACCATCACCACCATCATCGTGGCCCCACTGGCTATCACCATCCTCACACTACTAGGGATGTGTTCAATAATGACGCTATGCTTTTGTCACAGAAGACACCAAAATCATCACAACAAATATTTTGTGATGAATTTGTGATCAAAATAGTTTCGTCATGGAATGAGCGTCATTGATTGACCACTGTGATGAAACGTGAATTTTTGTCATAGATGTGCATTCATTCTATGATGAAATGGGCATCGTCGCAGAATGTTCATTCTGTGATGAACAGTTTTCGTCATTGAGGTACACCATTTTTCGTCATAACGTGTCATTCCGTCAGGCTGCCAAACGACGTTTGCCACGCTGGCAGCTGACGTGTCCTGTACACGTGGCAGTTGACGTGGCCAGCTGACTGGCTTGACACATGGCAGCTGACGTGGCTCGACACGTGGCTTCTGACGTGGCTCGCCACGTGGCTGCTGACGTGGCCTGAAACGTGGAGGGTGCACGTGTCGCTCTGTGGTTGGTTCTTTTTTCATCACAGAACTACTTTCAAAACATCACAAAACAAATTTCAATATCATCGCAGATTGCCCAGAATTTCATCACTCACATGCTAATTTCATTACAGAATGCAAATGACATTGAAATGACCAAAAGCTTGCACAAAGTAACATATCCAATATTCAACAACATAAGTGCATAAGCTCATTTCACCTCCAACATAAGTTCATAAACTTAGTTCACTAGCAACACTACTAAACTCGGTTCAACCACCAACAATATAAGTCATTGCATAAAACAAAATGAACAACATGCCAACCACCAGCAACTACAAGTTTTAGGAAATTCCTGCTACCAGCAACACAAGTTTTTCCAAGCACCAGCAACAAAATCACCTGCACAGACCCCTTGCTCAATCAACCTGTAGCTTCAAGCAGTGCTCATGTTGAAGACGCATTGTTGAGGGACAATATACGCTTGAGCAACGCATTGTTCTCCTCCATTGCCTTTGAGTTTATCTCTGCCAGCTTCTTCATCTCCTCCATCTCCCTTTGTGTCCTCTCCAGCTTTTCCTTAGCTTCTTCACTTCTCTTCTTGAGCTCCTCGAGTTCACCTTGTATAGCATCCTTAGCTTCAGCTGCTAGTTGTTCCCGAAGCTTGCCTTCATTTGATGCTGATGAGTTGGAGGATGGCACTTGTTTGATGCCAACATTCGTCAGGAAAATGTTTGTGCTATACTTAGAGAGCACCTGAGACACAACCTGCACACTAGATACTCCTGTCTCACCTTCAGCAACAGGTTCTGCCCTCAAAGCTTCCATATTTGACTGAAACATCAATGACCCATAATTAGTTCATATTTATTGCATTAAAGTGAGGTGCAAATATCACACAAGATGTATTTTAAAAGATATAAACAGCAAGATGTGTGCTAGAGAGAGGTAGAAGTAAACCTAGCAAAATGGACAGATTGTAGTACAATTTAAATGATTTGTCATGTGGAACATTATGTAAACTGCAGTTTGGTTCTTACTCACATAAAGCACAAGTAGTGTACAATGAAACAATCTGGAATCACCTAGCATGTGGAAACAATAAGTTCAGATTGTTCTCAGTTAAAAGAATAGCTTTCAGTTAGTATAGCAGATAATACACAAACTAAAGCACATGAGAATAACTAAAAGCATGGGATTTAGAGATTTGGCTGCAGTTAGGTACTGTTAGAACAAAGACAGTTAGCTACTGTTAGAACAAAGACAGTTAGCCCTACTCCAGGATGCCAGCAAAGAAATGGCAAGAATTTTTGCAGAACCATTAGAAACACTTGGGGATTCTTTCCTAGTATATATCACAACTCAGCATGCTTTTAGCAAATAACAACATCAGCATGAGGGCATGATAACCAAGTTGAAGCAGAAGTGTAGAACCCTATTTCGGATGCAGCTTGTGCCAGCTGACATGCAGTAACAATCCTGTGCTACTCTTACTCCTCTCTTACTACTAGTCTAAAATAATCAATGAAAGGATTTCATGATGCACATGGTAATATCAATTTTATGTCAACAGTCTATGCATTCTAATATATTGATGCACAAAAGTTTATGTTTTTACTAACACGAACTAGAGGTAATAAATACAATGGTTTCACAAGCTCCAGCCCATTTCAGCTCTTTATGATTTGAAGTGATGAGCTATCTATAGACTATAGCTAAAGCTAACTTTGTACAGTAAAACATGCGTACCTTATGACCTTTATATTTATACTTTATTTATCACCACCACCACTTCATAAACAGGGCTTGTTCCAGGTGCTAAGCTATATCTGTTGACTGTTGTTTCTATTTGCTAGTTTGCTTGCTGCTGGCTGTTTCAACTGACCTGAACTACTACTTCTATTTTCTATCAGTCGTCTGTGGTTGTGCTCTGCAGTTGGGCTGGTTCTGCTGCTGGATAGTGGATATTGCTTGAGTCTGAACATATGTTTTGTGTAGTCCTCAGTCTAAACTTATATCAATTGTGATGTCTAAACTTCTGTGTTGTTTGACTTACTGGAGTCTGAACTTATGTTTGATCAATTCAGATTGAACACTAAGTAGCACTATGAGTAGTCACTATAGTTACAGATGTGGGGACTTACAACTGCCTCTCTTGCTGCTTCATCTAGACCATGTTTGGAGCTGGTATGGCAGGTCTTGAAGGCCTCCACCACATCAAGTTCTTCATTTTGTTCAGTGCTTGGTTCTGCATTGTTACTGTTCTGCTTCTGTGTCATAGAGAATCAATTACAGCTTAGTTTTGTCAGTATTGCGATACAAAGTCAGTCTTATGCAGAGAATCAATTACTTACATATGCATGCAAGTGTGCCACATAGCTGCGAGAACCCGTCTTCTGATGATATTTGACTTTACTGCGATTCTGCTTGTTCTTTTCACTTGTTTGCTACAAAAAATAGAAGAAGAATGTCAGCTGAGATCATAGGTTTAAAATGAGAAGAACTGTTGGAAACTGAATGAGAAAGAGAATATGACAAGATACCCATACCATGTTCTTTGGATCTTTCCACTTTTCAACTAGTTCATTCCACTGATCATCTTCCATGCATGAAACTGGAGAAGTTGTCGGAATCTCATTTGCAGGTACACCATCAAAGTATTTCTTCTTGAGCCGATGACGCATTTGTCGCACCCCAGAGCGCAGCATATCGGTGCTAGCATCCTCTGTTGCCTTGTCTTTATCGTTAATGGCCAAGCGCCCCTGACAATTCCATAGTTAGTCACATAGAAAATAAGAGTCTTGATGCCACAATATTTGTGTGCAGTTTGCAGAAAATGGAAATGATAAATGCCAGAGTGAAATGTATGTATAGCTACAACTTGTCAGCAATCAGTTCACTAGAAAACAAGTAAAACTATTATCTTATTCAACTAGATAGACTTAACTGCATTTTCATGCATCCAGGGCCTGCTAATGTTAACTGCTATATTGATTCACAATAACATTACTACTGTGGGCAATGGAAGAAAACACATATTCATCATCTTAGGTGCATGAAAATTCAGAAGGATAGAACAAGTAGCATCCAGAATCATAAGAAGCTAGCTAAGTACCAGTACATCATAACTACACAGAGCAAGAATTTTGGTTACTGAACAAGTAGCAGTACATGAGGTAGGATAGGCACTTACAGAGAGCTTTCCCATAAACTCGTCTTAATGTTTCTTGTCATTCTTGTACTCTTTCCAATGAGTTAGGATAGGAATCTTTTGCAAACTTGGTTGCTTGAACAAGGTCATGAGGCCTTCTTTTGCCTTCAGTAACAGCAATGGGCAATCTCCTTCCCATAGCTTTTGTCATCCTGTCCAGCTGTGCTCCCTTGGTGGGTGGCCTGAGGTCCCTTGGGGCTCGCTGTGCCGGAGCTACAAAATAGAAATTGCATTTAAATGCTTTAGTTTCATGCAAATCAGCAACAAACATGACATATTTGAATGACAAAGAAACTATAACTTGCCTTTCCTTCCTCTACAGCTATGTTGTCTTCATCAGCATGTGTCATGTCTTGAGCACCAGCTCCACTATCATTCTCTACAGCTGCAACGTCCTGACCACCAGACCACCAGCTCCATTGCCTTGCTGTGCACCAGCTCCATTGCCTTGCTCTGCAGCAGCTCTATTGCCTTCCTCTACAGGCTGCCCATCTCTCGCTGACAGTTGAAGTCTTTTTGATGATCTTAATTGGGCCCTAGGAGGTTCCAGCTGTGAACCTTCAGGTGCCCTCACTCTCTTACCAGCCCTACTCCTGGTGGCATGTTGGGACCTGTCTTCTTCTTCTTCTTCGAAGCGAGGACTTTCCGACTATACCCTGGAGGAGACTGTGGAAAAAAAATCAATTAGGTCATGTGCAGGGATAAGCAAGAGCATATATTAATGAACTGATATGAAAGAAAGAACATTTATCTAAAAAGCAAGGGCATATATTCAAGAACAGATTAAAAACATCCAAATGCAATGCAAATATTCCCCATCCAGTACTCTGAAGATAGAAGAAGAACCTTAGTGGGTTGTGGCTGCACATCAGATTCAGTTTCATCATCATCATCAGTATCTCCTTGATCATCATTTTCAAGGAGATACTCCGATGTATCCGAACCTTCACTACTTGTTTTCTTATTTGCTGAGGTTTTTCCCCTTCTTTGTAGCAGATTGAGGTAGAGAATTACTAAGTTCAGTAGATAATTTTAGGAGTCCAAGCGCTTGAAACACCTTATCATTCTCCGCCACGCGTTCATCTCGCCTTCTCTCATATTCAGTTTTTGGAGCTTCTTACAAGAACAAGCAAATTGTGTCTATTAGAGAATAAAAAGGAGTGAACTAAGAGCTAAGAGGTAGTAATACTAGATGCTAGATAGATAAGAGATAGGAGCTAGTAGTGCCTGCTGAAGAGCTAAGGGATAAGAGGTGATAGTCGTATGCCTAGAAAAAATTCAGAACTAGCATATGTCGTTGACTGTAAGTCAGTGATCAGTTCTGTTAACTGAACATTCAGTTACATACCAAAAATACTAGACCAAACACATGCATGCACAATGATTGCTTCTATTTCAGATTCACACAAATGCTTTTTTTCATTTATCCTTGTATCTATTTGAATAAGAAAGTATAGCAGTGAAACATTGATTGACAGTAACTTGCCACTACTAGCCCATGTTGGAAAATTGTGAAGACAGTAAGGACATTAAGTTACATACCAAAAATCCTAAGCCTCTGCACTAATTCATAGTTCTGATCCTAAAATATAGTCCTTTTGGACAAAGAATAAGTTACTAGCAGTGACACATTCAGATCTGTTCTCAGCACATTAATATAAAGTTCAGAAAGTTCTGTTCTCATAGCAAATAGATAGGAAGTTCAGAAAGTTCAGATAGCAGGTTTCCTAGACGCAATCAGATCAGTGACATTCAAATACTAGCACTGACACATTCAGATCTGTATCTATTTCAGATTGTAATCGAGGTTGGATTTTTATAACTGATCCTAATTCATATAGGACAATAAATTGGAGATACATACAGAGAGGTCAAGCAAAAATGCTCTAGCAGTGACAAACACACAATAAAAATAGAGAGCAAAAGACACTGACAGTGACCCTAGGAGCACTACTACTTTATACAATGTCAATGCTCCATCAGTAGCTGAGCTACAACAGCCCAGAACCTGAATCAAAATGTCTAGGACCTAAATAAGAGGTCCTAACCCCCACCGCAAGCAGGCTAGATAACACCAAGCCAAGGTTGAGTTCTATAACATTTTATAAGGTTTGAGCCTCCAGATTGGAAACAGGGTCACACTTTATCACATATGCAGAATCAGCATCAGCTCAATGTATGGTAGTAAGACAGTTCAATGCCTGTATGTTTTAGTTTCAGACTTCACTACTTTAGTGATTCAGTGTTTCAAAAGCAATCATGCAGGTAAAGTGAATAGGTGTTGCTTTAGGTTGCCTGATCTTCATTATCACCTATCAATGTAAGTTTGGGAAACATACTAAGACAAAGGAACAAAGTGCATAACACTGTGACTTTAGTAATTTTGAAGATTTTTGGTTTTTAGTTGAGCTCTTAAAAAACCTAATAACAGATGAATAAAGTTAGACTCTCAATTTTTTTCTGAACTCTGAGAAATCATGTCTGATGTCAGAAAGGAAAAGAAGTTAGTTGAAACCAAGGTGCACCACGGTCCCCTGCCCAACTTAATCTCCATTCGGTAAACTGTAACTTTTAACTTGATTCACACAATGCTTCTATTATCTGTACTAAATTGCAATTATTCAGACAATACAAGATCCATATACCATCTGAGTTTGTGAGCAGTGTGTTCTACACATACATCACTGACACATACAAATGACCAATGAAACAGCCTATTGCGCTAGATAGCTCCTAAATTCACAGGATCATGGGAAAAACTATGCAGATCTACAGAACTGATCACAGAGCACTCGCTACAAACAACTGAATACATCAATTCCTAAAGGACAGAATAGTTTTGCTCACCTTCTTCTTGTTGTGCAGGTCTCTTCCTACCTTGACCCGTCGTTGCCATCATTTGGGTTGTGGGTAAGCTGCGGCTGCAGAAGACGTGCTAGTCGGCGGTGGTCGTCAATTTGGAAGAAGAAGAAGACCTGGTGCGGTGAACCCTAGTCGACGGGGAAGCAGATCCACTGTGGCCGCGACCCAAAATCCGGTGGTGCCATGCATCGATGAGCTGCAGAAGTCACTTTGGGCTTGCCATGCATCGGTGAGCTTTGACGGTGAACTAGGAGGCGGTGCGGTGCCTTGCAGGGGAGGTTGGAAGGGAGAGTTTGTTATGCTGACATTTAGAGTTCAGTCATTTGGAAAGATGTCTCTGATGTAAATTGATCATAGATTGTGTTAGATGTCTCTATTGTAAAGTGATTGAATCAGTTTGCCTCTAGTTAGTGTGCTAGATGTAGTTGTGTGCTAGATGTTGCTGCTCGAAGACTACTGGAGTACTGTGCATGTAATCCTTAGTTCAGATGTATAGGGCTGCAGGGAATACTATCTTATGATAATATATGAAGTGACTTTGGCAATACATGTAAATCTGTACTTTTTTCACTTGAGCTAAAATACATGTGTGTATTTAGAGTTGAGTCACTTGACAAGATGTCTCTGTTGTAGTGATTTCAGATTCAGAGGGTATTGGTAACAGAATCTGTACCTTTTTTCACTTGTCCTGAAATACATGTAATCTGTATCTTTTTTCACTTGAGCTGGAATACATGTAATATGTGTTGGGTTATGAGCGTGCTACACTAGCCAGAAAAATAAAACTTTTCTGCATCAAAAATCAGGATTTACTGCTGGTTACAGGTTACGGGATTACCATTGGACGCGCAGGTGCAGCGGAAGACGACTCGATGTAGTCGTACGCGTCACAGCAGGCAGTGCAGTTGCGTGGTCGTCCGTCACGTCAACCCCCTCACGCGGTTCGTCCCAGTGCTCCCGATGTAGCACCTCCGAGGAATCCCACACGTGCAGGGATGAAGCGATGCGCCTCTAGACTGCTAGGTCCATGAGGAGCAAAAGGCATGAGTGTGGGGAGGGCGACGGCGGCTGTCAAAGGCATGCAACCCTGACCGTGCCCCTACCCCTTCGCTTATATACACGTCCCCAATGAGCTCACGAGTTGGACGCCCATTAGTAACCCTAAGCCTTGTCTAATTCGGGTCCAACCTGAATTAGGTTTTCATCCCCTTAAGCTTGCGACCCTATGGATTCACGCACACATTGACATGGGCCGAGTACTCCTACTCGCCCAATAGTTGACAGCAGCCTCTAGCAAGATGTGACAACTCCTATGTGCACGCAAAGATCATATGAGACGAACCACTATGACTACATACAAGTTATTCCCTTTGCCACTCGATATATGGTTCAACTCATGGGTTAACACTTAACCCAAGCACGGCCATGCATTTGTTGATCCAATCACTTGAGTGTCCAGTGATATCTCTCTCGCGTAGAGAGGGGCAAATTCCATCTTGATTGTCTATGTCTCATAGCATGCTGCTCGACCACCCGAAGACCACCTTTATAACTACCCAGTTACGGAGCAGCGTTTGATGGTCCCTAAGTAGGCCGTTTTACATCTTGAGTACATATCACAATCTCAGGTCTAAGGACATATCGTATATGACATGAATAGAGACTTTCTCATGTTGGGTCAGTCTAGCCTACATGTCTCACATGTGCCCACATTATTAGTTTGACATCTCCATGTCCATGACTTGTGAAACATAGCCATCAACTAATACATGTGCTGGTCTAATATTCAAGTGTGGTCACACAAGAACGCCGACCAGGGACAACTTTAGAATAACTATTCAAGTAATTGAGTTCCACAAACAATTCACATAATTGGCAATCAACACAAGTTATCTATAATGGATATTCAATGAACACTTAATGCATGTCATAGATACAACTGGAATATCATCATCTCTATGATTACCTCTAGGGCATATTCCCAACAATATGTACCTTCTTTCACTTGAGCTAGAATACATGTGTGGAAAGCATGTGTGGATTCCATGTCCATGGTTTCTAAATTTATGTGGTTGTATGGCCTGACTACATGCATGTTCTAGCAGAACACAGGACTGTCAGGTTGATGCTGATACAACAAATAAATAGAACTATAAACACAAAACTCTTTGTATAATAATTTGCACCAATTGAGAAATGTCTTTCTAGGGAACAAATAAAAAGCACAATAACAAACAAACAAAAAAATATCTGTTAATCCTAACAATCTTTCTCTATGAATAGAACTTATGAAAAAAAGAAATATGCAAGCACAGTTGAATGCCATCACAGGCATGTCAAAATGAAAATAGAGAGAGCAAAAAAAGAATAAATATAAAAATTTTGTGAAAACCAAAACAATAGTGCAGTCTAGGGACATGACACTGGTCCACATTGATCATCATCTTCATCGTCTAGGGACATGTCATCAATGTGATCATTGCCACCATCACTACGGTATTGCTCTGTTGTGTCATCCTCCTCCTCATCTTCACTATCTTCATGAATAATAGGCTGCTTCTTGCTTTTTATAAGGTGTTCTAAATTTTCTTCAATTACAGTGGCTTCTCCACCTTGAATACTCCGCATGGCCTCATTCTCAGCACCTTCTTGCACCACATGTTCAGTATCAGAACCATAGTCATCCTGATGCACCTCATGACTGGCCTCCTCTTTTTTAGACACATCACACATATTCCTAGGTTCAAATTTCTGCACAACTCGCCAATCTTTACCTAAAGATGTGTCTTACAGGTAAAATATCTTTTTTGATTGAGTTGCTAAGATGAAAGGATCAATCTTTTACCATAATGACTGCATATTGATGGATTTGAAATGTCCGTCATCTCGAAGGCCTCTCGTCTTTCCTTCTAGATTGAACCAATCGCATCGAAATAGAACCACTGTCTGACGGACTTGCATATTTGAGTTATATTCCAACTCAATTACCTCTTTAAGGACTCCGGTCACTACACCACTATTTTATGTCAGAAGGAACTTCTCACGATCCACAGTGCTATACCGCACTCCATTGACCTTGCAAGCTGCACAAGTCCTAACTCATAGATCTGGGCCACATGACAGCGCCTAGAGTCCTTCTTTAACCGATTCAGGATTCTCCTTGCGTTTATTTGTAATCTGTTTCAACAAAAGCAATCGTTAACCAGTTACATATGGATAGTAATGAATATACTAAACCTACAAACACAATCTGTAGTTAGTTACATGGCACTTGAACCACTTTGCAAATCCTTTTTCAAGAATTCTATCAACATCACGTACATGTTTCTCCACTAGATCGGCCCTGTACAAGCTGCATGGCAAAGTTCAGTCGTAAGATTTTTTTAAAAAAAAACCAATACTAAAACTCGAACAACTAAACGATACTTACTCCACATATTCCTCAACTTCATCACAATTGTTTAGCACATACCAAACTAACTTATTTAAGACATCATCATCAACGTACTGCCTCCTATCAGATCTAACAAGAGTAACACCATGCTTAAAAACAGAGATGTCATTAGGCAATGGCATCTCTCTATCACTACCATCATCACGGTTAAATCTAGTGTCAATATCCTCCATATACCTAGAACAAAAGGTCAAGGTGTCACTTGCCATATATGGGTTAGCAATTGATCCTTCCGGCCTACCCCTGTTGCTTACAAAATTCTTCAAAGTCAACCGCCTTTCATTGGGTACATCCATCCATACTGAACAGGTCGCAGTGCCTCATCCGAGAGATGGACAACCAAGTGCACCATGACATTAGCAGGCAGAAAGATTTTCTCAAGCTTGCATAGGATTAATGGAATTTCTTCTTTCAGCCGTTTCACAACATTAATCCGTAGATTTCTACTTCATAGTTCCCTAAAGAAGGCCCCGAGCTCCGCAATTGCTTCATATACAACCTTCCTCACCAGTCCTCTTAGGCTAGCTGGTATCACTCTTTACAGGAGTATGTGGCAAGAATGTGTTTTCAGCTTTCCCTACAGCTTCAAACCATCTTCACTTATGTATCTTGCTAGGTTAGCCGCATATCCATTAGGAAACTCAATACCTTTGAGAAACTTGCAGAACGCGATTTTCTCATCCTTCCCCAAGACATACGGAGCAGGTGGAGCAATGACTGAGTTGCCATGCTGCTGCAAGTGCAATTCAGGTCTTATGCCCATGTCATACAAATCTAGCCTAGCATTTGTGGTGTCCTTGGTCTTTCCCGGTATATTGAGCAATGTGCCAAGAATGTTTTCACATATGTTTTTCTCTATGTGCATCACATTGAGATTATATGGGATCTTCAAATGTTTCCAGTACGGCAATTTCCACAACCTATATTTGTGGCTATAAATCTTTGGACCCTCATTGCACTTCCTTTTATTTTCAGTAATGTCAGGATGCTATCTTTCACCTTCTCTAGCTCCTCTTCGACCTCCTCCAAAATGAACTTCCCTGGCGCATCTCTGTTTTCACGCTTACCATCGAAATCAAGCTTCTCCAAAATGCATGTGTCTTTACAAGGTAATGACGATGTCCAATGTAACATAACTTATTCCTTATTTCCCGGGATAATGGATCCTTGTCGCAATGAATACATGCATAATACCCTTTTGTTGTTCGCCCTGATAATGTGCTCAACACTGGATAATCATGTATACACCACAGCACAGCAGCACGAAGGTCAAACTTCCTACCAGTACATGCATCATAGGTGCTCTCACCCGTCCATAGATCGAGCAGTTCTCCAATTAGGGGCTCAAGGAACAAATAAAAATCCTTTCCTAGAGATTTTGGACCTGGTATGAGTAACGCCATAAAGTAGTTTGCTGGATTCACGCATTCCCATGGTGGGAGACTCAACGGTGTCAGAAGCACTGGCCACATACTATACTGGGTACTCAAGTTGCCAAATGGATTGAATCCATCGGTAGCTAAGGCAAGCCTCAGGTTCCTTGGATCCGCTGAATAGGTTTTTTCCCTCCTGTCGAAATCCTTCCATGCTTCCCCATCAGCTGGATGGCTCATTACATTGTCGATTGGCGTCCTCACTTCCTTGTTCCATCTTGTTTTTTGAGAAGTTCACTTTGAAGCAAAAATTCTTTTCAGCCTTGGTATAAGTGGAAAATGTCTCAATACCTTGTGTGGAACCCACTTGGTCCCAGTTCCATCTTGCCGTCTAGACTCCTTGCATACCGGGCACACATTCACTTTAATATACCTCTTCCGAAACAACACACAATTGTTCTTGCACACATCGATGTTTTCAAATCCAAGGCCCAACTCTCTAAGATACTTCTTGGCCTCATCATATGATTTTGGCAGCTTACTCTGAGGGTATCCTTCTGACAACAACTTCATTATCACGGAAAATGTTGTATTGCCAATTCGATAGCGAGACTTGATATACAACATCCTCACCAGAAAAGAGAATTTTGAATGGTTAGATCCCGCTTCTTCAAGGACTCTTGCAAACCTTACTTCTCCTCCCTCAGCCTCTGTCGCAACATACAACTCTCCTATCATCTTTGGTACTCCGTGATCCTCATCTTCATCATCGTCGGCAACATCCACATGTATGCCAAAGTCATGATCACTTCCTTGGATGTCCTGCTCCAAATTCTCAACTACTACAGTATCCGCCGACTCCCCATGCTGAATCCACCTGGTGTATGTAGCTGACATTCCAAAAATGTGCATATGGTCACTTACATCACCCTGAGACCGCAAAGTTTGATTAAGACATTTACTGCACGGACAAAGTATGTGGCTGTCTTTAGGATATTTTTCACTCTGGCAGAACCTTCTAAATTATATGGCCCACACACACCTATCATTGTCCCGAAGACCTCTGACAGCCATGCATATGTTCCAGCTAACTTAGAAAGCCCTGTCGGGTGCCCTCGAAGGACCCCGATTAAACCACATTTGACTCATACTAGGATCAACAAAGAAGTAGCTGTAACATTATAATATTTGTTATAAATTCAGAGTGTGGAAGAATGATAACATTAAATTTACAAAACATGAATAAGTTAACTTTTACAACTTAACTTCAATTACGGAAGCAGAGTAGAACTACAGAACACAACTTAGGTAGAGCACCTAAGTCGGGAGAGGTCAACCAGGTCACATCGAGCCCACTGACATAAACTGATTTGTGACACCAGTCAGCACCTGCAACAGGGATTCAACAAACCCTGAGTACAAAAGTACTCAACAAGACTGACCCGACGAAAAAGAGGGGTGAAGACTCAGGAATGCAGGCCAGAGGGACAAGGTAAGGCTCGCAAGAAGCAAGGACTTTTTGCAGAAAAGCTGTTGTGGATCAAGTTTTAGATCATCATTAAATTAAACAGAAAGTAAAGTTGTTTTGTTCTAGCTCAAGATTACCAACTTCATTTTGATACCTTATCATCATTCTAGTTGTTACTACGATGATGAACACTGAACGAGTCTTCCTCTCCAAGAAGCAACGACGATTCGAATCGATTTTACCCTGCTGGGACCTAGATCATCGATATACAGGAGACTTTAACTCCTAAGCATATCAGATCACATGATATACACGGGCTCCAACCCAAGAGTATATCAACCACACGATACACATGGGACCTCTGACCCATAGTGTATCGATATATGTGGGACTCAAACCCATAGTATACCTATTGGGTTATGAGGGTGCCATGCTAGCTAGAAAACAAAACTTTTCTACCTCATAAACCAGGATCTACTGTTAGATATAGGTCACGGGATACCACCAGACACGCAGGTCCAGCGAAAGACTCGATGTAGTCAAATGCGTCGCAACAGTGCCGTGCAGTTGTGTGGTCGTCCGTCAAGTACACCCTTCGCTTGTAGATCATCCGAGCACATTCCCGACTAGTTCAACTAGTCACCGACCAGTCCAACTAGTCATCGACCAGTTGCCGGCCACCGTAACCGACTAGGTCCATCCTTGTGCCGCAGATGTAGCACCTCCGAGGTATCACACGTGCAGGAAGAAGCAATGCTCAACTGGACTGCTAGGTCCGTGAGGAACTAAGGCATGAGCGTGGGGTGGGCGACGATGGTTCAATCGATCAAGCCGATGCTCATAGTTGCCTTGCCCCTACCCCTTGCTTATATAGGCATCTCTATGCAACCCTGACCTGGAGACCCATCAGGAAACCCTAAGCCTTGTCTAATTCGGGTCCAACCCGAATTAGGCTTCCAACTCTTAAGTGTGCGACCCTATGGGTTCACGCACACATAGACATGGGCCGAGTACTCCTACTCGCCCAATAGTTGACAACGACCTCTAGCAAGGCATGACAACTCCTATGCATATGCAAAGATAATATGAGACGAACCACTCCGACCACATACATGTTATTCCCTTTGCCACTCGATATATGGTTCAACTCGTGGGTTAACACTTAACCCAAGCACGGCCATGCATTTGTTGATCCAATCACTTGAGTGATCCAGTGATATCTCTCTCACGTAGAGAGGGGCAAATTCCATCTTTACTATCTATGTCTCATAGCATGCTTCCCGACCACCCGAAGACCACCTTTATAACTATCCAATTACGGAGCAGTGTTTGATAATCCCTAAGTAGGTCGTTTCACATCTTGAGTACATACCACAATCTCAGGTCTAAGGACATAACGTACGTGATATGAATAGAGACAATCTCATGTTGGGTCAGTCCAGCCTACATGTCTCACATGTGCCCACATTATTAGTTCGACATCTCCATGTCCATGACTTGTGAAACATAGCCATCAACTAATATATGTGCTGGTCTAATATTCAAGTGTGTTATCACAAAAACACCGACTAGGGACAACTTTAGAATAACCATTCAAGTAATTGAGTTCCACAAATAATTCACATAATTACCAATCAACACAAGTTGTCTATAATGGATATTCAATGAACACTTAATGCATGTCATAGATACAATCAGAATATCATCATCTCTATGATTACCTTTAGGGCATATTCCCAACAATCTCCCACTTGCACTAGAGTTAATCTCTAAGATGTCTAATCCCCATAGACCTCATGTGCACCTCATGCTTAGGATGTGGAAGAGCCTTTGTCAAAGGATCTGCTATATTCAAATCCATAAGTATTTTTCATAGTTTGATCTCTTCTAGTTTCACAAACTATCGAATGAGATGAAACTTCCAGAGTACATGTTTGTTCTTCTGGTGATCCCTAGGCTGCTTAGCCTATGCAATCGCCCCATTGTTATCACAATGTAAATTCAATGGACCCAACGCATTAGGAAACACACCAAGTTCAATGAGGAATCTCCTCAACCAAACACCTTCCTTTGTAGCTCCACTAGCCGCAATGTACTCGGCTTCTGCCGTAGAATCGGTGACCGTTTCCTGCTTGGAACTCTTCTAGCTTACTGCACCACTATTTATTGTGAACACAAAACCTGATTGAGATAGTGAATCATCTGCGTCGGTTTGGAAGCTAGCATCAGTGTAACCATTTACAATGAGCTCCTCCTCACCTCCATAGATTAGGAACACATCCTTAGTCCTTTTCAAGAATGTTTTCAACCATCATCCAGTGTCTCTTACCTGGATTTGCTTGGTACCTGCTCGCAACACTTAGAGCATATGTGACATCTGAGTGAGTACATATCATGGCATACATGATGGAACCAACTGCCGAAGCATATGGAACCTTACTCATGCATTTGCGCTCAGCATCAGTGGAAGGACACTGCTTATCACTGAATCGCATACCATGTGACACAGGCAAGAACCCTTTCTTGGACCATTCCATGTTGAACCGCTTCAGCACTTTGTCAATGTATGTGTCTTGGCTTAATCCTATTAGCCTTCTCGATCTATCTCTACAGATATTAATGCCCAAGATCACCACGCAATTTGCAGGTTCGTCATCGTCTAACAACAACAGATCACCACGCAATTCGCAAAGTCTTGCTGATCTTCATGGTTGGGGTGGAGTACTGACCACAGGTGGTTGGGGTGGTGTGCCAACCACAGGTATATCAACTTGCTCTACTACATTAGCATCACTCGTCGAGTCATTCACTAATGACTCATCTTGAACCTCTTCAAGATATACCTTCTGACCACTCTTATCTCCTTTGAGAAACTCTTTCTCTAGGAAGACACTGTTCCAAGCAACAAACACTTTGCCCTCTGGTCAGTTATAGAAGTAATACCCTAAAGTTTCCTTTGGATATCCCATGAAGAAACACTTTTCTGACTTTGGTGCTAGCTTATCAGACATCAACTGTTTGACATAAGCCTCGCAACCCCAAACTTTTAGAAAAGACAAATTGGGACACCAACCAGTCCACATCTCATATTGTCGGTTACCTGGGAAAGGGGTACCCTAAGCCCTCGATTAACTGGGCGGATCCCCGAAGTCAGCAACGCAAGCCCTCCAATGACATCCCTCATTATCACTCGGAAATCCACAAACTAAAGCATACTGGACTGGCCCATGAACGGGCGTCAACAGCCCAAAGCCACAACCTCCTCGACGGACCACCACACGGACTGAGACTGTACTCTCGAGGGTGCGACTCGGGCGACCCCTCAAGGATGGAACTTCGCTCGAGCGAACGGGCCGGCCTCGAGGATGGAACTTCACTCGTGCAATTGGGCAGCCCTCGAGCATGGTAAAACCCTCGGCTACCTACTCGTAGTATGGATCTAGGCGCATTTAATGCATTTTACCTGCTCCCGCCTAACCGTATGGCCACAGTTACCGAAATAGCTGCGAGTATGGCAATCAAATCCTGCTTTTACCGCCCATACCCTAGAATCCCGCGGATCATACCTCACTGCCGTGCCATACCGAGCACTGTGCCCCATCCGACACCCCCTTGAGACACATATTCCCCGCATATCCCGGGATTCGACCTTATCCGATGAGCCTCGACCCCCTCAACTCGAGCCCCTCGACTCAACCCAAGGCCTCGACCGTCGCCCCTCGACACCGTCACGCCGACCCTTGAGTGAGACTTCAACAACTTCGGTCAACACTTCAACAACTACGGACACGACGGCCGCAGGGCTTCCCATACCAACGTACACCTCTACAGTGGCACCGACATGATCGGCATCAACATCATACATCACCAACCACGTGAGCCCCAAAAACATGTACTCCTGTGCCCCTCCTTCGCCTATAAAAGGAGGAGCCAGGACATTAGCTAAAGGGGGATCCGAAAGCATCATACGACAGTGTGAAGTAGAGAGCTAAGCACCTGAGATGCTCAAGCTCAAGCCCACACTTCTCACACCCGCTTGTATTCACCCCTGTACTAGCGCTTCGGTGCAAGATAACATGAACTATCCTCCCCCACTGGACGTAGGGCCTTCTTTGCCCGAACCAGGATAAATCGCTGTGTCCTTCTTGCATCACCCACCGGATTAAGGGAGCACGCAATTACGAATTTACTCGTTGGTGTTCACCCCCGGGGTCAAAACATCGACACATATGGTGTCTTTTCTACGAACTTAGATGGTATCCTATTTAATGTGAAGGTGGCTGTTTCTAGAGTGTATCCCCAAAATTATAAAGGTAGGTCCGATCGGCTCATCATAGACCGAACCATATCCAACAAAGTCCGATTACGACGCTTGGACACATCATTTCTCTGCGGTGTTCTGGGCGGCGTAAGTTGTAGAACAATTTTGCAACTCTTAAGATGATTGCTAAACTTGTGACTCAATTATTCGCCTCCATGATCAGATCGCAAGGCTTTAATTTTCTTGCCACGTTGATTTTCTACTTCATTCTAAAATTCTTTGAACTTTTCAAATGTTTTAGACTTATGCTTCATTAGGTAGACATATCCATATCTACTAAAGTCATCAGTAAAAGTAATGAAGTATTGGAATCCGCCTCTAGCTATCGTGCTTAGTGGTCCACACACATCAGTATGTATGAGTTCTAATAAGTCAGACGCTCTCTCAGGAAAACCTGTGAAAGGCGCCTTGGTCATCTTTTCGAGCAGGCAAGCTTCACATGTCTCGTGAGATTCAAAATCAAATGAAGTTAGAAGCCCATCAGCATGGAGCCTCTTCATGCATTTTTCACTTATATGACCCAAACGACAAGGCCATATATATGTAGGACTTATCTTATTAAGCCAAGGCCTTTTAGCAGTACTATTGCAGACAGGAGCATCATCAAGATTTAAAATAAATAATCCATTCACAATGGATGCAAAAGCCACAGACATGTCATTCTTGGAGATCACACAACCATTATCTTTACTCACAAAAGAATAACCATCCTTCATCAAACATGAAGGTGACACAATGTTTCGACTTAAGCTAGGAACAAAATAACAATTATTCAATTCCATGATAAATCTTGATGGTAGGTGAAGTTGCATCGTCCTGATGTTCAATGCAGCAACTCTTGCATTGTTTCCCATGCGGAAGTCAACCTCTCCCTTTTCAATGCTTCTACTTCTTATCATTCCCTGTATCGTATTGCAAATATGAGCAACTGATTCGGTATCAAATACCTAGGAATTGATATAGGAGTTAGCAAGAAAAATGTCCGTAACGTGAACAACAAGGGTACAAGTAGCAGTAATACCTTTACTACCACCATCCTTCTCTAAGGACGCCAAATACTCCTTGCAGTTCCTTTTCCAGTGACCTTTCCCCTTGCAGTAAAAGCAATCTGAATTTGCAGATGGTCCAGCTTTGGCAGCAGATAGGTTTGGCTTATAGATCTCATCTTTAGCCTTGCCTTTCTTGATGTCGGTTTCTGCTGTTTTTGGCATACCACACAATTCACTCAAGCCTCTCTCCGCCTCATGCATATGGTAGTTCTAGATGAAGTTTTTATAACTGGGTGGAAGAGACGAGAGGATAAAATCAGTAGCCAATTGGCCGATTAGGAAGCCTAGCTTTTCCAACCTCTGAGTGTAACCAACCATCTTGATTACATGTGGTCTGACTGCTGCGCCCTCTGCAAGCTTGGTTTCAGCAAGCGCCTTAGAGACATTGAACCTTTTAGTCCTAGCTTGCATATAGAACACTTCTTCAAGTGCCACGATCATATTGTTCGCTAAATGATTATTGTCAAACTGCATTTGTAGATCAGGTTCCATGCAAGCAAGCATAAGGCAACTCACTTCAAGGTCAGCATCTAATGCTCTCCTGTAAACGGTTCTTTCAGCAGCAGTTGCATTTTCATCAGGCTCATCTGGTAACGGGGTTTCTAGAATTTCTTCCTTTTTCTCAGCCCTGAGAACAATTCTCAGGTTGCGGATCCAATCTACATAATTTGTTCCATTCAACTTATCTTTCTCAAGAATTGTACGCAAAGAAAATGGTTGATTACGGGCGGCCATTTATCTACAACAAAAGTAATGCAAAATACTAAGACAATGTATCTATGAAGAGTATATCATATCAAATAGAATCTACTCCCACTAAAATCAATATCCCTCAATTGATACTTAGTGATTTAAGACCCACAACTAATATGCCAACCAGTGAGCTTTAGCATCACCGCTGGTCGGTATGGTAGATCGGTAAGCAACACCTTGCTAATCATATCTCATATGACTCTTGTTGTTGGGCTAGCATCTCTATGCCAAGCACTTAACCTTCCCATGCTTCAAGATCCCTAACCGTTAGGATGACCTTGTTCAAGTAACCAAACCTTCTTGCAGTAAGTATCCGATATGAACCTGTCTAGTCAAGGAAAACCAGTGGTACCCTAATTTCATAGACCGACCACCGATTGTACAAGACTTGTGACAGTGCAAGGTTTGGGGAAGCATGCAACTTAAACATTACTGAGGGATCATTCTACTTCACTACCGCACGAACATAGACAAAACATTATAGCAAGTGAAAGTAGAACATAGTAAGAACGACATAAACACAGATATGACTTGGTATAGCTCATTGTTCCTTTGAGATCTCCATCTCAATGTCAATATGTTCGTCATGGTGATCTCCATCTCCATGGTCCATGTATGTCATCCATCTGTGGTGCATCCGCCAAGACTAGCTATCATTATCGTGAATTAAAATTACATAGTCACGAATCATCACAGATTGGCACGCAGGCCATTACATCAAAGTGACAATATCTATAAGGCTCCTGCCCATATTTTCCTCATGATGTGCAAGCCATGAATTAATTACATACATGCATCTCATACACATAAGGGCTATACGAGTCATGAATTTCTACAAAACAGAGTTAGCCGACATAGACGTCTAACGTTGCAAGGCCTGAAACTCTATTTTCCAAGCAGTTTTTTACAAATCTAATTTTTTTGAACCATGGCTTTGCAGTGGAGAGTCAAATATAAAATTTTGTTCTCTATGATTTTCATTTAGAGTTTGTCTCAATCCGAGTTACGCTTCAAAAGTTATAGCTGTTTTACCGAACAGCACTTTTCTCGACAACCCAGTGCTTGGTAATAGATCCCATCTACTACCGCTGCACATCGCATGTGCTCAGCACTTGACCTAAGGCTCAATTCGATCAATCTGATTGATCTCAAACTCACCATGACTGGTTTCACATGTATCATTTAACTCGGATGGCGGAATTCCGATAGATACGAGTAGATCGTTACAAGACCAACGTGGCAAGATGATGAACCAAGATCAGAGACTCATCTACAACGGTGCATATCATCATATGCATATAGCCAGACCTATAACAAAGCAGCTACGGCTTTGATACCATTGTTGGGTTATGAGGGTGCTACGCAAGCCAGAAAACAAAAGTTTTCTACCTCATAATCCAGGATCTACTGTTAGATATAGTTCAAAGGATTACCACCAGATGCGTAGGTGCAGCGAAAGACTCGTGTAGTCGAACACATCGCAGCAGTGCTATACAGTTGTGTGGTCATTCGTCAAGTACACCCTTCACTTGCAGATTGTCCGAGCACATTCCCAACCAGTCCAACTAGTCACCGACCAGTCCAACTAGTCGCCGACCAGTTGCCGACCACCGTGACTGACCAGGTCCGTCCTTGTGCCACAAATGTAGCACCTCCGAGGTTACACACGTGCTAGAAGAAGCATTGCTCAACTAGACTACTAGGTCCACAAGGAACTAAGGCATGAGCGTGGGGTGGGCGACGACGGTTCAATTGATCAAGCCGATACTCACAGTTGCCTTGCCCCTACCCCTTGCTTATATAGGCGTCCCTATGCGACCCCGACCTGGAGGCCCATCAGGAAACCCTAAGCCTTGTCTAATTCGGGTCCAACCCAAATTAGGCTTCCAACCCTTAAGTGTGTGACCCTATGGGTTCATGCACACATAGACATGGGCCGAGTACTCCTACTCGCCCAATAGTTGACAGCGACCTCTAGCAAGGCATGACAACTCCTATGCCTACGCAAAGATCATATCAAATGAACCACTCCAACCACTTACATGTTATTCCCTTTGCCACTCGATATATGGTTCAACTTGTGGGTTAACACTTAATGCAAGCACGGCCATGCATTTGTTGATTCAATCACTTGAGTGATCTAGTGATATCTCTCTCACGTAGAGAGGGGCAAATTCCATCTTGGCTGTCTATGTCTCATAGCATGCTTTCCGACGACCCGAAGACCACCTTTATAACTATCCAGTTATGGAGCAGTGTTTGATAATCCCTAAGTAGGCCGTTTCATATCTTGAGTAGATACCACAATCTCAAGTCTAAGGACATAATGTGCATGACATGAATAGAGACAATTTCAAGTCTTAGTTCGACATCTCCATGTCCATGACTAGTGAAACATAGCCATCAACTAATACATGTGCTAGTCTAATATTCAAGTGTGTTCTCACAAGAACGCTGACCAGGGATAACTTTAGAATAACCATTCAAGTAATTGAGTTCCACAAACAATTCACATAATTGCCAATCAACACAAGTTGTCTATAATGGATATTCAATGAACACTTAATGCATATCATAGATACAATCGGAATATCATCATCTCTATGATTTTCTCTAGGGCATATTTCCAACAATACCACACCATTGTATGTGGATTTTCTAGTCTTGATATCACCAGTTCACCAACGGACGGGACCTAGGGCTTCAACAGATGGTAACACTATAGAGGGACTCCCTTCCCAATGCAAGTTACCCTTTCGGACTCGATTTATTACTATCATCATGATTCCATAGATAAAGCCAACCTCATCTTTTTCATTCTTTTACTTTTTGAAAATCTATCTAATTAAGCAAAACTAAGCATTACTACGCATTTTTCAAATAACAGGTAACAAGGAATATGGAAATAAGATAGGTAATGCAATTGGTAGGTTATCATTCAACTCCTATTACCTAATGCAACAATTCATAACTGAAGTGATAAAAACTTTATAAAAACAAGGATAGGGTTTAAATGCATCCGGGGCTTTCCTTTGTTGCAGCAGTGGTTAGTTCTCGTCAGGATCACAGGTGTTACTTTTGACACCAGCTCCAGGGATTGATGACACCAACATCATGGATCCACGTCTCCATCTTGAATGGTATTTTTTAAAATGTACCATGATCCAACTCACTCTCGAAATAACTACACGTAATTAATGATGTATGTTTTAGAATGATGAGCTCATAGCATGATGCATGATGATGCATTGGTGAAAGGATAACAAGATTAGTTAACTAACTAATCATAAAACATTTAACAAGCATAAAACAATATAAATCAATTATTAGCAAGAGAAATTCATAACTAAAACATACGACATCCAATAACCATAATATTTTTACTACAGTACACACATGGCATCAAAAACATATCATAAAAATTTAAAAATTTCAAGAGAAAAGAAGCTACACAACATGATATATGGATTTTCCTTCTTTTCTATCATAAAATAAAGGCATAAAATATGACTAATTATTTTACTACTAAACATAGCATGTTTCATATTTTTAATAAAAATTAGGCATCATTAAGGAACACAACAAAATTTGTTTCACCAAAAACAGAGTTATCAAACTCCATATATAAATTTTTAAAAATTCAAACAAACATCTATAAACAGGTCCCTAGGGTACTATTCATCTAAGTCATGGACTTCACAGAAAGGACCTTGCCTTTAGTCGAATTCCTACGCGAAGCCCCTGGCGCGAATTGGAGCGGAAGAGGTGACTAGGAACGGCGGTTTCCAGTGATGGGGTGCCTCCGGGCGATAGGGAAGGGGCACGGGAGCATGGAGGCATCAGGACGCGCCCATAGGTCAGCTCTGCTTGGCCTGAGGTGTCCCATGGAAGCATGGCCACGCGAGCACGTGGCACGGTGGCGGTGCTCTCCAGAGGCGGTTGGGGCCGAGAAAGGAGCACGAGAGACGCAAACAGAGGTGGAGAAGCTTCTGGTGGCAGCGGCTTGGCACGTGGAGGTCCAGAATGGTGCACGGCCAGAGCTTCACATGGAAGCGGCCATGGCGGCGTCCGCGCTCTGTGCGTGGAGCAGAGCGGGAGAGGCAAAGGATGGGCGAGTGAGCGAGGAGAAAGTGATGCAAGGCAGAGTGACTGGCTCGGACAGCAGTAGCACTGCCACGGCGACGGCGCTCGAGCGGTGGAGCTGTGGCGACGAAGCAGGGGAGGCAAAATCGGCACGGCAGCGGCAGGATTGCGGTATTTATAGCGTGGTGGGGCTGGAAGCTCGTCGATGATTGCCGACGACAGTGAGGAAGAAGGATGATGATGACGTCGGTGGTACTGTAGCAAGTGATGTCATACTGAATCTTGAAAATTACTCTAAAATTTTGAATAGAACTTGAAAAACTCCCAATCTATGGAATGTTCATAACTTAGTGCTCAACAAAACTCTCCAGAACAATGTTTTCAGATTTTGAATAGAAAATTGAATTTTGACATCAAATTCAAAAAGAAAACAAAAGGAAATAAAACTCTCAAAATAAACATTTTAAAATATCTTTTGATTTTGCTAAATAACTTGAAAATATTCCAATGTAGGGAATGATCAAAATTTCAAAGAAAACATTTTCCTTGTATAAAGTTTTCCCAAATTATGCATAATTTTTAATGAATTTAAAATAAAAAGGGGACGAGTGTTGAAAATCCGTATTTTCATATTCATTTAAAATTCTTTATTTAAACTTGAAAAAATTTGAATATCACTATTGTAGGTCTCAACAAGATCTACAAAAGTTCTTTTTGAACCAACCCCAAATTCTTTGTAAATTTGTGAATAAATAAAAAGGGGTAAAGGGGACATTTTGAATTTGAGGGTTTCTGAAAATAAACAAAGCCACATAAATAACCATGAGGCATTTAAATAGAAACTAACATTACTCAAACAATTCATTCCATAAAAGAATTACTTAAAACAATAAAATTTAATTACCTAGTTGATTTTAATTGCAAGCAGAATCATATACAATGATAAGGAGTTTAATGAAACCTTAAACATGAATATTTCATGTATAAAACAAAGCACCATATAAAAGATATTATTAAAATATGAATACATTTATGTCATTATGCTCAATAATTATAGTTGATAATGCACATGATCATGTTTTTAAGCTATCATTAACATCTAGGATGCTACATTCGCCGACAAATTTCATGAACTCTTCAACTCCTTTCACATAAGCAGGCGTGAACGGTGTCCCAAAAATCCATCTTCTATCCATCTGGTTTGACAGTACAATAAAAACTTGTATGCAGTCCTTAAATTCTAATAATAAATTCAACAAAATTCAAAAATACATCAAAGACATGCATATATTTAGAAAAAAATTGAATACAAATCAAACCTTGTAATTGGCGATCCTCTGCTCGCGAGCCACGCGCAGCTCTGCTCGCCGATGATGCTGCTCTATCCCACGCGCATCGACGCTGGCTTGGCGCCGATCTGCAGCTGCTCGCTGATGCTACTGTTGTGTCCCAAGCGCCCCGCCACTGCCCGACGCCGCTCTGCTCGCCGGCACGGCGCTGATCAGCCACCGGGGATGCCTCGACCCCGGGTTTAGGGCCGCGGACGCCCTCGCGATCGGCCGCTAGGTACGTTTATGCAATCGGCCGCCAAGGACAACGTCCTCTCAATCAGCCATGATGTATGTGTACGGGCCCATTAAACCAATCCATAAAAAGAACAAATTATCACATAATTACTAGATAAAATAAAAATATGTATGCTAGAGACATGAATGGCTGTGCGTTCTAGTGGTAAGACTCCCTTTTTTTGCGAAATAAAAAGGAGGGGAATGCTGCTGGTCGAGCTTGGCCATGGGCCAGCAGCACCACGTGTTCGCCACTGCGTCCCGCTGGTGGGTCCGCATGCCATGTCATCGCCATTTTCTCAGCACAAAAGGAAAAACATGTATCCTACGATCACAAAAGCGTGTGTGTTCCAGTGGTAAGGATCCTACTTGTTCACTAGGAGGTCGTGGGTTCGAACTCACGCAGGAGCAATTTTTTTGCAAAAAAAGGGGCAGGCAGCTGGTTGACCTCTCAACCATGGGCCTGGGCGCCACGTGTTCACTGGCACGCTCCGCCGGTGGGACCGCATCGCCATGTCATCAAGGTTGGGACACGAAGGTGGGTCCGCATCACCACATCCTCGAAGTGGGACCCGATGGTGGGACCAGGCGCCATGTCCTCGAGGTGCAACAACAACCAAACAATCAATGACGATTTAGTTTTTGTTATTGTGTGACGATCTTTTCCTTTTCGTCATTATTCGTATTGCCAAACCTCCATCACTTGTGACTGATGAAGAACCAGTAAATTTCGCCATAGAATGCTAGCATTCTGTGATGAATTTGGTAATCGTCACGAGTGAATCGTCATTGATTAGCACATTTCTAGTAGTGTCATCGTCCCATCGTCTCCTCGCACCATGTTGATCTGCGAGGTGAATAAAATTGCATCATAGTCTTTGATCTCATATGGTGGTAGCCTATGCTCCCACATCCATGGCCGAGCACTCTCATCCATGGCCGTGAGCAGAAGGTTGTTAACAGTAGATAAGTGTCATTTTTAACCATCATCGAAACATGAGAAAGGACCTAAATATAAATACCATCTAGATATAGGGGTTATATTGATAGAATTTCATTAGCTTTGGTGAATATATATTTTTGCAGGGGGTTATCAAAAAATATCCAAGAGGCCCACATGTAAGGTTTACGTAGAGAGAAACACCTACGCATACACCAGAAGACTCTAGAAGACACGGGAAGAGGAGCCACCAGAGGAGGGACCCACCTGTCACATGGACAGGGCGGGCGCCTTGCCCCCTTGGGCGACCGCCCTCCCCTCTCACCCAATTAGGTTGAGTCTCACGGGTCATGCCTCCACTGCCTTAAGGATTAATATCAATCATCCATTAAGGTTAGTTTGATCCGATAGTCGTGGTGCTTCCAAGGGGGCTATATAAGCAAGGCCCCTGGCCCTGCGAGGAGAGAAGAATTAATTCATTAGTCATCTGTCTCAAGAGAGAAGCCCCTGATCAAGTCTTAGAGCCACCATCTCAATTAGATCTTCATAGTTCATAGCATAGCTACATAGGATTAGAACTAGAAGGAGGCAATCATCGCTTGGTTTCCACATCTGTCAAGAGTTTGCTTGGTAATTCTCGATTTCTCTCCTACTTTTATATATTCATTCTTGTATTATTCATATTGTTCATCTACTACTATGAATATGACTTTGGTCTACTCTACTATATTGGATATGACTTTGCTCTATTTTCTTGTATTTATGATTATAATATTCTTGGTCTACTTTGATTATATGCTTCGCATAGTTGGATTAGAATTATAGGGCCGGTAGAATACAACTATTACAGAGAAGTGATTGCTAGGTTCTTCATCTTCCTTCGTAATATCCCTATGCGTAGATATAATATTGTCTTGCTATGATTGCCAAGTATAATTGCACTTATCATTGTATGCTTTCACTTATAGTTAGAATAACTTACAATTTATCCTCGTAGTTCATCTTAGTTAGTGTTATAGACTTAGAGTATTCTATTGAGATGTATATCATTTATTATGTGGCTATGTGCTTATCATTGTCATGTATCATTTATCATATATTTATCTTATGACACTTACCGTGTATGAGAGATAGATAAAGACATGGTTACACTCTCCATTACCACATGCAGTGATGCTCATTGCTCATTATCCTTAGCTTTCTCTTCCCATGGGTAAAAATATAAATAACGATACTTAGATTACTTCTAGATAAAATAATACATCGGTATTATTTGTGCGCTTATGGATATTTCATATAATTTCTAGAGGAGCATTTGCATTTATTAATACCACACTCCTGGCATCATGCTGGTGTTGATAACCTAGCTAAAGTGTTGTTAAGAGTGTCAACAAAGGTGCTAGAACAAGAGATGGAAGAAGAGGAGCAGAAGGCACGGAGGTCGAGCTGTCTCATCCATGGCCGCGCAGTTGCACACCTACAATGCTTGTCCCCACGCCCTCGCCATGGCCACCTAGCGCGCGCCCCTGTGGTGCTACTCCCCCACGCCCTCGCCATCGCCAAGGTTGCAGCGCCTCTATTGGCATCGCAAGGTCGCGCGCGCGGGTACAACGTGAGCCTGCGCTGACGATGGCTAGGAGCAGTGGTGGATGGATGGCGATGGCAGCAAGGAGCTTTGAAAGTGTATTGAGAAAGGTAACTATTTTGCCTAAAGTGCTAGTGTTTTCGTGAAACACATTTGAAGTTAGCAAGAGTTGAAAATCATTTGAAACTTAGGACACTCAGAATGTTAATGTTAGAAACTATATGTAGTTTGTGTACGTATTAATTTTATAGAGACTACATTTAGAAACCATGGTTCCAATGGACAATTTTACGTGATAATTTTTTATCCAATCACTTGCATTCTCTCTATTCTCTACCAATCAAATACCGGTTGTCTTGCTTCTCGTGTAGATTTGGTTTCTAATTTAGACCCAATTTCTATGACTTCTGCTCTCTTTCTTCAGTAAATACGTTGCCACATCAGCAAAATACTTAGTTGGTGGTGCAATTAGTGTCCATAGAAACTATAATAGTTTCTTCATTGGAAGTTCCCTTAGCTATATACAGGGCTTTTTCTTAGTCACTGAGAATACGAGGGCTAAGGCCCATAGCGTACGGTTAGGCTCCATTACCGGTGCTGTGGTGGAGTGATCATAGCAGCAGAGAAAGAGGTCACCGTGTGCAGACGTAGAGACGTTGAAGCGGTTACCCAGAAAAGGTACTAGGCACTAGACTTTACTGCTGCGAAGATATCCTCTCTAGTCACGGACCAAAGATCTATCAAACCTACCATATTTCTCTGATGGTGTCCCTAGTAGAGGCACTAGGAAAATAATTTTTTGGGGTCTATTTTGAACCCTTCCCATGAGAGAGGTTGTCCCTTCAACAAATTTGCCCACACCAGAAAGGCACCAGAGAAAAGCTTGATCCAATGGCTAGTTTGAAATCAACCTATACATATAGTATCTGATTAGCTTGTTGTATTGACTTGTACTAATGAGTTTGCTCGTGTTTGGTCTGCATAGGCTCTTATGTAGGTTTGTAATTGTACAATGATCAAAGTAGGTATAATGTTGTATTGTCTATATTACATTAATTATATATATTTGGTCATTTTGGAAAAAGTCTACTTAACCCCTCAACCAACTAAGGGTGGTCTACTTCACCCTCCAACTTTGAAACTGTTTATTTCACCCCTAAACTTTCCAAAATCGATCAACCCCTCCCAGGTGGTTTTAGATGGTAGTTTTGCTATAGTAATAGTGGTTTTATTTTTTATTTATTTCTGCTAAATCTTTGAATAAATATAGTAAATCAGAGAAAAATCATAAAATAGAAAATCTATTTTTGTTGGACTCCACATCAGTAAATCTACATGGTGAACGTATAATATGAAAGGGTTTAGTACAAAGTTTTTGATATAGATTTACAATGAACAAATCCATTTTTTTACAGTAAAATTTTATACTAAAGCATATCATATTATATTTTTACTGTGTAGATCTACTCATGTGGAGTCTAACAAAATTGAATTTTTTATTTTATGATTTTGTTATGATTTACTATGATTTTTAAAAATTTTAAAAAAAATAAATAAAAATAAAACCACTATTACTGTAACAAAACCACACTCCAAAACCGCTTGAAGATAATTTGATCGGTTTTGAAAAAGTTCAGGGGGGAGGTTAAAGTTGACAGTTCATAGTTTGAGGGGTAAAGTACACCACCCTTGATAAGGTGGGGGTTTAAGTAGACCTTTTTTTGTCATTTTTGTCAATATAGATTAAAACAAGTCCATGTGCATAAAAAAGGAAACTTGAGTCCTCAAGCAGAATATGGAGAAAACTTGAGTCTTCAACTCAGAACATGGAGATGACTACATATAACAAAATGTAAACAACTAAACATAATTTTATTAAATGAGTTTTTTCTGTGCACAACAACAAAACACGAAAGCACTGCACATATATCTATGCTGGCTTGGATTATACTACGTACATAAGGTCTGTCTAATGCAGACTAAAAATAATCAAACAAGAAATGAGACTCATGCATGTTCAAGATAATAGGATGTCTAGCACACGAACGAATTGGGAATCTTCGTGAGATTCATTCATGCCACCACAATTAGGTGAAGGATAAAACATATAATTACAACATTAACGAGGTCTACCCAACATCTTAACACTCTAAATCTTGTCTGAACTACACCGTAAAAACTAAAAAGGTACTAGTAGTAACAAAGAGAGCATGCGGTGCGACATATCGATTTGGATCCATTCTACTAGAAGCAGCAGGACAAGAAGACGACAGCAGCACCAAGCAAGACCAGAAGCAGGCTGCCAACGGCGTTGGAAGATATCGATGCGGACGTGGCGGCGTTAATCTGCGAGGAGTCGACGGCTACAGGCAGCTCATCGTCGGCGGAGACCGAGCAGGTGGGCGGTTGGCCCGCGCCGGCCTCGTCGGCCGCCATGAGCGCCTGGATGACCACCGTGGCCGCCTCGCGGTACCGCGTGGCGTTCCGACTCAGCAGCCACGTCAGGCCCATGCGGTGGCAGTCCTCGCGTTGCTCCTGCTTGGCCTTCACCGACGATGTGGCGTTGCTCTTCCCACCCAGCTGCAGCCCAGGAAACCAAGTAGTACAACGAATCAGTAACAAATTTAAAATTCACAGCGACTTTTTGTTTCTTTACAATACGAGAGGACAGAGATTCCTGTGGAGGTAAAAGGACACGAGAGCGGACGAGCCATGGCAATGGCGGTCCAGTCCTCGTGCCCGCTCTCAACAGTGGGCGCACGCGGCATGATGTCACTGGCATCACACACTGCTTCTTTATTGGGAACTCTGAAACCTCATGTGGCCGCGCATGCTGATGGTGCGTCCATGCCGCAACAACATAGAAGTAAAAATAAGGCAGTAGATCATTTCGCATGAGATGGATGGGCTTGACATCTTTGTCGTCCTTCAGTTACAATCACGGTCGTAAAGCTCACGGTCAGATTAGTAGCAAAGCAGATGATTCTGTCCAGTCCCGAGAGGGGTTAACACAGGCTCTGTGACTGACTGATGCTTTTTAGGTGCAAAAAAGAAGTCGAAAGGAAAAAAGAGCATCTTCAGTCCAGACGCTGCTGATGGTAAAGGCAACCGCCAAAGTGAAACTGAGAATAAAGGTCCCGGCATTGTGTTCTGGAGCAGATCATGCTCCAGGCCCTACACATCCTTGAGCCCCGGATTTCTCGCTACAAATCTCATCATTGGAGGGCATTTCAGTTAGGCACTTCACGTGCACTGGCTCATTGAAGTAATGCTGCTACTGTACTCTACTCTGTGAACATACTCTAGTAAATATTCTTACATGCAGTTAATCCTTATTTATTTCATTTCAGACAGTGCAAGTCTGCTGACTACAGAGTATATATAAGTATAAAGATAAAGTATATAAAGTAACAGGCATCTGTCGGTGGGTAAAGCTTATTCTTTGATGCCAAAACCCCAGAATTCTAAATTATAAGTCATTTTAACTTTTCTAGATACATAGTTTTTATTACTCGCTTAGATACACGGTAATATAAGTCCTAATATATAGTCCAAAAAATAAGATGTCTTATAATTTAGAATGAGGTAGTATATAATCAGTTTTTTGTTATGCACTTGTATATGTACTATATGTCCTAATATATAGTAAATATATTGAAAAATTAAAATATCTTGTAATTTAGAACAATGGAGTATTATAAGGTTTTGCTTGAAGTTTCCATCGCCAGAATGTGAGAGCCTCTACTGACTACTGCAAGTCTGGACTAGCATCGATCAGGTTGCCATAGTCAGACCCGGATGTTTGAATCTACTCCACACCTGTACTTTCCCTTGCTCCTTCGTACGTGTTCTTATGTAGTAGCATGTATGTGGTGGAGGAAAACAATATTCGAGTGGCTTAACATGCATGCACAGAAAATTCAGCTGCTAGCAAAATAAAAATACCCAAGTGTTGATGAGTGCACAGACAATACAAAGCAATCAACACTGTTACTCTGTTAGAGCAGCTAGAACATTCCCCTGCTATGCTAGTACATGAGAAGCATCAGCTGCTCACAATGAAAACAATGAAAATGTTTTCATCATGTTTGATCTGTACTCAGTTCAGAAACAGAACTCTTTCTGACTTGCAGAAACAAATTCTGCCAGAGACTTGCAGTACAGCTTACTAGGGGAGCGATCTAAGTGGGGTACTCTGTGTATTATTGCTTAGCATTCTACAGTGCGTATTGGAGATCTTGTGAACTCTGCATTGGCATTTTCCCAAAATTTTGTTTGCTATCGACAAATAATGGGACCGCATATTTGTCGATTGTCACGGATATAAATTCCTTAAAAAACTTTTTTATATCTTCCAAGATATTGAAATCTACATATTTGTCATGCTTCTCAAGTAAGGGTTCATACAAGATCCCAAACAAACATATATGGATCTACCAAATTACCTCTGAATGTGGAACACACACGGTTGATGAAAGAGATACTATGATATACAAGATGTCTAGATAGGAGTATGCAATATGTATATACTAATGTAATGTAATGGAGAGGCCACTTCTGATAGTTTAGTTTAGGGTAGTGCATAAGCATTCAATGAACAGAAGATGCCATCAAAATATCATTTTGAAAACATATTGGATGCGATACTATACTATTTTCTGCTCTTTTATATAGTGCTTATAAAATAGCAGTTAAAAATTTCACACTTTGACAGCTAAAGACCATAAAAATATATTCTTCATGATTCATGAGCAATTGCAATTCAACATTTTAAGTAGATGCAAATAATATTGCGTTCCTCATTTAGAAAAAGATGGTAATTTTTGGCAAGCGCACATTCCAATGCAGCAGACAAGAAGCATCAAGGGAAAAAGGGAAGAAAGCTCTTGTGTGTGTCACCTTGTTGAGCGCCCGGAGGCACCTGGAGCAGCCGGCGAGCCCCGGCAGCGCGCAGTCCCTCTCCAGTCTCCTCGCCATCCTGCCCTGCGGCGCCGCACATGCAGGCCGCCGCAGCCTAACCCCGCAGTAGCAGAACGCCACGTCGCACGCCGCCGTCCCGTTGCCAGTGCTGGTGCTCCCGCCCGCATGCGGCCGCGGGAGCGCCGCCCCGGCCGCCCGCAGCGCACGGTCCGCCGCGCCGGCACACTCCTCCGCGTCGTCCGGCAGCACTGGCAAGTCCGCCACGGCCTCCGCCGATGCGGCCACTGAAGCTTCTCCGACACCGCGGCCCGAGAGGGCGGAGGGCGCGTACGCGGCGTACAGCCACGCGGCCAGTGCCGGGCAGCATCTTAGCCGCGGCGGGAGCGTCGCCCCCTTGATCCCGCCGGCATTGGCGTTGCAGGATGCTAGGACAGCGGGGAGGAGCGAGGGCGACGGGGTGAGCTGGCAGACAGAGGTGGCAGCGGCCGCGGCGGCCTCTGACTGCTCCGGGAAGGCCGGGATTGTGAACGAGGCGCCCCCGGCTGACTGGGGCTGCGTTGGCGAGGTGGCGCCCGCCGACGGGAAAAGCAGCGACGGCTCGAGCGACGCGGGGTCGGGCAATGCCGGCCACGCCGCGGCCAGCAGCAGGAGGCGGCTGCTGACGGTGAGCAGCACCAGCACGGCGGTGTAGCGGTGGATGCCCGGCATCGTTGGTTCCTGACTTGCAGGCGTTGGAGAGAACTGAGAAGGTTCGGCTGCTCACGAGACTTAAGAATGGAGACAGAATCCAAGGCTGTTCAGGTGGTGCCGGCGTGCCGCTCGGCCTGAGAAGCGGCTTGCTTGGGCCTTGTCCTGATGGCTTTAAAGTCGGCTGTTCACGAGACTTAAGAATGGAGACAGAATCCAAGGCTGTTCAGGTGGTGCCGGCGTGCCGCTCGGTGGCTTGCTTGGGCCTTGTCCTGATCGCTTTAAAATTTTAAGTTTTTTTATTTTTTCTTTATCACATCAATATTTAACTGTTTATATAAAACATTAAATATAGATAAAGAAAAAACTAATTATACAGTCTGGTTGTAAATGATAAGACGAATCTTTTAAGTTTAGTTAGTCCATGATTGGATAATAATTGTCATAAAAAAACGAAAATACTATAGTGACACAGATCGTACAAACTTGCTATCTAAACGAGGCCATACATATAGAACAACACAAATATCTGACAGTACTATTTTGCTGAGCGCTTAACACCTCAGCTGAATACCCGAGATGCCCTTGCCTGGTAATCATTCATGAACTGAAACATGAACATTATCCTGGTTCCAATGATAACTGCACTAAAAGTCCCAAACTTTTCTCATTATGAACCATAATTTTGAATGGTTAAATTTTACCCTTTGATGTCTAAATTTCTTTAGCTAAGTAGTGTATATGGAAGTATTGTCAGAGTAAATAGGTTTTGCCCAAGTATTCCAGTTATTTAAAAAAAAGGACGTATCCAGTGTCATAGGCTCCCGTACTGCGGGGTTTGGGAAAGAGAAAATAGTCAGCAGTCATCCCTGCACAAATGTATAGAGGCTATATGTAGTGTTATCCTAAAGGTTAATCGTTAAAGAGAAGACCACTTTTTGTTTAGCCACTATACCATTTAACCACATTAACCTAAATAAAAACAAGCAAAACACCATTTAAAAAAAATTAAATGGCCAATTAAATGGAAACGTGTACCACCATGTATCATTGTATCTTCCACTTCTTGTCCATGAGAGAATGAGCCTCTTGCAACATCTCCATGAGGCCTCCTTGGAGTACTCATCATCAGATTCTACCTTATTGGACTTATTTCACGAAGCATGTTGATGGAATAGCGTCAAACAGAGAAGGCTTCTTGTTGATAGCAATGCTTGCAAGTGCCTTCTTCTTGATCACTGTCACCATCGTCACTATTCCATGTGACATATGAATGAACCCTTCTTCTTTCTCTTTGCTCTTGCTCTTGCTCTTGGATGACAAAGTGCCAGCTTTGAATGCCACATTTTTCTTATTCTTCTCTTTTTCTTGGGCAACCCGATGACTTTCCACACGGTATGTGTCTTTGTATGACCACATCACCTAGTACTTAGTTTGGGGGTCATTGTATCCAAGCCATCTCTCGCAAGAATAGTTATCAAAGTGTTAAGCCTCAAAGGCAGGCATCTCAAGAACCAGTGAGACAAGTACTTGTCTTCCACCATTTCCCCAAACTCTGCAAATCATTGATAATTGATTGGATCCTATAAATTAGTTTCTCCACCTTGCATCTTGAAGCTTGTGTACTTCTCCATGAGCATGTACAATTTGGCACCCTTCATGGCCTTTGTGCCCTCATATGATTCTTCCTATCGCTTCCAAATCTCATAATGTTCAAGATCCTTGATTTACTCAAACAACTTGACATTCAAACCATCATACAAGGTGTTGATGGCAATGTCATTGAATTGTACCTTCTCTTCTTATCTTGCAGTGGGATTGGTTGGATCGATCACCCCAAAAATCATTCTCCACAACATCCCATATCTTCCTATCCATTGATTTCAGGTGCCTCATCTTTCTCTCCCAATAATCATAGCTCGTACCGTCAAAGAATGGTGGCTTTCCCTTATGGTTGATTTGAGCCATTTAAACATTGTAGGTTGTTAAGCTTCAAATTAATGGTAACACCATCTCTGATATGTAACACCTCTCATGTTATATTAACTAAAACCTGCCATGTCATCATATGCATTGCAAAGCATTCAGGATTAGGTGTGGTCACATGAAATAATAAAATCCTACTTTCAAATGTCATCTCAAATACTTAGTTTATATGCTATGTACTTGAGGTGTAAACCGTGTTTACACTAGTGTCAAGCATAGTGTATAAATCTAAGTCCAACCCTAAAAATGATTTCCATATTTGAAGTTGAATTTGGATTTCAAAGCTTATTCTCAAGTCTGGCAATTTAAATTTAAATTCAAATTGGAAATGCTATAAAAGGTTTTTCAAAAGTCAACTTGGTCAACCAAGGGTGTCATTGGGTCATTGACCTAAAAATGTCCTTGGATGATTTATGTGATCGCTAATAACCAACCAATTAAATTAGAAACTAAATCGAGTTTGAATTCGGTTTCAAAAACCCTTTATTTCAAAACCTAGTTTTATCCCCTTTTTTGTAATTCAAAATCCATAAGGAATTTGGGGATACTCTAAAAAGGTAGTTTGTAGATTTGGACAAGAGCTACAAGGTTGGTATTCAAAGTTTTTCAAGTTTCCAAAAAAAATTTCAAATGAATTTGAAAATACTATTTTTCAGCATTTGTCCCCTTTTGATTTTAAAACCATAATTCAAAAATTATGCATAATTTGGGAAAACTTTGTATATGAAAAAGGTTTTTTTTGAAAGTTAAATATTTCATAGTTTTGAATATTTTCAATTTTTATTGAAAAATCAAAAGTAATTTCAAATGTTTTTTTCTAGGGTTTTATTCCCCTTTTGAATTTGAATTCAAATTTCAAAATCTAGACAGAATTTGAGGATGCTAGTTAAATGAAAAGCGTAGCTCTCGAAAAGTTATGCAAATTATATTTTTTGAGATTTTCAAGTTCTTGTGTAAATTTTGCAGTAATTTGTAATTTCAAACAAGTGGCAATTCTGTAATTTTCTCGAACAGCACCGAGACCTATCGTCGGCCGCTATCGCCGGCTTCTCAACCCGCGCCGCCGTCCACCGCCGCACATGCATGGCCGCCAGCATGCTCCTAGACGCACGAAGCTTCGCCATCGCCGTGTCGCTCGTCCATGCTTCGCCTCTGCCCTATAAATAGGTCGGCCGCCGCCATTTCTCTTCTTCTTTCTCCCTGCTACCGCCGCCGACGACCTTGCTCCGCCGCCCAAATTTGCCACCGTCGCTCCATCTCTGCTCACTTCATCTTGCCAAAAGCTCCACCATGTCCTTGCACTTCGATTGGGATAGCTCGTGCTCGCTCTCCCCGTCCGCGCCGCCCGCACGACGTCGTCTTCCTCGCGACCGGTCGCCGAGACACCGCGAGCTTTCTCGTCGTCCACCACTGCCAAGGTGAAAAATATTTTACCTTTAACCCTCTCATCATGTTCTCCGTGCTTCGCTGCCCCTTTTGCGCATCTTGGTCGGTCTGATGGTGCACAAGAAGCGCCGAACCGCTGTCCTTGCCACCGGAGCGCTGCCGCCGCCATCAGTGCCGCCGTCTGCAGCTCGACTCAGTCACTCGAGCTTCCATTAGCGTGTGCCCTAGACCCGTGGTGAGCTCTTGCACCTGTCCATGCCCTCAATTCCATCTCTCTTGCGCCATAGGATCCGGCCGCCACGCGTCGCCGCCGGCGTGACCTTGCCGCTCCGCCGCGTGCGTAGCCGTTGCGGCTGGGGACCAAACTGAGCCTCATATTGTTGTCATGGATTATAACCGTGCGCTCGCCGTCGCCGGAAAAGCTCCGGTGAGCTCTCCCGCCGGGCCGCCGCGCCGCCGGGCCGCCATGGCCACCGGCGTGGGTGCCGCCGCCACCCCGACGTGTCATTTACTACCCTGATCGACTCCCTGTGCCAAACTGAGCTCGATGGTTCAAGTCCGGTCGCCGGAGACCTTGCCGTCGGCGAGTAATCGCCGGTCAACTGCCGGCGGACCGTCGGTCAGGGCAGGAGCACTGTGCTCCTTTTTCTTTTTCTATTTTTAGAAATAATTTAAATGCTATTTCCTTTGAAAAATCATAGTAATTCATGTATAACTCCAACAATTTTTGTGTATTCTTTATGATGTCATCTACCTAGGAAAAATATGAAATGCCAAATTTGAGTACTTTTTGCATATGCTAAAATTAGCCCTTTTAATTGAAAAATGGACATTCCATGATTTTTAATAAATAAAATAATTGGCTTTTAATTCTGAAATTTGTTTAGCCATCTAATTAGACCAAGAGATTTCTAAAATAAAATTTTGAGATCAATTAGACAACTTTAATTTTTATGCCTTTATTTTATGCTTTTAAATAATTAATTAACCCCTTTAGTTAAGTTAATCATTATAGGAATTGTTTGACTTTGGGATTGATTGATGACCTTGGGTCATTAACCCTAATGACCTTTGGCACTTTAATTAATTATTTGCGCTTACTTGGATCATGTCATTAGGGCTTAATTAACGTTATTTCATATGTTTAATAACTTTCTTAAATAATGTAGTTAACCCTAATAAACTTAGTACGTATGTTTTGGGTGGCTTGCAACTTTATCGTGAAGGAAAGTTGTACTCAAGCCATTAATCTGATCATGTATCCATCAAGCATCATGTTTACTATTCGATCACGTTGAAGCATATCCTTGTATCGTATAGTTTTCGATAATGGAGAGTTTAACGTTGTCACCCCAGATCCGAAGGAAGAGCAAACTCAGGAGATTGAAGTTGATCCAGAGCTCGAGACAATCTACCCCGAACATCAAGGCAAGCCCCGGATGCATTCAAACCCTATTCCATTTTGTAAAAGTTTTATTGTTTCAGTTATGATATGTTGCATTAAGTAATAGGAGTTGAGTGAAAACCCACCAACTGCATTACCTG
>CM041638.1:26906008-26987212 GCA_023333625.1 Bothriochloa decipiens
AACCCACCAACTGCATTACCTGTCTTATATCCATAATTCCTTGTTACCTGTTCAAACAGATGCGTAGTAATGCTTAGCCCTGCTTAATTATTTAAATATTCAGAGGTAAAAGAATGAAAAAGATGAGTTTGGTTTTATCTGTTGGAATCATGCTTTTAGTTAATAAATCGAGTCCGGACGGCTAACTTGCATTGGGAATGGAGTCCCTCCGTAGTGTTTCTATCTGTTGATGCCCTAGGTCCCGTGTCGATGGTGAACTGGTGACATCGAGAAATTAGAAAATCCACATGCATGAAGTGATATACTGATGGTTGTAGCCGGGTATATCATGGAGTGACTTATAGTGGGCCAGAGACCCCACATATGTCATAGTGTGTTTTACTGTGGGTTTAAGTTCCCACGTATCTCAGTACATTGGGTCGAAGTGCTCACGTGTATCATGTGGTGATATATGGCTGCGGTTGTTATCTCGGTATATCGATTCACCTGCTATGCTTAGGAGTTAGAGTCTCCTGCATATCAGTAACCTAGGTCCCAGCTGGGTATGAAAATGGATTTGAATCGCCATGCTTCTCGGAGAAGAAGACTCGATCGGTGTTCATCGTCGTAGTAACAACTTGAATAATAAGTAAGGTTTAAGAAGGAAGTTGGTTGGTAATTGGATTTTGAACAAAACAGATTTTCTTTCTTTCAATCTTTTCTGCAAAATTTTCTTATCTCCTGCAAGCCTTACCTTGTCCCTCTAGCCTGCATTTCCTGAGTCTTCACCCCTCTTTTTCGTCGGGTCAGTCTTGTTGAGTACTTTTGTACTCAGGGTTTGTTGAACCCTTGTTGCAGGTGAGCATCATGGACAGGAATGCTTCGCATCCTGCTGCATGACCGTCGTCGAGGAAAGTGATGACGAATAGGATATCTCGCTCTTGGGCAGAGCATACAATCAAGGTTAATGTAATAAGTTATATTGTATTCCACTGCTATATGGTTTGTAATAATCCAACTTATGGTTTGTAAATGGTTTGTAAACTTATATTATTGTAATCCTTCCGCTATTTTACTCCGATGTATATTATTTGTATAAAACTGTTGTAATACTGCAATGCCTCTTTGTAATGATTGATCCTGCTCGGAGAATCGTGTATGATTCGGAATTTACCTGACAGACCTTTTAAGTTTTATGGAACATATTCATGGTTATTTGGAGTCTGTTTAGACAATAATCATGCGTGTGGGCCATAGGATTTAGGAGGTTCTGCCACATGATACCACTTGAAAGATCCTAAACAGCTAGAAAGGGTGGTGAATAGCCTAATAAAAATTCTAAAAATTGACTAGAGCAACTTGTTAGAAAATAAGATGGCAAAATAGAAAATTTACCCTAGCACTACAATTAATACCACTAGCAAGGCACCTACACATTGCTAGTCACTATGATCTCTATATCAATATCACACATTAATTAAGCTATGTTGAAACTACACTAACTAGTGAGATCATAAGAGAGCTACTTACAACTAACTACAACTAAATAGTTTAACTAGCTACAAAAGGTAAGCAAACAAGATCTTCATAGTTATACTAGTTAGGAATTGAAATACAAGTGATAGAGTGATATACTGAACTGGGCAAGTGTCAATATAGAATTCCAATGATGAGACAATGTGACACAAGATTTATCCCCATGGTTTAGTTGCTTGCCGGCAACTTGCTTCATGTTCTCAAGCGCTAATTGGCATCACATTCCTAGCCCTACACGAGAGCTTCATAATAAGAAACCAACACAAGATAAGAATCCAAAAGCCATGAGCAGTACACACTAGAGTTGTCTTTCGTGATTTCCTGTGAGGAATAGGCACAATAACCCTTCACAAGTACCTTGATTAGGGGTGGATACAATCACCAAATTCCCTCACCAATCAACAAACCACCAACCATCTAGGTGACAAAAATCTCCAAAATTAATAAGAAATTCACAATCACAATCACCACCTAGTGCCACAAATCTAATCTCAAATCCACAAAACTAGGGTTTCCCAAATCCTCTCTTAAATGAGAACCAAGCTAAGAGATGGAGAGGAGAGGGAGGAGATTCCCTTCAAGCTCACAAGATCAACACTTAAGGCTTTCGCAGGTCCCTTTTAGGGTTAGCACTAAAAGCTTGGGAGAGACATGGAGAGAGGAGCTTGTTCTTCTCTTTTTAGTTCTTGCCAGAATGAGCAAAAGGGGGAAGTAAGTGAGTAGCTGAGGAAGGGGGAAGCAGGGTCACTGGATCCTAGCCAACTTGCGACCCCTTTGTCGACTAGTCCTGCCCAACGGCTCCAGGCATCCATCAAAATGGTCATAGGAAAAAGGAAGGGAATAACAATGGCAAAATGTCAGGAGCAAATGACAGTACTAGTCTCCAGGTAGCTTCTATTAGGAACCATGGACCAGGCTCCACTTCACATGGTTTCTCTCTGAAGTCTTACCCGTGCAGGTGATCCCCCACTCTCATCTAGAATTTCCAAGACATGAACACTTGATCAATATTTATGGCCACCATCACCATGTGTGTCATCCTTTCTCAGCCTTGGCTATGGACATAACCTTTTTCAATCATAACACTAGAAAAATGGTTAGTCCGCTTGGTTGTCTCAATTATCGAAAACCAAACATAGGGCTTTCAATAAGCTAGCTAAACATTGACCAATAGAAACCTTCCTTTCTCATGAGTGAATTTGTGAGATGGCACATGATAGCTTCTAAAGCATAGGAAACACTTTGTGTTGGTGGAGAATGTGTGCCCCTCACCTTGTACTTTTATACAAAATTTATTCTCTTGCATGGGAAGTCATGTACGTACTAAAAAGATTCCGATTGACAGTTTGGACTAGGGCTTGATTGAGTGCAATCTAACCTAAAAAGACTGTTCCTTGACACCAATGTTTCAATTTAACACCCATGAATTCATTTTTTGTGACATGTTTCTTTCACATTCAAAATTTTCTAATTGGAAATTTGGAATTCGTTGTTTGATAAAAAAACATGTCATGAATTTAAAACTTTTCACTTAGATAAATTGTTCCTCTTATAGTTAGCTAATGTTTAACTACTAAAATTCTTCTAATTTGATAAAGCTTGTGAAAATTAATGAAGTTTATTTTGTATTTATTTGAGGATTATTCAAAATTAGGGATATTTATATTGCATACATTTGACACACAAATGCCCAGGTCGTCTAAAATACTATAGTATTAGTGACAAACGCATGATACCTTTTAACATATATTTATCACTAATACTTTCTTTTCACATGTCTAGCTTCATTGCACAATCATAGATATGAAATATTAAGAGTCAATCTTGTAATTATTTTGACTTGAGTAGCATTCTTTATCAACTTACAACATTTCTTACATAAAGATATTAAAGATGGGTACAAGGGTTTTGCATGCCACAAATACATTGAGTAGGACATCTAAACATTTCACACTTAAATATGGGCTTGAATTTGTCCACAACCTTAATAATCAATACAAAGAGAAGCCTATATGCTACAATCATTCCACATAGCACTGCAAAGTCTACCCATTTTGAGTGGCCCATTTCTGTTTCGAATAAGGTATGGATCACTTGCTCACCAGTTATTGTTTTATCTCCTACTCCTGGGTTGGTTTGGAGAACCAAACCCAAAAACTCATTCTTGTAAAATCCCTGGAGCGCATACTTGTGGAAAGAGATGTAGAACATTGGGTACTTCCACACTATCGTTGGTAGTTTACTTGGTATTTGGAAAAATCCACAGTTGAGCATCATGATACCTTGTATTCCAGCACCAGTGATGATACCCATAAGAAAATCTAGCACGATAGCGGCTACTATCATCATAAGGCCTTCAATTAGCATCGTGCATGAACAAAGGACAAGCGCAAAATATACGAAATGGTCTATTCCTCTCTTTAGACCAGACAAATAGTAAGCAATTGCACCAGGTACTACAGCAATAAGGACAAGATATGGTGTGGCTGATAGCCAATTGGAGATAACAAATGCTGACACACCATAATGTCCATTTAGCCTCTCTCTCCTGAATATCTAGGCACCATAAACAAAGTTACAAGTCAGAGGAGCACAATTTATTATTATTGTGTACATATGTAATTTCATCAATTTTATTCACCTAATGTTGTGAAACATACGAAATTTATAAAACATGCTACATGCAAAAACTGTTTTGTTACACAGACATGTTTCACTTTTTATTATTAAAAGGATGAAAATACTAGATAGAAAATGAGATAAGGAGATAACATTTTAGTGAACTCTACTCCCTCCATTTCTAAATTATAGACATTTTAGCTTTTTTAAATTTGCAGCTTTAGACATCTAGATATATGTTACGTCTAGATACGTAATAAAAATTATGAATCTAGAAATGCCAAAACAAAGGAGGAAGTACTCAATAAGGTTATATTTTACTAGATCTCCTAGTAACACATCTTGGTCTCATTATCATAAGTTTCTTCTCATTAAGTTTTTGCCGAAGAAGTACCATATTTATATAATTAAAAGGGTGATACCTTCATTTCCTCTACAAAGAATGGGAATGCTCCAATTGCCATCATGGTTAGAAGGCCACCGGTGAACATTAGCATTGATGATCTAGACTGAAACAATAGGATCATCAATAGGATTAACTACTTTTACAACTAGCCTAGTTCATATCATAGAAGCACAAGACCTAATCAACTTACACGGATCGAATCATATCCATAGCCAAAATTGTAATATATGGTACCAAGGCATAGACTTATGGAAACATATATGCCAAGTCTCAACCAGTAGTATCCGATATCTCTGTACATGTTTACAAAGGATCTTTTGGTGAGTACAAACACCTTGGTCACGAAACTGGCTTGGTTTCTTCTGATCATTAATCCACCCTAGTTTGTCATGCCAAACAATATCTTATGTCACCTCCACGCAACAAGCTTACACAATAGTCAGAAGACGTCAGTATATATACTAACCATTTCATTTATGTCGTGCATTTCCTTTTTGGCACTTTCTGATATATCGGAAGATTTATAGGCATTCATCAAAATGGTTATTGCTTCGTCTGCTGCAGATGGCTTGAATACTGTTCTTTCTTCCTGTAGGTTCTTACTATGTTAAAAGGGATGCTTCCATGAAATGAATTAATCTCTCTGTAATCTACTTGACATGGCTACACTAAGAACCTACATTGACAAGTATTTGAATCTAATCTAAATCTCTTTCCCTATTCGTTGCTTTCATTAACAATTGTAGAATAAGGGCTTTGATCAGATAAATCTTATATACCGATTCAAAATCTCTGTTGATTGTCCTCAAGAAATGATCTGAGGGATTTCTCGTTGGTGGACAAGGGTAGCCATTTGATGTGAAAAACTGCAAATATAATGTATTGTAAATAAAAAGTGTTAGCAAACTAAATCAGTAAATAAAGAAAGATGACAATAATTACCTCAGCGGCATCAGCCGCCGGGCCGAAGTAGATGGTTTGTCCAGAGGCGAGCAAGCAGAGGCCATGGAAGAGCTCGAACACCTCGCTACACGGCTGGTGCACCACGGCGACGATGGTCATGCCCTCCCTGACGGCGAGGTCAGCGATGCGGTTCATCACGTGGAACGAGGCGGCGCTGTCGAGCCCGCTAGTGGGCTCGTCCAGGAATAGCAGCCGCGGACGCGTGAGGATCTCCTGGCAGATGCTCAGCCGCTTCCGCTGCCCGCCGCTGATGCCCTTGGTTTCGCGGCCGCCGATGCGCGTGTCCAGCGCGCTGGTGAGCCCCATCTCCTGGATAGTCTCATCGGCGAGGGCGAGCTTCTTGGCAAGCGGTATGGTGTCCGGCAGTTGGATTTGAGATGAGTAGTAGATAGCCTCACGCACCGTGAGCGTGGCCATCAGCACGTTCTCTTGTGTCACGTACGCCTGCAAGAATCGTTTATTTGGTAAATTACTCTACCTACTTAAATCCACATGCATGAACACTGAATGTGTACAACCTAAAGCATTCTGAGAGCTGGAAGTGTTTTTTTTTAAATCATTGAAGTAAATAATGCCAGAATCTTCATAAAAAAATTGTGGTGATGCTTTTATTATTTCCTTTTTGAATCAAGATCGAGATCTTACTGAGGTTCCCAAGGCGAGCTTCTGTCTCCTACCATTGATGAGAACATCTCCTTTACTCCTCAAGTTCGTGTCAAGTCTCCCTGTGTTTATATACACTGATCAATACGTCTTTGGATTACTTAATAAGCAGAGCATCCGTAATAGTTCTACCAATAAGATGTTTTTAATTTAAAAGCTCGGCAATAGTGGTATGTTAAGAAGTTTTTCAGAGTGTTACAAATGAAGGTCACTTGTCAGTGTGTTTTCAGAATCAATCAGAACATCATAATAACAATTTCTGCTTGCAAGAAAACATTTTCTGTTTCAGTTTGAAGTTCTCCATATCTAATTTGAGACGTATTATTGCTTCTGCAACAATCATTTGCTGGCTACGGTAAATTCATTAGTTTGCCCAAGTACTGTATAGGTCACCGTATATAGAAATGCCTTCGTTTTCTCCCATACTTCTCAAGGGCTTTTCAGATTTACTAAAAAAAGGGCTTTTCAGATTTAGCATGCCGGCCACGCTCCACCGATCAGCATATGCACATTACTGTTGATAGATTATGGCAGATACAAGATCGATGATGCATTGAATTTGAAATGTTTTCATATTTCAAAATATCTTTATCAAACCACCGTTGGCATAATTTTTGACACACTTTTACGCACAATTGTGGTTATCAAATATATATTCAAACCGATTGGTCATTCTTAAAGAAGCTGTCGAGATGTGGAAGAAGTTGGTAATATGTGTGCGAATGGATCTGTGGTCCAATGGTAGGGTTGTCAAGTGAGACGCTATCCACTAGCATTTAAATACTGATGCTCGAAACTTTTTTTTTGGATTTTCTCAAGATTTACCAGTGCTTTGCATTAAGTGGTAATTAGCGACGTCTCCGTCCACACCGAGACGCCTACGGTGACTTCGTGAACTTCACTACCGGCTCAATCCTTCGAAGATTCTCATAGGGGTATGGTTTGTATACATGTATTCAAAGGATGAGTGTAGCACATATTGTGTGTGTCTATGTTGTACTATATAATTAAAAAAGTTGGTAGTATTTGTGGTAGTGAATAGTTACCGGACCCCAATCAGGAAGATGAGAGTGGGGTGGTTGAAAAGTAGATTATGTCTAGGTTCCTATAAACATGAATAGTTACTGGACCGCAATAATCAGGAAGATTGGAGTGGGGTGGTTGCAAAGTTGATTATATATAGCTTCTTATAAACATGTCATACGGCAGTTTTATCATGGCTTCTAATTTTCTATTTTCAATATAATAGCTCCGTTCTAAATTATAAGATATTTTAGTTTTTTTGATACACAACTTTTACTATGAACTTAGATACAAATGTATAGTAAAAGCATGGTATACAGAAAAATCAAAATGTCCTATAATTTAGCATGGAGCTAGTATATCCTATTTTCAAGTTAACTAAGATATATAAATGATAAAAGGTGGAACACTCTTGGTATTAGGTACCTTTCTGCCTCGCCTGATATGTGATAGGACACTGGAAAGTCATTGTATTAGTTATTAATTAGTAGTATAAGGAATAAGTATTTTACATGGTCTTGTAAATTTATTGATGCCAAAATAGTATATCTGATTTAAATTATAGATCACTTTAACTTTTGATTTATATAAATAATTTAGACTTAAAACTAGTTCTGCTACATTAAAATTATATTCAGTAAATGCTCTATGAAATGTTTTTGGTAGAACATTTATTTGACTTTAAATGTTAATATTCATTTAAATAACTTAATAAATTAGAAATTTTGACTTATGTTAAATCCAAAGTAGACTGATTACAAGGGAGCATGTAATTAACAAGATTTTTTCATATGAAAGTGAAAGACTTGAAACTCTAATGTTGACGTCTACGATTCTGCATTAATAGTATCATGGTCACACTAATTGTCTCCCATCTTATGGTTGGACAGCAATTCAGCTGTGTTTATGAATCATTATATTTTCCCAAATTATGCGGCGTACCATATGGATCCATGTATACGGTCTGTTTGGCAAGGATCACGTTCCATATACGGTCCTGTTTGGCAAGGATCACGTTCCATATTCTTGTGGCTCATTGTAAAGACACCTGCTAATAATCTCGCAAGGAGCTTGAGGAGCCAGTGCCGTCATAGTATAGAGGAGCCGAAGCCCAAAAACAGGGGTTTTCTCAGTTTTGCCATACAAACCTATTTACAAATTATTACAGAACTACCACTGCAGTTGCTTTTTAAATGTTTTCCAAATGGCTTCGGCTGCACCAGAGAAGCTGCTCCATATAAAGAGCCTGAGCAGGAGCCCTTATAGGAGGAGCCCAAGCCCTAACAAATGCGGCCAGTCATCCAATTCTGGGCACATGGTAGACACAACTCACATTCAACAATAAATAGGTAGCTAGCGCATGTTTTTTGGATGCTTAAATTTGAACAGTTGTGATGAGGTCACCACGGGTTGTTTTTGTTTGCAAATTAGAAATCGTATATAATTCCTGATGTACCACAAGTAAAAGCAACTGTTAGTTAGTCTGTTACCGTTAGGGTACGGTGACCATGTTGATCCACTGGAATAAAAGAGACGGTTCAATCTATGATGAGCATAGTTTCGTAGATCAATTATCTCGCTCTGGGCTTACAATTCGTCAAGGGAATCACTGGAGCAGCAATAGTCTTTACTTATAATTATTTCCTTTCATTTTTTTAAAAAAATTGATGATCTCTTGAGAGGGAAATGTTGTAAGGACTTGGACATATGAAGTCATAGAATCCCTAAAAATTTTCATTCAAGAAAATATAAAACCAAAATCGTTGAGGCTGCGTGGTTGCGAAGGAGAGAGTTGAGGAGCGGTGGCAACGGGCATAAACAGTATCCATGGCGCTACAGTCAAGCGGGTACTGTTCATGGGCTAGGGCTATGAGGGCTAGAGAGCTTGTCGCGGGACGTTTGTCCTTGGTCAGCAAGAGAGAAGAGATTTTTTTTAATTTCTTGGTTGATTCTTGATTGATACATCTTCTCTTATTTATATATAGAGGTTTTACTTGACCCTAAGCAAACGACTAATTAACTTTAACAGAATAAGACCGAATAGGACCTTGACTCCTCTAGCATTTGTTTTCTAATAGTATATACTCTTTTAATTAAAAAATATATACTGGATATATACATGGTCTAATAAAGCACTTATGGATCAACCCCTCATACATACATCCATGTGGACGCGTCGTAGCACATATATATCAAATATCAAACAAGATTTGAGGCACAAGTATGCCTGATTTGAGAAGCCAAAGGTACGCATGGCAATGAGCAGTTTCGTGTGAATTAAATTACCGGCCAACGTGTCGAGCAGCGTGGTCTTGCCACACCCGGAGGGTCCCATGATGGCCAGCACCTCGCCAGGGCGCGCGCTGCCGCTGACGCCGTGCAGAATGGTGGCGGCCTGCCCCCTGCCGTAGACCGCCGTCACCCAGACGTCCTCCCACGTTATGAACACGCCACCGTCGTGACGGATGATGCCGTCAACCACGGCGTCGTCATGGTGGTCGATGCCATCAAACCCCAAACGAAGGTCACCAGCCACCGCGCCTGCATCCACCTCGACGGCCGCTGACGGTGACGGCTGTGCCTCCTGTTGGAAATATGCCTTAGAGTTAATTATATAGATGATGATATTTTGATTGTATCCATGACTAATAAAGTATTTATTGAATATTCATTAAAGACAACTTATATTGATTAGCAATTATATGAATTATTTTGTGGAACTCTTTACTTGCATGGTTATTCTAAAGTTGTGCCTGGTCGGCGTTCTTGTGAGAACACACTTGAATATTAGACCATCACATGTATTAGTTGATGGCTATGTTTCACAAGTCATAGACATGGAGATGTCAAACTTATAATGTGGGCACATGTGAAACATGTAGGCTGGACTGACCCGACATGAGAAAGTCTCTATTCACGTCATGTACGTTATGTCCTTAGACCTAAGATTATAGTATATACTCAAGATATGAAACGACCTACTTAGAGACTATCAAACGCTGCTCCATAACTGGGTAGTTATAAAGGTGGTCTTCGGATGGTCGGGAAGCATGCTTTGAGACATAGACAATCAAGATGGAATTTGCCCCTCTCTACGCGAGAGAGATATCACTGGATCACTCAAGTGATTGGATCAACAAATGCATGGTCGTGCTTGGGTGAAGTGTTAACCCAGGAGTTGAACCATATATCGAGTGGCAAAGGGAATAACTTGTATGTGGTCATAGTGGTTCGTCTGATATGATCTTTGCGTATGTATAGGAGTTGTCACGCCTTACTAGAGGCCGCTGTCAAACTATTGGGCGAGTAGGAGTACTAGACCCATATCAATGTGTGCGTGAACCCATAGGGTCGTACGTTTAAGGGGCTGGAAGCCTAATTCGGGTTGGACCCGAATTAGACAAGGCTTAGGGTTACTAATGGGCCTCCAACTCGTGAGTTCATTGAGAACGCCTATATAAGAAAGGGGTAGGGGCGCGGTTAGGGAGTTACACGTCTTTGACAGCCACCGTCGCCCTCCCCACGCTCGCGCCTTATGCTCCTCACGGACCTAGCAGTCCAGAGGCGCATCGCTTCTTCTCTGCACGTGTGGGATTCCTCGGAGGTGCTGCATTTGGAGCACTGGGACGAACCACGCGAGTGGATTGACGTGACGGATGACCACACAACTGCATTGCCTGCTGTGATGCGTACGACTACATCAAGTCGTCTTCCGCTGCACCCGCGCGTCTAGTGGTAATCCCGTAACCTGTAACTAGCAGTAGATCCTGGTTTATGAGGTCGAAAAGTTTTGTTTTCTTGCTAGTGTAGCACCCTATAACCCTTCAGTGGTATCAGAACAGTTACTGCCTCGTTATAGGTTCGGTTTTGTGCATATGGTGATATGCGTGATTGTAGATGAGTCTCTAACCTTGGTTCGTCATCTTGCTGTGTTGGTCTTAAAACGATCTACTCGTACCGGTCGAAATTCCACCATCTAAGTTATGTGATTCATGTAAATCCAGTCATGGCGAGTTAGAGATCAATCAGATTGATCGAATTGAACCCTAGGTCAAGTGCCAAGCGCATATGATGCACGGCGGTGGTAGATGGAATTTACTGCCGGGCGCCGGCTTGCCGAGAAAAGTGGTGTTCGGTAAAACAGCTGTAACTTTTGAACCGTAACTCGGATTGAGATGAACTCTAAACAAAAATCATAGAGAACGAAATTTTACATCTGGTTCTCTGCCACCTCACTACATTTGGTGAAATTAGAATTATGAAATAAGGCTTGGAAGATAGAGTTTTCTGCGTTGCAAGATTAGACGTCGGATTCGGATAACTCTGTTTTGCAGGTATTGATGACTGGTATAGCCCTTATGTGTATGTGATGCATGTATGTATTTAATTCATGGCTTGCACGTCATAAGGACAATATGGGAAGGAGCCACATACATATTTTCAAAATTAATGTAATGGCCTGTGTGCCAATCTGTGATGATCTATCCGCGACTATGTAATTTTATTTTACTTGCGCTAGCAGTAGCTAGTCTTGGTGGAATCATCATTGAAGGATGGCATACTCCAATCATGGAGATGGAGATCACCGTGATGCACATATTGAAGGAGATAGAGATCCCCAAAGGAATAATGGGCTATACTAAGTCATGTCTGTGTTATGCCGTTCTTACTATGTTCTACTTTCATATGCTATTAAGTTTTTGTCTACATGAGTGCGGTAGTAAAGTAGAATGATCCCTCAGCAATGTTTAAGTTAAATGCTTTCCCAAACCTTGCACTGTCATAAGTCTTGTACAATCAGTGGTGGGTCTATGAAATTAGGGTGCCACTGGTTTTCCTCGACTAGGCAGGTTCGTATCGGATACTTACTGCAAGAAGGTTTGGTTACTTAAACAAGGTCATCCTAACGGTTAGGGACCTTGGAGCATGGGTAGGTTGAGCGTAGCATAGAGACGCTGCCCAACAACGAAAGTCATATGTGATATGATTAGCAAAGTGTTGCTTACTGATCTACCATGTCTTCTAGCAGTGATGCTAAAGCTCACTAGTTGACTTGTTAGTTGTGGGTCTTGAATCACTAAGTATCAATTGAGGGATATTGATTTTAGTGGGAGTAGATTCTATTTTGATATAATTTACTCTATCATGGATACATTTTCTTAGTACTTTGCATTACTTTTGTTGTAGATGGTCGCTCACAATCAACCACTTTCTTTGCGTACAATTCTTGAGAAAGATAAGTTGAATGGAACAAATTACGTGGATTGGATCCACAACCTGAGAATTGTTCTCAGGGCTGAGAAAAAGGAATATATTCTAGACACCCCATTACTAGATGAGCCTGAGGAGAGTGCTCCTACTGCTGAGAAAAACTCTTACAAGAAAGCATGTGATGCGGATCTTGAAGTGAGTTGCCTCATGCTTGCTTGTATGGAGCCTGATCTGCAAATGCAGTTCGACAACAATCATTCAGCGAATGATATGATCGTGGCGCTTGAAGATATGTTCCAAACTCAAGTGTGGATTGAAAGGTTCAATGTCTCTAAGGCGCTTGCAAAAACCAAGCTAGCAGAGGGCGCAGCTGTTGGTCCACATGTAATCAAGATGGTTGGTTACACTAAGAGGTTAGAAAAGCTAGGCTTCCCAATCGGCCAAGAGTTGGCTACTGATTTTATTCTTGCATCGCTTCTGGCCAGCTATGGAAACTTTATTTCGAACTACCATATGCATAGAGCGGAGAGGGGCTTGAATGAACTGTGTGGCATACTGAAAATAGCAGAAGCCAACATCAAGAAAGGTGCTGGCAGTACCAAGTGTTGGCGATCAAGAGCCGACCTCATTTTTAGAGGAAGGGCAATTCTTGGAGGAAGAAGAAGGGCAAGGCTAAAGATGAGATCTCTAAGCCAAACCCATTTGCTGTCAAGACTGGACCATCTGCAAATTCAGATTGCTTTTATTATAAGGGAAAAGGTCACTAGAAAAGGAACTGCAAGGAGTACTTGGCGTCCTTAGAGAAGGATGGCGGCAGTAAAGGTACTGCTACTGCTTGTACTCTTGTTGTTCATGTTGCAGACATTTTTCTCGCTAACTCTTATATCAATTCTTGGGTATTTGATACCGGATCGGTTGCTCATATTTGCAATACGATGCAGGGAATGATAAGAAGTAGAAGCATGGAGAAAGGAGAAGTTTATTTCTGCATGGGCAATAATGCAAGAGTTGCTGCATTGAACGTTGAGACGATGCAACTTTCCTTCTGTCAGGATTTATTTTAGAATTGAATAATTGTTATTTTGTTTCTAGTTTAAGTCGAAACATTGTGTTACCTTCATGCTTGATGAAGGATGGTTATTCATTTGCGAATAAAGACAATGGTTGTGTGATCTCAAAGAATGATGTGTTTGTGGTTTTTGCATCCATTGTGAATGGGTTATTTATTTTAAATCTTGATGATCACCTGTCTGTAATATTAGTGCTAAATGGCCTCGGCTTAATGAGTTAAGTCCTACCTATATGTGGCATTGTCGCTTGGGTTATATACGTGAGAATCGCATGAAGAGGCTCCATGATGATGGTCCTCTAGCTTCGTTTGATTTTGAATCATACGAGACATGTGAGGCTTGCATGCTAGGCAAGATGACCAAGACGCCATTCAAAGGATTTCCTGAGAGGGCGTCTGACTTATTGGAACTTGTACATACTGATGTATGTGGACCAATGAGCATGGAAGCTAGAGGCGGATTTCAATACTTCATAACTTTTACTAATGACTTTAGTAGATATGGATATGTCTACCTAATGAAGCATAAGTCTGAAACATTTGAAAAGTTTAAAGAATTTTAGAATGAAGTAGAGAATCAACATGGCAAGAAGATCAAGGCCTTGCGATCTGATCGTGGAGGCGAATATCTAAGTCACGAGTTTACAATCATCTTAAGAGTTGTGGAATTGTTCCACAGCTTACGCCACCCGGAATGCCTCAGAGAAACGGCGTGTCTGAGCGACGTAATCGGACCTTGTTGGACATGGTTCGGTCTATGATGAGCTAGTCGGACCTACCTTTATCATTTTGGGGATACGCTCTAGAAACAGCCGCTTCAACATTGAATAGGGTACCATTTAAGTCCGTAGTTAAGACACCATATGAGATGTGGACTGGTAAGAGTCCTAGTTTGTCTTTTCTAAAAATTTGGGGTTGTGAAGTTGATGTTAAACGACTTATATCAGATAAACTAACACCCAAATCGGACAAGTATTTTTTCGTGGGATATCCAAAGGAAACTTTAGGGTATTATGTCTATAATCGGTCAGAGGGTAAAGTGTTTGTTACTCGAAACGGTGTTTTCTTAGAGAAAGAGTTTCTTAAAAGAGAAAATAATGGACAAAAAGTGTATCTTGAAGAAGTTCAAGATGAGCCAGTAGGGACTGACTCTACGAGTGATGCTAATGTAGCAGAGCAAGTTGAGACACCCATGGCAGTGGAGAGCAAATGGATCTTTAAGAAGAAGAAGGATATAGATGGAAATGTTCACATCTATAAAGCTCGACTTGTCGCAAAATGTTTTCGGCAAGTTGAAGGAATTGACTATGATGAGACATTCTCGCCGGTAGCGATGCTTAAATCTATTCAGATCATTCTAGCAATTGCTGCATATTTCGATTATGAGATATGGCAGATGGATGTTAAAACAGCCTTTCTAAATGGGTATTTAGAAGAGGACGTGTATATGATACAGCCCGAAGGCTTTGTTGATCCTAATAATGCTGGAAAGATATGCAAGCTTAAAAAATCTATTTATGGGTTAAAGCAAGCATCTCGGAGTTGGAATATTCATTTTGATGAGGTAGTCAAAGGGTTTGGCTTCTGTCAGAATGAAGAAGAACCTTGTGTTTACCAGTAGGTAAGTGGGAGCGCTATTATTTTTCTGATCTTGTATGTGGATGACATACTATTGATTGGGAATGATATTCCTATGTTGCAATCTGTAAGGACTTCACTGAATAATAGTTTTTCTATGAAGGATTTAGGAGAAGCAGCATACATCTTAGGAATTAAGATCTATAAAGATCGGTCAAGAAGGCTAATAGGATTAAGCCAAGACATGTACATTGACAAGGTGTTGAAATGGTTCAACATGGAATAGTCCAAGAAAGGGTTCTTGCCTATGTCATATGGTATGCGCTTTAATGACAAGCAGTGTCCTTCATCAGATGAAGAGCACAACCGCATGAGTAAGGTTCCATATGCTTTGGCCGTTGGTTCCATCATGTATGTCATGATATGTACTCGCCCAGATGTCTCATATGCTCTAAGTGTTGTGAGCAGGTACCAAACTAATCCGGGTGAACCTCACTGGATGCTTGTTAAGAACATCCTAAAGTACTTACGAAGGACTAAGGATGTGTTCCTAATCTATAGAGGTGAGGAGGAGCTCATTGTAAATGGTTACACCGATGCTAGCTTCCGAACCGACGGGGATGACTCACTATCTCAATCAGGTTTTGTGTTCACAATAAATGGTGGTGCAGTTAGCTGAAAAAGTTCCAAGCAGGAGACGGTGTCTGATTCTACTGCAGAAGCCGAGTACATTGCAGCTTCTGGCGCTGCAAACGAAGGTGTTTGATTGAGGAGGTTCCTCATTGAGATTGGTGTGTTTTTGAATGCGTCGAACCCATTGAATTTATATTGTGATAACAATGGGGCGATTGCATAGGCTAAGCAGCCTAGGGATCACCAGAAGAACAAACATGTACTCTGGAATTTTTATCTCATTTGAGAGTTTGTGAAACGAGAAGAGATCAAATTATGCAAAATATATACAGATTTGAATATAGCAGATCCTTTGACAAAGGCTTTTCCACAGCCTAAGCATGAGGCACACATGAGGTCTATGGGGATTAGACATCTAAGAGATTAACTTTAGTGCAAGTGGGAGACTGTTAGGAATATGCCCTAGAGCTAATCATGTAGATGATGATATTTCGATCGTATCGATGATTAATAAAGTGTTCATTGAATATCCATTAAAGACAACTTGTATTGATTAGCAATTATGTGAATTATTTTGTGGAACTCTTCGCAAGATGGATGATCTCCATGGAGAGCTCTCCGCTGTCAACGCCTGTCTCCAACAGCTAGAGAACAAGGACGCCGCCAAGACCACGACCATGATGACAAACAAGTTTGAGATTCAACCAGAGGTCACACGCACCACCGCGCTAACCATCGTCAATGTCAACCAGCATGTCACCATCAAGACCACGACCATGACGCACCAGGAGCAGGAGCCGGTGCCCTCACGAGCCACTCATCACCTTCAATGCCAACCATCAACCACACGAACACCGTCTTCATTGACCAATGACATTATCATGATGCAGATTGGTAAGCAAACCTCTGAGGTGCAGGGAACTTTCCTGATGTATCTCAAAGGTTTCATCAGTGGAGTAGGCACCAACATCCTTGTCAATTCTGGAGTTACACACAACTTCATCAACCTCAGCTTCGCATGAGAGATCGGCCTCAGGGAACATCGCGCCTATAGTACCATCATCATCGGCAATGGGGAAGAAATAGCATGCAGATCAGCTTCGTTTGACGTACTTGTGCGCATTGCCACCGACATCTTCTCCATCAACACACACCTTCTCAACTCTCCCAGGACATCGACATCATCTTGAGAACGCCTTGGCTAAAAAGCTTGAGGCGTGTCATCTGGGATTTCAATAGCAGGACCATGATGTACAACCATACAGGACACATGCACACCCTTATCGCTATATAGCAACAACAGCCACCATCCCAGCAACTGGGTCGACCAGCACCTCTCCTACCATGGCGCCCAGGGACCAAGCCATAAGCAGCAGAAATCAAGAGTCTACCCAATGCATTGAACTCCTTCAACAACTGCAATCATGTCACCTTTGACAATCTACGTCAAGCAATCACGGGAGCAAAGGGAACTGCAAACAGTCGCTTCGGCCATTGCAGATGGAAAAGTGGCAAGCATATGGAGGCTTGATGACAGACTCATCTTTTTCAATGACCGCCTCTATGTCCCAGCAACATCTCCCCTACTACAAGAACTCTTGGACATCATGACTAAAGATCCAGAGGGACTACAGATGATAACAATTGGTGGACACCAACCACCACCAGCATATCAGGCAAATGGGATGCCTTCATACATACTACTCACACTGCCTTGGCCATGCCATCAGTGAGTAAGACCTGCAACAACAATATTCATTGATAGTGAAGGTCATCTACTTGCTAGAGTAGATGTCACACCCTGGTTTTGAAGGAGTAAAACCAAGGCAAAAGCTCATGTGCGCCCAGAACAATTACACACATGAACAACAAATTACATGGTCCAAAAAGCACAACGTTCAAATAAAAGATAGTATAACGATTACATCGTACCATTATTACATAACTGTCATCAGAGTAAAGCGGAATATAAATCACATCATCCAAAGAGAAAAGCAACTAAACGACGTAGACATAGCGACTCCATCTCACCATAGGAAGTTCAACGGCAGCATCACGACGCCTAGTATCCCGGATAGTTCTCAGGAAAGTCATCATCCGAGTCATCACTTGAGCATCCTTTTGTTGGTGCATGAGCAAGGGTGAGTTCCATGTAGAAACTCAGCAAGTACAGATGGAAAGTAATGACATGCAAGGCTAGTACAAGGTAAAGCCGAACGGTAGACTGTGGTAGCATTTTAAAGTTAAACAATTAAGATTAAACAAGTTGCAACCTATTCTCCAATCATCTTGGTTGAAACACCCAACCCTTTATTAAGGTTCAAGTTGCATTAATGTGTCATTTAGCAACATAGATATAAACATATATCATAAAGCATCATCAAACATGAGATAGCCATCTCAAGGGAACACATGATAGCCATCCCGATAAAACCCGAGGTAGCAACCTCACAACATCACCATGATTTAACAGCTTAAACCATTTGGCTAAATCATGCGAGGATCTGGGCCGCTCGTGACCCTGAGCACAGACGATATATTGATTTTAACTCTGTGCAGAGGTGTACACTTTCACTCCAGGTTGTGATTACTCCTTCTGCCTGAGGCGGCCAACCTCTTAGCCCATTATCAAGATAGGCCGGCATAGGTCACAATGAGGCTTTTCACAGGGTCATAGGCAGTGACAACTCGCTAGCCTTGAGTCCAAGCGTATGGGTGACTTCACCATGAGGCCGCCCCCATTACGAATCCCTAGCCCCTCCCATACTACAACTTGTAAACAAACCACAGCGACCATAGCTATAGCCACCCGTCGGTAAGCTGTCCAACCTGCCCATGATGGTCCTGCTAATCGACCAAGCCAGTGCCCATTAGCCTGGAGATGTACGGAAGTCCTAGGTTGCCGCTCCATGAAAGGACCACAAGGGGGAGGAGATACGAATGCCCCTGTCGCTACGAGCCCACTGACATTCGTTCCCCCTTCTTTCACCGCCAACCAACGATGCGGACATGCATCAACTTCTCTAACGGCTGAAGCCAAGAGCCCAAGGCTCAACAAGTTATGAAGCAAATTTTATCTTCATTAAATAGTGAAAGGTGAGATAGAGCACTAGCAACCTAAAAGCCTATCAACTACAACCCCCATAGGATATCTTTGGGTAAAGTGGCTAGTAAGTCCTATGGTTTGCCGATTTAAGACACATGCAGTGAATTTATAAACATGAATAGGCACAAAATGATCAAAGGTGCCTGCACTTACCTTTGTTGATGTCCTGCTGCATGTAGTCCGTCGGGTCCTTCTGTTCCTCGTTCACCCACGTCTTGTTCTCTATACACCACAATCATCGCACACGCACCATACATGCAAGCAAACATACTTTAATTAGAGCAATACACCAAAACATATCAACAGTAGCAAACAATAGCATAGGACTATTCTACTCATTGAGACAATTCCAAAAAGTATAAGTTTGCTAAAATCGGAGTTAAAACGTGAAAGTTATGGCCTAAACAAGACTAGGGTCTAATCTGCTCAAAACAGGACTGAAAACTAAATACTTTTGAACTATGAAGGACTAAATCATAAATAAAGAAAAGGATAAGGGCCTTTTTGCAAAAGTTCCAAGGCTGTCGGCGGCCTGACCGCGCTAACACGATCAGCGTACACATGGCGCTGGCGTGGCGCCTGCGTGGCAGCCACATCAGCTGACACGTCAGCGGCGCGGGCCCCTATTGACCCCATGGTTGACCAGGGGTCAACAAGCGATCTGAGCCGCTCAGCTCAGATCTGAGGGCTGGCGGCGTCCGACAGGGCGGTGTCACCGGAGCGTCAGCCGGGACGGCGGCGCACTCGCCGGAGTTGGCCGAAACGGCATTTCGGTGCTCCGCCGGCGAGGTGGAGGGTACGGGGGTGATTAGCGCGACCTCACGGACTTGACCGCGAGGTCCATGACGGCGGGAGACGGACGGAGGCGGCAGGTCGTGCGGCGGCGCCATGGCTGGCGATGAGGAACCTGGCCGGGAGGCGATGCGGGGCACGGAGAGATGTGCCAAGGGCACCGGTGGGTGGCTCACCTCACTGCACCGCTCGTGGCGGTGCTCTTGGCGGCTGGGACGGGCCGGTGGCGGAGATCGACGGCGGCGGAGATGAAACCGACGGCGGCGGCGAGCTTGGTCGGCTAGGGTTTCACAGAGGCAAAACCGAGCAGCGACAGCGGGCTAGGGTTGCAAAGGAGGTGGCTCGGGGCGGGTGGCTGAGCTTTATAGCACGCAGCGGCTGCTCCAGGTCGTGTGCGGGAGGCGCACGGACTCCCGCTCGGTGTCATCTCTGGGAGGGAGACGACACTGTAGCGTGGGCCCCACTCAGATGGGTCCCAGCTGTCAGCAGTGGTGGGTGGTGACGCAGTGCTGATGCCAGCGGGTGACGCGGGCCTGACGCAGGCGGGCGGCGCGCGCAACGCCTGCTGCTTGCTGGGCTACGGTTGCTGGGCCGCTCGGCCCACTGCGTGGTGACGCACGCAATGGCCGGTGTCGGGCTGCGCTGCTGGCTGGCCTGGCTGGCCGTGGCCGGCTGTGGCCGCTGCTGGCCGGCCATGCTGCTGCTGCTTTGGCCATGGCTGGCCAAGCTTGGTCATGGCCGGCTAGGGCTGGCCATAGTTGGCCAGTAAGGGCTGTGGTTGGCTAGGGTCCACTAGGGACTCTCCTAGGCTAGTTAGAGTAGATAGGTTAGTCTAGGAGTTAGAGGGGACAAGTTAGAGCATGTTAGAAGCAAGAAGCAAAGCAAGAATTAAACAACAGGCTCAAACAAGTCAACCATGAAACTATGCAACAACATGAATGCAACAATGCATGGTTTCTAACGTGCTACATATTTTAAAAGTAATTCATAAAACAATTATAAGTGTCCTATGAATGTAAAGCCTCTATGCAGAAATAAAATCAAATTCATTTAAGATTTAAAGTTCAAAAATAGGGTGTTATAAATCTACCCCCTTGAAAGAATCTTGTCCTCGAGATTAGAAGACTCAGGAAACAACTCTGGATATTCTGCCCTTAAATCCTCTTCCTTTTCCCAAGTAGCCTCATCTTCTGTGTGGTACTTCCATTGCACTTTGCACCACTTGACAACCTTACTTCTAGTGACTCTCTCGGCTGTCTCCAAAATCCTAGATGGATTCTCATCATAAGTCAAATCCTTCTGTAAATCCACTTCCTGCATAGGCAACTCCTCTTCTTTGACCCTCAAACATTTCTTGAATTGAGAGACATGGAACACATTATGCACATTGGATAAGTAAGCTAGCAACTCAAGCTGATAAGCTACCTCTCCTCTCCTTTCCAAAATCTTGAAAGGACCAATGTACCTTGGGGCTAACTTCCCTTTGACCTTGAACCTCTTGAGATTCCTCATTGGAGACACCTTAAGATAAACATAGTCACCCACTTCAAACTCAAGCTCTCTTCGACGAACATCTACATAACTCTTCTATCTAGACTGGGCTGTTTTCAAATTACGCTGAATCACTTAGACCTGCTCTTCTGCTATCTTCAATACATTAGGACCAAATACTTGTCTCTCTCTAGCTTGATTCCAGAACAAAGGTGTTCTACACTTTCATCCATACAATGCTTCAAAGGGAGACATCTTGAGACTAGCTTGATAACTATTATTGTAAGAGAATTCAGCATAAGGCAAATTGTTGTCCCAACTGTCATTAGACTCCAGGGCGTAGGCCCTCAACATATCTTCTAGAATCTAATTAACCCTTTCTGTCTGACCATCTGATTGTGGATGATAAGCTGAACTAAACCTTAACTCAGTACCCAAAGCTTCATGTACCTTCTTCCAAAACTTGGAAGTGAACTGTGTACCTCTATCCAAAATGATCCTCTTAGGAACTCCATGAGCACACACAATTTGAGCAATATACTTCTCGGCCAACTGTGCTCCAGTATAAGTGGTCTTGACAGGTATGAAATGAGCAACCTTGGTCAATCAATCCACTATGACCCAAATAGAATCAAAACCTCTCTGAGTTCGAGGTAATCCCACAATGAAATCCATACTGATTTCATCCCACTTCCATTCAGGTATCTTCAGTGGCTACAACAATCCTGCTGGTCTTTGATGTTCGGCCTTTACTCTCTAACAAGTGTCACACAAGGCCACATACTCCCCAATGTCCCACTTCATACCTTTCCACCAATAGTGTTCCTTCAGATCCTGGTACATCTTAGTACCACCTGGATGAATAGAGTAAGAAGACTCATGACACTCCTTAAGAATAGTATCCTTGATTTTCTGATCGTCAGGCACAACCAACTTGTGCTTATACCAGAGTGTACCTTCTTCATCGACACTGAATCCTAGGACTCTGTCTTGACTAACCATCTTGATAATCTCCTAAAGTTCCTCATTGATTTTTTGACCCTTCCTGATCTCCTGATCAAGTGTTCCACATCCATAGAAACTCCTTAAGTGTTAGCAACAAACCCCAAATCGAGATACTCAAATTCAGCTAGTAACTCTTTAGGTAACTCCATCACTTCTAACATGTTCAGCTAACTCTTCTGACTCAAAGCATTAGCTACAACATTAGCTTTACCAGGATGGTAGAGAATCTCTAGGTCAAAATCATTAATCCATTCTAACACCTTCTCTGCCTCAAGTTCAAGTCCTTCTAAGTGAATATATACTTTGAGCTCTTGTGATCAGTGTAAATGTTACACCTGTGACCAAGGACATAATGTCTCCAAATCTTCAACAAATGCACTACAGCTGCTAATTCCAAATCATGAGTTGGATAATTCAATTCATGTTTCTTCAACTGTTGAAAAGCATAAGCAATGACCTTACCCTCTTGCATCAACACAGAACCCAAACCATGTCTAGAAGCATCACAATAAATAGAGAAGTCCTTTGTCATATCTAGCAGAGCTAGCACTGGTGCTGTTGTCAACCTCTTCTTCAATTCCTCAAAATTGGTCTGACATTGTTCTGTCCACTTGAACGGTTTGTCCTTCTCTAGGAAAGCAGTCATAGGTTTAGCTATGTTAGAGAACCCATCAATGAACCTCCTGTAGTATCCAGCCATTCCCAGAAAACTCCGGATATCCTTGACATTCTTAGGTGGACTCCACTTGAGCATATCTGCAACATTCTTAGGACTAACTGTAACTCCATCTTTGGAAATAACATACCCAAGAAAAGAAACTTCACTCAACCAGAAGTCACACTTACTGAACTTGGCATAAAGCTAATGTTCCCTCAACTTCTGCAACACCAATGTGAGATGCTCTTCATGTTCTTCCTCATTCTTGGAATAAATCAGAATATCATCAAGGAAGACAACCACAAACTTATCAAGATACTCCATAAAAACTTTATTCATCATGTACATAAAGTAAGCTAGAGCATTGGTCAACCCAAAAGACATCACTGTATACTCATACAAACCATATCTGGTGGTAAAAGCAGTCTTTGGTATATCACTAGGTCTAATCCTCAATTGATGGTAACCTGACCTCAAGTCTATCTTAGAAAAGACACTAGCTCCCTTCAACTGGTCAAACAGATCCTCAATCCTAGGTAACGGGTACTTATTCTTAACAGTCACCTCATTCAAAGACCTATAATCTACACACATCCTCTGTGTTCCATCTTTCTTTTCTACAAAGATTACTAGGGCTCCCCAAGGTGATGAACTAGGTCGAATGTAACCCTTAGACTGCAATTCTCTAAGTTGTGACTTAAGTTCTTCTAGTTCATTAACAACCATTCTATAAGGTCTTTTAGCTATGGGTGTAGTACCAGGTAACAAATCAATGATAAACTCAATCTCCCGTTTAGGTGGCATACCTAGCAAATCCTCAGGAAAAACATCTGGAAACTCATTGACAACTCTGATGTTCTCTAAGGGCTCACTGCTGACATGATTCACTGTTCCCCGATTCTTAGATGGCAGAGGAATCACCACATCAACCACATCTCCATCAGGTGCAGTCAAGATCACTGTCCTTTCTGAACATTTAATATTTGCTTTCCACTTGTTTAACCAACTCATTCCCAAAATAAGGTCCAAACCATTTGACTCAAGCACTATAGGTCTAGCAGAAAAATCTACCCTCTTAAATTAATCTTTATGTCTGGATACCAGACATTTGAATCCATATTTCCCCCAGGAATTTTAACATTCATAGCTCTAGGCATAAGTCAGTTTGGTATGCTATGCTTACGAACAAAATAACTACCAATAAATGAATGTGATGCACCAGTATCGAATAGAACTAAAGCTGGATGGGAATCAACAAGGAACATACCGAGCACCACATTATATCTTCCTCCGCAGTCTCCACCTTGACGTGGTTCACCTTCGCAAAGTTTTGTGGATTCTGATTCTGAGGGCAAGCATTAGCATAGTGTCCCACCTTGCCACACTTGAAGAAAGCATTGCTGGGGGTGCTGTTGGTCTTCACATGAGCACTGTGGGGAGCATTCTGGTGAGGAGCCCGATTGTTCTGATGAGGGGCTTGACCATTCTGGTGCTGCACTTGATTACTGCCATTGCTGGAGTTGTTGTTGCACTGACCTCCTTGCTATGCCTGATTCTTCCCATACTGAAAAGAAGAACACTGCTGGTAGTTCAGGAAGTTGTTGAAGTGAGGACAGCTGTTGTTTCCCTGATCCTAGTACTTTCTGGCCTTCCTCTTCTTCTTCTTATCCTCCATCTTGTTGCGCATGCTCTCAAGCACAATGGCCCTGTCAACCATTTCCTGGAAATTGGCATACTTGACGTTTGCCATCATGTAAGCGAGTCCATCATTCAACCCTCCTAGGAAATGATCTTGCTTGTCCTGGTCTAGCTCGACATCCCTAGGTGAATAGCGAGACAAAGCAATGAACTTGTCATGGTTCTCACAAATAGACATGGAGCCTTGCTTTAGATCAGCAAACTCCTTCTTTAGCTTCACAAGTCCAGCTGGGACATGGAACTCCTTGAATGCCTCAGTGAACTAAAGCCAAGTAATAGTGTCAGGAGCTGCATGAGCAAAGCAGTATGAATCACACCAAGAAGCGGCTGTTCCCTATAGCTTACCAGATCCATAGAGGACTTTCTCCCTGTCGTTGCACTGGGCAATCTCCAACTATTTCTCCACATCCTTCACCCAATCCACAGCAACAAGGGGGTCAGGGGAATGAGAAGAAAGGTGGACGCCCCTTCAAAAACTCACTGCGCCTGTCCCTAGGTGGTGGTGGTGGAGGGTTCTGATTGTGGTGCTGATTCTAGACTTGGTTCATCACCATGTTCTGCTGCAGCATAGTCATCATGGTGTTCATGCCCTACATGAACTAGGTCTGCATGTGCTCCACAATAGGAGGAGGAGGAGGTGGTGGTGGAGGGTTCTGGTTACTCCCACCAGCACCACTAGCGCCACTAGTGTTGTTATTCCTCTTGGTGTTCACCATCTGATGCAAATGAATAGCAGGGTATAAGGATATGTAGTCTCAACATTTATATCTGTGATGAATATAAACTGTAAATGTAACTATAACATAATATACTGTCTTTTATATCAATAAACCATCTGACATAACCTCCAACAATATGATCACTGACATGATATCAAATATATAATCTCCAAACTGATAGCTGATATGAACAAATGAAAATAGGCTATGACAGAGTAAGTAATATGATGAAGCAGAAAGAGAGATAGAGCACAATATATAGAGACCCAAAACCCTGAATTACTAAACAGAGTCTTAAACTTATATAAATATGATAAGTGTGGACATCACCCCACAACTTATCTCAATCATTACAAAGATGCGAATCAAACATAGTTCATCATGATAAACAAGTTCTCACAATAATGAAGCAAGACACACTCTAAACACACTCGCACTAGACTCGATAAGCTAAACGTTTAAACGTGTTAACGTAGCATTATTTATTACATGAAAGGGACATCCTAGTCAATCCTAGTACATCCTCCAGCCTGCTGCTGCTGTGGAACGAGTGCCGGGCATTGAACGTACTGACCCCCAAGTTCGAGGATCGCACCGTCATTAGGGTGCTGGCTAGGACGAAACTCGTAGTGGTGCACACGTCTGGTCATCGGATACTCAATGGGACGCCACAAATGACGGTAGCCAGTGGAGTCTTGCGGCAGGTGAGAAGCTGACGCACCATCTAATAATATGCAAAGATCAAAGAGATGCAGCAAGTAGCTAATAGATCATGATAGAAGAAATAAACATGTCTATTACAAAGGATAATATATATAAAGAGTGCATGCATAAATATCTAAAGATAGCGATATGAAAGCTATAAATAAATTGAAACAAGAGTAGCATGCATTCTATGGTATTTGTAGTAAAACAAAATAGCATAATGACATGATCAAAATCGTCGGTGTTTTGACCCCGGGGGTCAACACCAATGAGTAAATTCGTAATTGCGAGCTCCCTTAATCCGGTGGGTGATGCAAGAAGGATACAACGATTTATCCGGGTTCGGGCAAAGCAGGCCCTACATCCAGCGGGGGGAGGATAGTTCATGTTATCTTGCACCGAAGCGCTAGTACAGGGGTGAATACAAGCGGGTGTGCGAAGTGTGGGTTTGAGCCCGAGTGTTTTGGGCGCTTAGCTCTCAACACTGTGTCATGGTGTTGTTCTGTGATCTAAGCCTCAGCATATGGAGCTCTAGGATCTCCTCTCTCTCTTGGCCCTCTCATCTAAAGTCTCGGCTCCCCCTTTTATAGGCGAAGGAGGGGCACAGGAGTACATGTTTTTAGTGCTAACATGGTCGGTGACGTATGACGTTGATGCCGATCATGTCGGTGCCACTGTAGAGGTGTGCGTCGGTCTGGGAAGCCCTGCGGCCGTCGCATCGGTAGTTGTTGAAGTGTTGACCAAAGTTGTTGAAGCCCCACTCGAGGGTCAGCGTGACGGTGTCGAGGGGCAACGGTCGAGGCCTTGGGTCGAGATGAGGGGCTCGAGTCGAGGGGGTCGAGGCTCATCAGATAAGGTTGAATCTTGGGATATGCAGGGAATATGCATCTCGAGGGGGTGCCAGACGGGGCACAGTGCTCGGTATGGCATGGCAGCAAGGTACGATCCGCGGGATTCCAGGGTATGGGTGGTAAAAGAAGGATTTGACTGCCATACCCGCAGCTGTTTTGATAACTGTGGCCATACGGTTAGGCGGGAGCAGGTAAAATGCGTTGAATGCGCCTGGATCCGTACTGGGAGTAGGTAGCCAAGGGTTTTACCATGCTCGAGGGCTACCCATTCGCACGGGCAAAGTTTTGTCCTCGAGGCCGGCCCGTTCGCCAGGGCGGAGTTCCGTCCTCGAGGCCGGCCCGTTCACCCGGGCGGAGTTCCGTCCTCGAGGGGTCACCCGAGTCGCACCCTCGAGAGTACAGTCTCGATCCGTACGGTGGTCCGTCATGCGGGTTGTGGCTTTGGGCCGTCGACCCCTGTTCGTGGGCTGGTCCAGCATGCTTTAGTTTGTGGATTTCTGAGCGGTAATGGGGGATGTCGTTGGAGGGCTTGCGTTGCTGACTTCGAGGATCCGCCCAGTTAAACGAGGGCTTAGGGTACCCCTTTTCCAGGTAACCGATAGTAGCCCCCGAGCCTCTGCGCGAGTGCTGGCACTTGGGCAGGGGGTCAGGAACCGGGAGTGAAATGTGGCTTGGATTTTTCCTTGGGGGGCGCACGAGTGTTCCCCGCGGGGGTAGCCCCCCGAGGCCACGGAGGAGTCAGAGGACTCCTTCGAGGACTTTATTTTCCTTTGGACAGGGGGTGCTCATCCAGTCGGGTGCGGACCTGAACTGGAGTCATGGTGCTTTGCCGAGGTGTATGTAGGAACGTCGAGCCCTCAGGATATTTTCGACCCTCTTTCGTTGAGGGGTGCCGGGCACGGTCGAGCCTCCGAGCCTCGTGCGGCTGGGGCATTGCCGGCCTCGGCCTTCATCTCATGAGTCCTTTCGATTGGACGTGAGGCGAGAAGCGTCAGACTACCCTTGATAGGGCAAGCCTCGAAGTTCTCAATGAGCTGGTAACGGGAAAATCCAAGAGAGAGCCAGTTCCTCGTTCGATAGAGGTCAGCAGGAGGCCCGGAGGCGGTCTCATTAAAGCAAAATGCATGGACCTATGGACACCGATTCCATTCGATAGGTCTCGGTGGCTCGATGCCTCTCTCCGGGGGGATTCCATAAAAGTCCTAGCATTTCACCTTGGATGTGTCCAAAGGGGTCTCGAGGGTTCGTTCTCGAGCGGGGCCTCGTGTTGCTCCCCTTGGTCACCCCTAACTCGGGTGCTCAAGGGCAGCCATCGAGCCCTGGTCGAGGGCTAGCCTTCGCTCCCTCAAATCTTGTTGTGGGGCTGGAGCCTCTTTACCTTCTCCTGGAGGAATCCACCGATAAGTAATGTTTGTTTTTCTTACCATCGGACGCGTCTTTTGAGAAGGAAGGTTAAACAGTGCGGTGGTGGAGATCATGGTGGGCCCAGGCAACGGCTAATTGCCTGAAGCATGACACATGTATCCGGCCGAGAATTGAGGGGGAACAGTTAGGTGAACGCATTAACTACGGGGAGTTACCTTTTTCTTCTGTCGGATTCTGCCCGTTGCTCTTCCTGGGTATAAGACCAGAGGGGGCAAGTGTTGTTCGCCCCTACCTTTGCCACATTGCCTTTGCCACCGCTAGTGCTCCAGAGTCCCTGCTTTCCTGCACACGAGAGTAGGAGCTTAGAGCAAGAAATCGTGATTAGGAACCTTCCCTGTCGCCCGTCCACCAAAGAGATCTGCATCGTCGCCGCCGCTGCCGCCACATCCACCGATCAGATTAGTGCTGCCACCGTAGCCATGACCCCCATCCTCCCACATGCTGACCCCTGGCGCTTGTCGACCGTGATGTGGCAGAGGTTGAATGAGCTGGTGAGAGAAGGACGTCTCTGCCCCATCACCGATTCGACTCGACCGGAGTGGACCGCGCTGCCGAGGAGTCACCTGGAGCCAAGCCCACCGGAGGGCTACGTGGTGAGCTTCCTCAAGTACCACTGGCATGGGCTCGGAGCACCCCCGAGTGAGTTCATGCGGGGGCTAACAAACTTCTATGGCATCGAGCTCCAAGATTTCTCCCCCAACGCCATCTCCAACGCCGCCATCTTTGCGGCCGTCTACGAGGGCTACTTGGGGATGGCGCCACACTGGGAGCTGTGGCTCAACCTCTACAGGGGGAGTGGTTCGCCTCTCTAGTGGGACCAGGCGTGAGGCGGGTCGTCAGAGCGGGCTGCCTCAACTTCGTGTTGAAGACTGGCAAATCGGAGGTGCCGCGCGAATACATCCCCACCGGGCTGATGTCTAACCACTCCCGGTGGGACGAGCAGTGGTTCTACCTCTGCAACGATGGAGGCTACCTCCCACCGTACATCGGGTGGCTCATCACCAAGCGGCCATTCAACTAGCCGCACGGTGTGATGGGGGATCTCCAACCTGGACTTCAACCCCTCGTCGCCGCTATGAAGACCCTTCGAGAGGCAGGCCTAATGGCGGGTGTGGTGGTCTCGGCCTTCCACCATCGACGGGTGCTCCCCTTGATGGAGCGCCCACTACGGTTGGATGAGATGCTTCCCGTGGTTGCGCTCGAGGTGCTCGAGAGGTGCCGGATGTTCGTCGAGGGGATGTCCACCGCGAAGGTCGTAGCATGGGTGAAGGGGATGGTGGCGGGTTCGTTCAAGGCAGAGGACGTTAACCGCCTCCCCATGCCGCCGGAGGAGGGGTACCTCGACCTGGTAAGTGCCTCGACCCATGCCTTTCGCATTTACATTTTGTCCCTTTTTTCCTTACCCTTGTCCTTACGACTGAGTGTTTTCGTGCAGGGGGCAATCGACTACCGAAGATCGAGGCCCCCATCGAGGGAGGATGCTCTCAATCGTCAGGTAAGACACTTCGCTGCCCTACAGGAAAAGAAGCACAAGGATGAAGAGAAGAAGAAAAAGGACAAGAAGCTCTGGGAGCACAAAAAGCGTGAGAAGCGCCATGAGGAGTAGAGGCGTGATGGGCTCCCGGAGGAGGAGTCTACCTTAGAGGATGAGGGAGATGAAGATGATGATGATGATGATGTCGAAGGGGTGGCAGGGCATCTTGAGCCCGTTCTGTCCGGTCCCTCCCGTACTGACCATCTTCCGATACAGGAGGATGTGCTGAAGCAACGCGCCCCTCAGCCGACGACGTCAGCCTCAGAGCACCGGCGAGGGAAAAGGTCAGCCGACCCCTCGACTCGGGGGTTCACCCTCCTCCCATCGTACTCGTGGCAGAACCCCACCCACTTCGACCTAGGAAACCCGATCCCGGTCGTCGGCGCGAGCAGGGCAGAGCCGAGCCCAGGAGACCCCATCGGAGCGGGGAGGCACGGTGACCCCATTGACAGCCCCCAGCAGCCTTAGCCCTCAGAAGAGCTCAGCTTCGAGTGGGGCCTCGAGATCTGCTGGTGACTCGAGGGGGACCCGAAAGGCCTCTATCCCCTTTGGGTAAGTGTTGTCAATTTAAGTCTCTTCTCTCTGCTTCCCTATTCTGTGGTTCATTAAGTTTTCTACTATCCTGCTTCCCATCCAGGCCAAAATGTCGTATCAAGGAGGCAACCCTTGTGCCGGCTAAGCGGCTCAAGGTGGACGTGGCAGCAAAGACGAGGGCCCCGGTCATAGGTGTGACGTCAAGGCCCTTGGCACTGTGGGAGGCGAAGTGGCTATCCTCAGCCCTCAGGGCTATGGCTCGTGGTAGGCTAACGGGTTCTACACTTGCTGCAGGGTCGAGCGACTTGGGGACCACGATGGGCGGCAACTCCGAGCTAGGGAAGACGTAGGAGGGAAGGAGCACCTCCTCGATGTCGACGTCCATGGTCCCCGAGCTCGGCCTGGCACTAGGGTGCGGAGTCCTGACATCGGGAGCTCCTGACCTGAGCCAACCCGAGGCTTCCGTTTCCATGCTCGAGGTGGGAGTCCCCGAGGGCCATGAGCCGAGGATGGAGGTAGCCCCCATCGACCTCGAGGGTGAGGTGGCCATCGAGGGTGAGGAGGTCGTCGCTCCTCCCTCCTCGACGGGGGAGCGGAAGCCATGGCCGGTGGGGCTACACGAGCTGGAGAGCCAGCAAAAGTAGGAGCAAGAGGCCCTATAGGAAGAGGAGCTACTACAGACACAGCAGGAGGAGAAGAGGGAGCCGCAGGAGCAGCAGGAGGAGGTGGAGCTGACCGGGGTCGACCCCCACATCAGCAGGAGCAACAGACACCGCAGGGGGAACAGACGTTGCTGGACTTGCCGACGCAGGAGTTGCCCCAACCATCGGAGGTGAGGGAAGTCTCGGGACTCCTAAAATAGTGGGTGTTTGTGATCACCCTCGACGAGCTGCTACAAGAAGCGGCACTAAAACCCTCAACGCAGCTCGAGGAGGAGACATCGGCACCAAGCCCGCCGACAGACGTGATGATGGTGGACCTGCCAATGCCACAGGACGTGGCATTGGAGGAAGCGATGGCCTTGTCCCCTCTGCCACCTTAGGAGGCACCTGAGCCAGCGTTGAGCTAGCCACCGCAGCCGTCAGCCGTGCCATTGGAGGAGCCAGCGGTTTCTGGTCCACAGGCGGAGCGACCGGAGGGACGGCTGCCGAGTTGGCAGAGTATGGTGGCACCCCACATGATGTGGCAGAGGAGTCGAGTCCTTGGCATGAACCAAGGTCGAGGCAGTCCTCCCGCACTGGGGCAAGGAGCGCATCACGCTTGGGAGCTCAGTGACTCTAGCGCTCCCAGGATCATGATGGATGACCCAACAGAGGTCAAATGCTGGGAGGACATGGAGCGGTCTCGGGTGTGGCTGCAGCACTTCCTCAAGCTAGGTGTCAAGCTCATCAGGGATCTCAACCAGTGTCTCACGATAAGTCCTTGTTTGGATCATGTACGGTTTTTGGCTTTTCCTCTATGGATCGCCTTAACCCTCGATTTCCTATTTCTAGGACTTGCGGAGGCGTTCCCACTCCAAGTCATACTTCCTCCATGACATGCAAAATAGCCAGGAGGAAGTGCTTTGCCAACTCGAGGCCGGCCGATTTGCACAGAGCAGGGTGGCCGAGGTTGAGGAGGAATTGAAGCAGGCCAAGGAGGAGGCCGCCCGAGCGAGGGAGGATGCCAGGGTAGCTCGAGCCGAAGCCGCCCGAGCCAAGGAGGAGCTCAAGCAAGCCAAGGAGGAGGCCGACATGACCAAGGGTGAGGTGGAGAAGGCCAAGAGCGAGGGCACTCGCGCCCAAGAGCATGTAAAGTTGCTTCGAGGCTCCATGGAGCGTATCCGCTTGCTCGAGGCCAATCTGGCTGAAGTCTCCATGGCGCATGACACCCTCTCCACCTTATCAAGGAGGAGAATGGTCGAGCTGACAGCCTGGAGACCAAGCTTGAGGCGATGAAGGCTACCCTTCAAGAGAAGGAGCAAGCCATCATCTTGGCTGGCAGCACCCTCGAGACCCTCCGGTGTGAGAAGACGGAGGTGACCTGAGCCTTCAAGGAGGCGCAGCGGGAGTGGGACAAGGTTTGGGCGGAGCGCGACACTGTGCTGGGGGACCGTAGTGCCCTCGAATCTCGCTGTGCCAGTAAGTTCCTTGGTGGGCTTCAGCCTATTCCTTCCCGTATGTCTTGCTTAACCCTTGTTTTGTCTTTCAGGCCTAGAGGCCGAGCTGCTTTCCACTCAAGCTGCCACCAAGGTGCTGCAGGAGAGCCTCGAGGTGGAGGGGCGCTTCTCAGCAGGTTTTGGGTTGCCATCAATAGGCTCTGTACCTCCTGGGAGGTCCAGCCCGTTGAGGTGGCTGAAGAAGATGTCCCGGGGGCCGCGTTCGTCGATCGTCTCTACCACCTCGACACCACCCTTCAAGATCGCGTGCGGGAGGCGCTCCACACCGGCATGAAGCGCACGCTGGCGGTGGTTTTCTTTGGCTTCGTCTTTGACATGGACGTCGTTGCCCAAGGCTTCATCCCCGACATCTCGAAGACCGATGCCAAGAACGAGGAGAGATGCCGAGGGCTGATCCGGGACGCCGAAAGGCCGAGGGAAGCACTGGCAAAGCTATTCGAGGATGAAGTCCTCCCTCGCGAAGACGAAGGGTACACCATCGAGGAGGGCGATGGCGGAGACGGCGCAGCGGGCCTGTAGGAAAAACTGGGCGAATGTGCCCATGTAAATAAGTTAGTTTTTTGTAACTTGTATTCAGCATGGCCTCGAGGGCCTTTAAAACATTTATGCATCTATCGTAATGCATCTGAATATTTCAAGTTTGAGCCTTCTTTGTTTTCTTTCGCATAGATTTTGCTTCTTTGACTAAGTGTTCAACGCATGCTTGTATCCCTTAAGGGGGAAGTGAGTGGAGGTACCATAGCCTAGAGGCACAGGAGAGCTCCCGGCTCAACAGCCCTTGACCCTTAGGGAATTTGTGGCATTTTCTTCTTAGTCGCGAAGCGCGTCGAAGCGAAGGAAAGAAGAGATGCTCGAGCTTTGATAATCTGACCTTTGCTTTTCGACTAATCATTCGACGCATGCTCGTATCCCTCGAGGGGGAAGTGAGTGGAGGTACCTTAGCCCTAGGGCGTAGGAGAGCTACCGGCTCGACAGCCCTCATCGACCTCGAGGGAGTTCAAGGCGTTTTCTACTTAGTTACGAAGCAAAGGGAGACGCTTGATTTTTTGAAAAAATAGTTCCTATTTTTAGGAACTTAGGGGGTTTCCCCCCGTTAGCCCCCGAGGGAGGCTTGACTCTGGTGAGACAGGGTCGAGGCCACCTCTTGCATGTATAATAATAAGTTTGAACTTATAATCGGAAGTACTTCTTATATTTGTCATGCAAAAATGTACAAAACATGCAAGAATGTGCAAGGGCATCAGTGCCCTAGGGGTAGAAATGACGTAGCTGTTCGATGTTCCATGCGTTGTTGAAGGTTTCACCCTTGTTGTTCGCTAGCTTGTAAGTTTCGGGCTTCAGCACATCAGCTATGGTGTATGGACCTTCCCATGGTGGAGTCTACTTGTGACGCCCCTTGTTGGTCTGTCGTCGACGTAGGACGAGGTCTCCAACTTGGAAGTCCCTCGACCGCATGTGTTTGTCGTGGTAGCGTCGAAGTTTCTGCTGATACCTCATGGAGTGAATCAGCGCCATGTCTTGAGCCTCCTCGAGCTGGTCAACGGTGTTTATGAGGGCTTCTTCATTGGTTTTCTTGTTGTAGGCCTTTAGTCGAGGGGAACCATACTCGAGATCAGTAGGGAGGACGGCCTCGGACCCATAGACCAAGAAGAATGGTGTGAACCCTGTGGCTCGACTAGGTGTTGTCCTTAAGTTCCACAGGACCGAAGGAAGCTTCGTGGCCTATTTCTTTCCGTGCTTGTTAAGGCGGTTGAAGATTCTTGGCTTGAGGCCCTGCAAAATGATGCCATTGGCGCGATCGACCTGGCCGTTAGTTCGAGGATGAGCAACCGCAGACCAGTTCACACAGATGTGATGGCGATTGTAGAAATCCAAGAACTTTTTGCCAGTGAACTGTGTGTCATTGTCAGTGATGATGACATTCGGGACCCGAAGAGATAGATGATGTCGGTGAAGAACTCGACCGCCCGCTCGGAGCGGATGTTGCCAATAGGCCGGGCCTCGATCCACTTGGTAAACTTATCGTCCGCAATGAGTAGGTGCGTGTACCCCTTCGTAGTCCTCTTGAGAGGCCCCATGATGTCAAGCCCCCAGACCGTGAACGGCCAGGTGACGGGGATCATCTGTAGGGCGTGAGCTAGAAGGTGCGTCTGTTTGGCGTAGAATTGACACCCCTTGCATGAGCGAACAATGTTGATGGCATTGGAAATGACGGTCGGCCAATGGAAACCCTGTCAAAAGGCATTGTCGATGAGGGTCCTCGGCGCTGCGTGTTGGCCGAAAGCCCCCGAGTGTATGTCCTCGAGGAGCCTCCTGCCTTCTTCGATAGTGATGCAGTGCTGGAGGATGCCTGATGGGCTTCGCTTGTAGAGTTCCCTGCCATCACCATAGATGACATAGGACTTGGCCCATCACGCGATCCGATGAGCCTCGGTTCGGTCTTCTGGGAGTTCCCCTCGAATGAGGCAGTTGAGGAAAGGGACTCGCCAATCCGGAGGTGTCCCCTTGATCTCCATGACCTCGGCCCCAGTTGAGGGGGCCTCGGTTGAGGCCACGGTGTCAAGTTTTGAGGGTGTGGTGCCAGCCTTGGAGCCCAAGTCGACAGAGGGCTCGAAGAGGTCCCTCGAGAATACATCCGGAGGGATAGTACTTCAAGTTGATGCAATCTTTGTGAGCTCGTCCGCAGCTTCTTTGTAGCGTTGAGCAATATGATTGAGCTCGAGGCCATGGAATTTGTCTTCCAATTTGCGCACTTTATTGTAGTAGGCTTCCATCTTGGCATCGTGGCAGCTCGAGGCCTTTATCACTTGGTCGATGATGAGTTGCAAGTCACCTTGAACATCTAGGCGTCGGACCCCAAGTTCAAGGGCAATACACAACCCATTGACAAGAGCCTCGTACTCCGTGATGTTATTGGAGGCAGCAAAGTGAATGCGAATGACGTAGTGCATGTGGACTCCGAGGGGTGAGATGAAGAGCAAGCCTACGCCTACTCCTGTCTTCATGAGCGACCCGTTGAAGTACATCGTCCATGGCTCGGCTTGAATTTGAAGTGGCGGTAACTGGGTGTCGGTCCACTCAGCGATGAAATCTGCAGCACCTGAGATTTGATGGCCTTCCATGGTGCGTAGGTGATGGTCTTGCCTATGAGCTCAACCGACCACTTAGCAATTCTTTCGGTAGCCTCCTGGTTTTGGATGATCTCCCCCAAGGGGAAAGAAGACACCACGATAACCGGGTGGCTGAGGAAGTAATGCCGAAGCTTGCGACACGTAAGGACAATGGCGTAGAGCAGCTTTTGCACCTGTGGGTAGCGGATCTTGGTTTTCGAAAGCACTTCACTGATGAAGTAGACCGGACACTGGACGGGCAAGGTGTGCCCTTCCTCTTGCCCCTCGACTACTATGGCCGCGCTTACCACCTGAGTGGTTGCAGTGACGTAGAGGAGGAGGGGCTCGGGTGGTTCAGTCGACATCACTGATCGAGGTGGGATGAGGACCAGGGCGAAAATCAGCATGCTCTTGAGTTTGTCGAGGGCCTCCTCGGCCTCTGTGGTCCATACGAAGCATTCACATTTTGTCAAGAGGCAGTACAGGTGCAGGGCCTTTTCCCCCAATCGTGAGATGAAACAGCTGAGAGCCGTGAGGCAGCCCGTGACCTTCTGTACGCCCTTGAAATCTTGAATCGGACCCATTCGCACAATGGCCGTGACCTTCTCGGGGTTGGCCTCGATCCCGCGCTGGGAGATGATGTATCCGAGGAGCATGCCTCGAGGCACTCCAAAGACACATTTCTCAGGGTTGAGTTTTATGTTCTTGGCTCGAAGGCATCCGAATGCGATTTCGAGGTCATGGATGAGGCTATTGGCTTTCTTGGATTTGACCATGATGTCATCGACATAGGCCTCGACCGCATTGCCTATGTGTTCGCTGAAGACATGGAGCATGCATCGCTGATATGTTGCCCCGGCGTTTCAAAGGTCGAAGGGCATGGTCATGTAGCAGTACATGCCGAAAGGTGTGATGAAGGAAGTCGTGAGATGGTCGGACTCTTTCATCTTGATTTGATGGTAGCCGGAATAAGCATCAAGGAACGAGAGGGTTTCACATCCCGCGGTAGAGTCAACAATCTGCTCAATGTGTGGTAAAGGAAATGGAACTTTGGGACATGCTTTGTTTAAACTAGTATAGTCAACACACATTCGCATTTTTCCATTCTTTTTCTTAACTAACACGGGATTAGCTAACCATTCAGGGTGATGAACCTCCTTGATGAATCCAGCCATCAAAAGCCTATGTACCTCCTCGCTGATGATCCTATCCTTCTCCTCATCAAAGCGGCGCAGGCGTTGCTTCACCGGTCTAGACCCATCTCAGATCTCCAAGGCATGCTCGGTGACTTCCCTCGGTATGCCTGGCATGTCCAAAGGACTCCATGTAAACATATCGGCATTCGCGCAGAGAAAGTCGACGAGCATTTCTTCCTATTTTCTCCCGAGGTTGGCACCGATCGTCAGCACCTTCTCGCCAGAGCAGCTCGGGTCGAGGGGGATTTTCTTGGTGTCTTGTGCTGGCTCGAAGCTACTGGCATGATGCTTAGGTTCGGGCACCTCATCGACAAGGTGCTCGAGGGTCGAGGCTATCATCGCATTTTGCTTGACGGCCTCTCCATACTAGACGCATTCGACGTTGCCGTCGTACACGTGCTCGTAGGAGGAGCCGATGGTGATGACGCCTCTAGGCCCTGGCATCTTGAGCTTGTGGTAGGTGTAGTTTGGGATCGCCATGAATTGCGCGTAGCCCGGTCGGCCGATGATGGCATGATAGGTTCCATGAAACCCGACCACCTCGAAGGTGAGGGTTTGTTTCCTGAAGTTGGTGGGGGTGCCAAAGTAGATAGGAAGGTCGATGCGGCCGATGGGAAGAGCCTTCTTCCCTGGTACGACGCCATGGAAGCCCCCGGTGCTGGGTTGGAGTCAGCACCTCTTGACCCCCATGAGGTTGAGGGTTTCGAGGTAGATGATGTTTAGGCTACTGCCTCCATCCATGAGGACCTTCAAGAGGTGGGTGTTGATGATGATTGGGTCGATGACGAGCAGATAGGCCCCGGGGTTGGGGACGTGATCCGGGTGGTCACCACGGTCGAATGTGATGGGTACATCAGACCAGTTGAGGTAGTGGGTTGTCATGACTCGGACGAAGAAGACTTCTTGACACTCCCTCTTGTGCTGTCGAGGTGTGAGCTAGGTCGAATGGCCTCCGTAGATCATGTAGCAGTCATAGACCTCAGGGAATCTTCCGTCTTCCCCATTGTCTCCCTCATTGCCGCCCTGGTCTTTCTTGTCGTCACCCTTCTTGACGCCCAGTTGCTCGAAGTGCTTTGGAAGCATGTGGCAGTCCTTGAGTTTGTGTTTCGCCTCGTCCTTGTGATAAGGGCAGGGCTCCTCGAGCATCCTGTGGAAGATGGCCCCTTTGGGGGGACCCCGAGGTTTTTTGCGCTCGGCTGCTGTGACGAGATCGTCATCTGCAACCTCATGCTTGCCTTGTTGATTCTTCTTCTTCTTGTTGTTGTTCTTCTTCAAACCTTTGTTTGAGCCCCCGGCATCAACTGTCGGTGCCTTTCTCTTGTCTTTTTCATCGTCGAAGAAGGCTCCGACTGCCTCCTCACCAGCCGCGTAGTTGGCGACCACATCCATGAGCTCGTCAACGGTGTTGGGGAGGTTGTGCCCCAACTCGCGAACTAGGTCCTTGTAGGTCATACCCACAACAAACGCTAGAATCACGTCGAGATCAGAGATATGGGGGAGTTCGGTTCAAAGCTTGGAGAAACATCGAGCGAAGTCATGCAGAGACTCCCCTGGTTTCTGCTTGCATTTGCGCAGTTCCCAGGAGTTTCCAGGATGCACGTAGGTGCCCTTGAAGTTCCCCTCGAAGATCCGGACCAGTTCTACGCAGTCGTGAATTTGGTCAGGGGGAAGCTCCTTGAGCCACCGATGTGTGGTGTCAGATAGGAATAGGGGAAGGTGACGTATGATCGCGCGATCATCATGTGCTCCACCTGCCTGACAAGCCAGTCAAAAATCGGCTAGCCAGAGCTCGGGTTTGGTTTTGCCGTTGTACTTAACGACACTTGTGGGGGGGTCAAAACTTGTCTGGCAGCCGGGCGTTGCGAATCGTCCTACTAGAAACTCAGGGACCCGGTGGCTCCGGGGCCCATCAGTCTTCATCGCTGTCGTAACGTCCCCCACGATGGGCGCTGTACCCTCAATCCTCGGTGTCCCCGTGTTTGCGCTTGCGGTTCTCGATGATATCGAGACGTGCGTCATGCGAGGCGCGGTTGTTGATGATACGATCTTAGGTTGGTGTCTTCTTTTCTTGGGGTTCTGCCTCTTGATCTACTGAGCCCTCCCTTTTGGGCCGGGAGGTCTCGTCCTATGGTTCAGGAGCTGCCCCTCGACGCCTTGAGGCTGAGCTCTCGGCTTGCTGAATTGCAGCAACTTGGAGGAGACTCTTGATCTCACGTTGTACCCGTCGAGCTTGTGAGTTGGATGGCACGGGCATATTGCGAAGAAGCATAGCCACTGTGACAATGTTCTGGCTTGCTCGAGGGTAACAGTTGATGGGATGTTCGGGTGCCCCGCCCTCGTTGATCTGCCGGTTGACCTCTCGAGCCCTGGCTCGGGCTCTACCCGCGGGTGGTGGTCGCTCCTGCTCGAGGGTTCGCTCGAGCTAGCATAGTCGTTCCTGGTCATCGACGAGTTTAGCCTGTAACTCCTGAATTTGTGCCAGCTGTGCGTCCTATTTGTTAGGATGGGGGCACGCCTCTCGGGGTGCGACTGTTTGTCGAACCTCTGCTCTGGGGGGAGCCCCTCCCGCTGCAGCGACAGCCGCGTCGGTCATCGGATCGACAGTTTCCTCGCTGGAGGCAACGTCACCGTCGATGTGGAGACACTCATGGGTAGGGTCCCAATGGTCAGAGCCGGAGTCGGGGTCACCGCAGTAGAAGACGGGGAATTGTCCCCGCGCCTCTTCCTGCAGCTGCTGTCAGAGTGTACCAACAGTGTACCTTCGGGGGCCGGGTGCTTTCGCGTGGCCCAAGTCCACGGAGGCTAGCATGACCATTCCCACATCCATCATTGCTCGAAGGAGGGCACCTGGGCGGTCCCCTATCATGCTCATGTTGGTGCGGGTCAAGGTCGAGAACACCTTTGCGGCATTGTTGAGGTCGAATGGGAACCATCGACAATGCTCGAATAGCTCGTGCGGAAGTAGGCTCAATGTAGTGGGGGTTGTGCGCATCACGAGAGCTCTGCTGGGCTCCCTCAATGAGTGCATTGCGAAGGTGAAGTTGAGGTTGTCGTCGAGCCCTGCCGGTCCATCCTCTGCTCCTGAACTTAGGTCAGATAATCCCCCAACAAGGGGCTCCACATCACCAGTCAGGAGTGAGGGGAATGCAGCAGGCACCAATCTCGACTTAGGTTGATGGCGATGACAGCACCGATCGCACCTCCTTCTGGTTGCAGCCGCATGGTGGCGAGACCGACGAGTGGCCCTTCCTGAGCATAGGGGCACACTACGACCTTCGCTTAGGTCACTGATCGAGAGCAGGGTCATGTCATAGCCCTGTCTGAGGGACATGAACTCCAGGCTCCCAAACCAGATCACCATAGTGTGAGGAAGTGGTGAAACAGAGTCGCCCATCCGGAAAGAGTGGCGGGAAATTATTGGTAACATGCAGGACCCCTACCTAGCGCGCCAACTTTCGATGTTTTGACCCCGGGGGTCAACACCAACGAGTAAATTCGTAATTGCGTGCTCCCTTAATCCGGTGGGTGATGCAAGAAGGACACAACGATTTATCCTGGTTCAGGGAAAGAAGGCCCTATGTCCAGCGGGGGGAGGATAGTTTGTGTTCTCTTGCACCGAAGCGCTAGTACAAGGGTGAATACAAGCGGGTGTGAGAAGTGTGGGTTTGAGCCCGAGCGTTTCGGGCGCTTAGCTCTCTACATTGTCTCACGGTGTTGTTCTGTGATCTAAGCCTCAGCATATGAAGCTCAAGGATCTCCTCTCTCTCTTGGCCCTCTCATCTAAAGTTGTCACACCCTGGTTTCCAAAGAAGACCAGAGGTTGTCATATGTGTGCCCAGGAAGTCCACACATACAACAGGAAATGGTAATATCAGAAAAACAATGTGTTATATAGCGGAAACATATATATTTAACACTTATAAAATCAGAGTAACGCGGAACGCTGGCTAAGACTTCTCTTCAGTCTTCATTCTTCTCAGGGACAGTTGACTGGGGGCTCCGTACACCAAGCACTTCTAATGCTCAACAATCTTATCCTTCTTCTGAGTAGTACCTTACTACAAACTATAGCAAGGGTGAGTTCCATGTCGAAACTCAGCAAGTACAGACGGAAAGTAATGACATGCAAGGCTAGTACAAGGTAAAGCTGAAAGGTAGACTGCGGTAGCATTTTAATGTAGCAATTAAGATTTTTACTTAGCAACCTATTCTTTAATCAACTTGGTTAAAACACCCAACCCTTTATTAAGGTTCAAGTAATAATTAATGTGTCATTTAGCATCATAGATATAAACATATATCATTAACAACATTAAACATGAGATAGCCATCTCAAAGGAACACAGGATAGCCATCCCGATAAAACCCGAGGTAGCAACCTCAGCAACATCACCATGATTTCACAGCTTAAACCATTTGGCTAATCATGCGAGGATCCGGGCCGCTCGTGACCGTGAGCACGGATGATATATCGATTTTAACTCTACGCAGAGGTGTACACTTTCACTCCAGATCATGATTACTCTTTATGCCCGAGGTTGCAAGTCTCTTAGCCCATTACCAAGATAGGCTGGCAGAGGTCACAACGAGGTCCTTCACAGGGTCATAGGCAGTAACAACCCGCCAGCCTTGAGTCCAAGCGTATGGGAGACTTCCCCGTGAGGCCGCCCCCATCACGGATCCACAGCCCCTCCCATACTAAATACTTGTAAACAAGCCCCAGCAACCATAGCCATGGCCACCCATCGGTAAGCTGTCTCCTGCCCATGATGGTCCCGCTAATAAACCAAGCTAGAGCCCATTAGCCTGGAGCTATACGGAAGTCCCAGGTTGCCACTCCACGAAAGGTCCACAAGGGGGAGGAGATATGGATGCCCCCGTCGCTACAAGCCCACTGACATCCATTGCCCCTTCTTTCACCGCCAACCAAAGATGCGGTCATGCATCAACTTCTCCAACGGCCGAAGCCAAGAGCCCACAGCTCCAACATGTTTTAAGAAGCAAGTTTTATCTTCATTAAGCGGTGAAAGGTGAGATAGAGCACTAGCAATCTAATAACCTGTTAACTAGAAACCCCATAGGTGATATATGGATAGAGTGGCTAGTCATCCCTATGGTTTGCCGATTTAAGACACATGCAATGTATTTAATTAAACATGAATAGGCGCAATATGTTCAAAAGAATGCCTGCACTTGCCTTAAATCCAAAGTCTAGCTGCTCTTCTGGCCTCCAGCTTTAGCTGCACTTGTCGGTCCTCTGCTTAGTCTTCAATGTTAACAAACCGCTCTTCGTCTAGCCGCAGCAACCAAACAACACAAACAAACATACAAAAAGACAAGACTAAGAACAATACACCAATCAAAAGGGGAACTAAAAACAGAACGGTCTAAATGGCCAAACTCGGTGCTACGATCATAAGAGCGCGAGAACGACAAACGATGGATCTATCGTTAAAGAAAACACGGCTATCAAGGTACTTGCAACAAGCACAGATACAAAATTTAAGGTTGATACATTTACTAAAGCAAGATGCAAAACATATAAGAAAGACATAAAGTCAAATCAGTTGGATGATGTTGAAATGTAAAGCAGGGTTAAACATTAGTAATACTCTATTTATAAGCAATTATGTTATGTAAGCCGATTAATCATTCATAATTTATAAAGCTTAGAACATGCGAGAGCATTAAAGAAAACATCATATGCTTAAAGATTAATTTAAGCAGGACATAAACGACAAGACATGTTGATATTAAACATAGAGCATTTATGATTCAAGGTTGAACTAAGCATGCCATTAACGAAAAGACATTATTGCTGATATAAAACATATTAGCATTAAAGACCGATGTGAAAGTAAACTAAGTCAAACACTAACATGATCCAACTTATAAGTATGTGAGAATCACTATAAGAAACATAACAAGTTTCAATGTAAAACTACACAAGTCATAATTAATAAAGAAGCATGTAAATTGGTACTAGTCATATTGACAGGCATGTACGAACAGTCAAGGTATAAACCTAAAATTACTTTTACACAAGAGAGCATAAATTAATTAAACAAGATTACTTACATAGACACATGATGTAACAAACATTATTCATAACAAGCAACATACGTCGACACGTTCGCAAAGCAACGAGAACGGAAAATGTAACCCTAGGTTACTTTTAATTGGAAGACTATTAAATAGTTATCAATCAAAGGCATTTAAATAAATAAATTCATAAATTAGATACATGATAAATTTTACTACTCCTGCGTAGATCGCGACGACACGAAACTAACGCAACTGGAATCACTCAAATCGGAGTTAAAACGGTGAAACGGCGGGGATTAAACGATCGATGGCGTAACTGTAAATAAATCGCTTGGTGGCAAAGTCGTAAATACCTCGTCTTCTACCTCTGTCCATCTTCCTGTCCAGGTCATGGCCATGGTAGCCATGCTGCTGCTCGTGCCGGGTGAAGGGGCCTCGGCCCTGGCCTGCTGGGGCCAGCGGTGGCCTGCTGCTGCGTGCTACGGCCAGCTGGGGCCTGCTACGGCCGGCGGCGGCTTTCTACGGCCCGCTACGGCCGGCTGCGGTGGCCAGATGCGGCCAGCAACGGCCGGTGGCGGCCAGATGAGGCCTGCTATGGCCGGCGGCGGCCAGCGGCGGCGCGTGGGAGAGGGAGGACCACGGCCCTTGGCTGGGACTTGGCGGCCGGCAGCGGCCTACTATGGCCGGCGACGGCTATATGTGGCCGGCGGCGGCTGGCTGTGGCCGACGGCGGCTGGCTGTGACCGGCGGCTGCTGGCTGTGACCGGCTGCGGCTGGCTGTGGCCGGCTGCGCGCGGCTAGGGTTTGCCAAAGCGCTGCGGCACGCTGGGGCTGGCCTTTTATAGGTCGGCGGGAACCGGTGGGGCTAAAGCCGCTGGGTTTGGCCCGTTGGGCCGGCTGCGGCTACCTGTGGCCGCCAGTGGCCAGACCGGGCTAGCTATGTCCGGCTAGAGTTGGCCATGAGCAGCTGGATGTGGCCGGGCTTGGCTAGGGATGGCCAGAGAGGGCCCAAGGTGGCCAGGGGAGGCTATGACTACTCGTGGCCGCTGTGGCCAAGCTAGTCCTGGCTATGACCGGCTAAAGTTGACCGTGGCCGGCTGAGAGTGGCCACATGTGGCTGTAGCTGGCCGTGGTTGGCCAGATTAGGCTGTGTGAGGCCAGGTGTGGCCCATGCTAGGTAGGAGCTGGCCAAATCAAGTTAGGAGCTGATGGCCAAGTTTGGCCACTGCTGCCCGGCTGTGGTTACTGCTTGCCTGGCCAGGGTGGCCGTGGCCGGCTAGGGCTGGCCAGGGCTGGCCAGAGCTGGCCAGTTAAGGCTAGGAGAGGCCAGATCAAGCTAGGTCGGGCCAGGATAGGCTAGGGTAAGCCTGGGATGACTGGAGCTTGATAGGGGATGGTGTCTAGCTAGAGCGGTGGCCAACACTACAGAGGAAAAAAACTCTCTCTCTCTAAGCAAGAGAAAGGATTTTTCTAAAAACGTTTTGCCAAAACCTTCTCAAGGCAAACTTGGGTTTTCGAAGCTTTATTTTCAAATTCGAAGAAAACCTAGACGTGACTTGCTCGAGGTTTAGAAAATTCGTTTTCACACCAGCAAAACCAAGCAAAGCACCAAGCACAAACCCATTCCATTATTTTCTAAAATATAGAAAAGCACATTTTATTTAGTGTTTTCTAATAACAACCCAAAATACAAATTTTGGGGTGTTATAAAAGTCCCGGCTCCCCCTTTTATAGGCGAAGGAGGGGCACAGGAGTACATGTTTTTAGTGCTAATGTGGTTGGTGATGTATGATGTTGATGCTGATCATGTCGGTGCCGCTGTAGAGGCGTGCGTCAGTATGGGGAGCCCTGCGGCCATCGCGTCGGTAGTTGTTGAAGTGTTGACTGAAGTTGTTGAAGTCCCGCTCGAAGGTCGGTGTGACGGTGTCGAGGGGCGACGGTCGAGGCCTTGGGTCGAGACGAGGGGCTCGAGTCGAGGGGGTCGAGGCTCATCAGATAAGGTCAAATCTTGGGATACGCAGGGAATATGCATCTCGTGGGGGTGCCGGACGGGGCACAGTGCTCGGTATGGCGCAGCAGCGAGGTGCAATCCACGGGATTCCAGGGTATGGGCGGTAAAAGTAGGATTTGACTGCCATACCCACAGCTGTTTTGATAACTGTGGCCATACGGTTAGGCGGGAGCTGGTAAAATGCATTGAATGCGCCTGGATCCATACTGGGAGTAGGTAGCCGAGGGTTTTACCATGCTCGAGGGCTGCCCATTCGCACGGGCGAAGTTCCGTCCTTGAGGCCGGCCCGTTCGCCCGAGAGGAGTTCCGTCCTCGAGGCTGGCCCGTTCGCCCGGGTGGAGTTTCATCCTCGAGGGGTCACCCGAGTTGCACCCTCGAGAGTACAGTCTCGGTTCGTATGGTGGTCCGTCGAGCGGGTTTTGGCTTTGGGCTGTCGACGCCAGTTCGTGGGCCGGTCCAGCATGCTTTAGTTTGTGGATTTCCGAGCGGTAATGAGGGATGTCGTTGAAGGGTTTGCGTTGCTGACTTTGGGGATCTGCCCAGTTAAACGTGGGCTTAGGGTACTCCTTTCCCAGGTAACCGACAATAATGACAAAAGCATGGTAGTAACTATAAGATAAGGTAATAAATGATTAATAAATGATAGTAATAATAGCTGAAGTAAATGTATATCAAGATAATAATGAAACATGCTAATAAATGATGGGATAAGCAATAACTTATAAAGGTCAACCTAAGATGGCCGTTTATAACTAAGGCTTCGTGTGTTGGGAATATGCCCTAGAGCTAATCATGTAGATGATGATATTCCAATTGTATCCATGATTAATAAAGTGTTCATTGAATATCCATTATAGACAACTTGTATTGATTGGCGATTATGTGAATTGTTTGTGGAACTCAATTACTTGAATGGTTATTCTAAAGTTGTCCCTGGTCGGCATTCTTGTGAGAACACACTTGAATATTAGACCAGCACATGTATTAGTTGATGGCTATGTTTCACAAGTCATGAACATGGAGATGTCAAACTAATAATGTGGGCACATGTGAGACATGTAGGCTGGACTGACCCGACATGAGAAAGTCTCTATTCACGTCATGTACGTTATGTCCTTGGACCTAAGATTGTGGTATGTACTCAAGAAGTGAAATGGCCTACTTAGGGACTATCAAACGCTGCTCCGTAACTGGGTAGTTATAAAGGTGGTCTATGGGTGGTCGAAAAGCATGCTTTGAGACATAGACAATCAAGATGGAATTTTCCCCTCTCTACGTGAGAGATATATCACTGGATCACTCAAGTGATTGGATCAACAAATGCATGGCCATGCTTGGGTTAAGTGTTAACACACGAGTTGAACCATATATAGAGTGGCAAAGGGAATAACTTGTATGTGGTCGTAGTGGTTCATCTGATATGATCTTTGCATGCACATAGGAGTTGTCATGCCTTGCTAGAGGCCGCTATCAACTATTGGGCGAGTAGGAGTACTTGGCCCATGTCAATGTGTGCATGAACCCATAGGGTCGCACGCTTAAGGGGCTGGAAGCCTAATTTGGGTTGGACCTGAATTAGATAAGGCTTAGGGTTACTAATGGGCCTCCAACTTGTGAGCTCATTGCGGATGCCTATATAAGCAAGGGGTAGGGGCGTGACCAGGATTTGACACATGCCTTTGGCAGCCGCCGTCGCCCTTCCCACGCTCGCGCCTTCTGCTCCTCGTGGACCTAGCAGTCCGGAGGCGCATCGCTTCTTCCCTGCAGGTGTGGGATTCCTCGGAGGTGCTGCATCTGGAGCACTGGGACGAACCACGTGAGAGGATTGAGGTGATGGACGACCACGCAACTATACTGCCTGCTGTGACGCGTACAACTACATCGAGTCATCTTCCACTGCACCTGCGCATCTAGTGGTAATCCCGTAACCTATAACTAGCAATAGATCCTGGTTTATGAGGTTGAAAAGTTTTGTTTTCTGGCTAGCGTAGCTGTCGTTACCGAGGAAATGGGTACCCCAAACCCCAGGTTTACCGAACTAAACCCTGCAAAATCAGCAAACAAAACCCTCCAGTGACCTCCCACGCTAACGTACGAAGGCCCGCAGGCAAAGACATATCGGACTGACCCACGAACGGACGACGATGGCCCAAAGCCAAAGCCTGCTCGAGGGGTTACCGAACGGACCAGAAATTCGGGCGACCCCTCGAGGACGGAACTTCGCCCGGCGAACGAGCCCACCCTCGAGGACGTAACTTCGCCCGCCGAACGAGCCTGCCCTCGAAGATGGAACTTCGTTCGGGTGAATGGGTAGTCCTCGAGGACAGTGCGCCCCTCGGCTACCGACTCTCCCGTACGGATTCGGGCGCATTTAATGCAATCTACCTACCCCCGCCTAACCGTATGGCCATAGTTACGGTAACAGTCCGGGAGTGGCGGTCAAATCTTGCTTTTACCGCCCATGCCCTAGAATCCTGCGGATTATGCTTCGCTGTTGCACCATGCCGAGCACTGTGCCATGTCCAGCACCCCCTCGAGACATATGAGTCACTACGTTTCCCGCATTTCCCAGGATCCGGCCTTATCCGGTGAGGCTCGACACCTTCAACTCGACCACCTCGACCGCCGCCCCTCGACGTCAACAAACGAACCCTTGAGCGGGACTGAACAACTCCCGATGCGACGGGAGCAGGACCTCCCATACCGACATACATCGCTACAGCGGCACCGATGTAATTGGCCTCAACGTCATACGTCATCAACGTCATGCGAACTTGAAATACATGTACCCCTGTGCCCCTCCTTCATCTATAAAAGGAGGCACCAGGGCGTTAGAAAAAGGGACCAGACTGAAAAACGAGAGGATCTAGAGCATAGAAACGCTAAGCCTTTAGACCACAGAACTGCACCGTGAGCTTATGTAAGGTCGAGAGCTAGGTGGCCAACCGCCAAAGCCCCACCTCACGCTCCTCACACCCGCTTGTATTTTCCCCTGTACTAGCACTTCGATGCAAGATAACACGAACTATCCTCCCCCGCTGGACGTAAGGCCTTCTTTGCCCGAACCAGGATAAATCGCCGTGTCCTTCTTGCATCACCCACCGGATTAAGGGAGCACGCAATTACAAATATTACTCATTGGTGTTAACCCCTCGAGGGTCAGAACACCGACAGTTGGCGCGCCAGGTAGGGGAGCCGCGTGTCACTAATGATTTCCTGCCATTTTTCCGGATGGGCGACTTTGTTTCACCACTTCCGCGCGCTACGGTAATCTGGTTCGGGAGCCTGGAGTTCATGTCCATCGGCCAGGGCTATGACATGACCCTGCTCTCAATCAGTGACCCGAACGGAGGTCGCGGTACGCCACCACGCTCCTGGGCGGCCGCTCGCTAGTCCCACGACCATGCTTCCACATCCAGAAGGAGGCACGGTCGACACCGTCATCACCATCAACCTAGGTCGAGGATGGTTCCCGTTGCTTTCTCCTCGTCCTTGACCGGAGATGAGAAACCTCTTGTCGAGGGATTGTCTGACCCGAGTTTAGGGGTAGAGGGCGAACCGGCAGGACCCCACCACAACCCTGACTCCACCTTCACCGTACGATCATCGAGGAAGCGCGACGAAGTCCCCGCTCGATCGAGCCCGCTCCCGCACGAGCTATTCGAGCGTCATCAATGGCCTTCGTTCGACTCCCACGATGCCACAACGACGATCTCGACAGTGACCCGCTCCAACATGAGCATGTTAGAGGGCCGCTCAGGCGCCTTTCTTTGTGCAATGACGGACGTGGGGACTGTCACACCTACCTCCGAGGGTTTGGCCTTCACAAGAGCGCCCGGCCCCCGGAGGTACACCGTCGGTACACTCCGACGGCAGCTACAGGAGGAGGCACGGGGGCAATTCCCCGTCTTCTGCTACAGCGACCCCGACTCTGACTCTGATCATTGGGATCCTACCCGCGAGTGCCTCCACATCGATGGTGATGTCAACTCCGATTAGGAAACCGTCGATCCAGCAGCCGCAGCAGCTACCCCTGCGGCGGGGGTTGCTCCCCCCAGAGCAGAGGACCAACAACCAGATGCACCCCAAGAGACATGCCCCCGTCCTGTCGAGCAGGACGCACAGTTGGCATAGATTCAAGAGTTGCAGGCGAAGCTCGCCGATGAGCAGGAACGATTGCGCCTGCTCGAGCTAACCCTCGAGCAAGAACGACGATCGCCCAGCGGTAGAGCCTGAGCCAGGGCCCAAGAGGTCAACCGGCAGATCAATGAGGCAGGGGGACCCGAGCAACCCGCAAACCATTATCCTCGAGCAAGCCAGAACATTGTCACGGCGGCTATGCTCCTACGCAATATGCCTGCGCCCTCCAACCCACAAGCTCGGCGGATACAACGCAAGGTCGAGGACCTCCTCCATGTAGCTGCTGTTCAGCAAGCCAAGAGCTCAGCCTCGAGGCATCGAGGAGCAGCCTCCGAACCGTAGGTCGAGCCCTCCCGGCCCAAAAGGGAGAGCTCGGTCAATCAGGGGGTGGCCCCTCGACAGAAGAAGAAGCCGGCCCGAGAACGTATCAACGACGACCGCGCTCCCCGCGACGCGCGCCTCGACATTGTCAAGAACCGCAGAGCAAGCACGGGGATGCCGAGGATCGAGGGTACAGCGCCCATCGTGGAGGGCGTTACGACAGCGACGAAGACTGACAGGCCCCGGAGCCACCGGGTCCCCGAGTCTTCAGCAGGAAGATCCGCTGCGCCCAGCTGCCCGACAAGTTTTGACCCCCCACGAGTATCGTCAAATACAATGATGAAACCAATCCCGAGCTCTGGCTAGCCGACTTTCGGCTGGCTTGTTAGGCGGGCGGGGCGCGTGATGATCACGCCATCATACGTCACCTTCCCCTGTTCCTGTCCGACACCGCGCGTAGGTGGCTCGAGGAGCTTCCCCCTGACCAGATTCGCGACTGGATCGACCTTGTCCGGATCTTCGAGGGGAACTTCAAAGGTACCTACGTACGTCCCGGGAACTCCTGGGAACTGTGCAACTGCAAGCAGAAACTAGGGGAGTCTCTCCGTGACTTTGCTCGATGATTCTCCAAGCTCCACACCGAACTGCCCCACATCTCCGATCTCGATGTCATTCTAGCGTTCGTTGCGGGTACAACCTGCAAGGACCTAGTCCGTGAGTTGGGGCATAACCGCCCCGGCACCGTCGATGAGCTCATGGATGTGGTCGCCAATTATGCGACCGGCGAAGAGGCCGTCGGCGCCTTCTTCAGCGACGGGAAGGACAAGGGAAAGGCGCCGGCAGCTGATGACACCGGAGGCTCGAGCAAAGGTTCGAAGAGAAACAACAAGAAGAAGAAACATCAGCAAGGCAAGCGTGAGGCTATAGAAAACGATCTCATTGCAGCAACCGAACGCAAAAGACCTCGAGGCCCCCTGAGGGTGCCATCTTTAATAAAATGCTCGAGGAGCCCTGCCCTTATCACAAGGATGGGTCAAGGCACAAGCTTAAGGACTGCCGCATGCTTCAAAAGCACTTCGAGCAAGTGGGCGTGAAGAAAGGTGACGACAAGAAAGACCAAGGCGGCGGTGAGGGAGACAACGGGGAAGACGGAAAATTCCCCAAAGTCTATGACTGCTACATGATCTACGGGGGCCCCTCGACCCAGCTCACGCCTCAACAGCGTAAGCGGGAGCGTCGAGAAGTCTTCTCTGTCTGAGTCGTGACACCTCATTATCTTGACTGGCCTGACGCGCCCATCACTTTCGACCGCGATGACCATCCGGATTGAGTCCCCAACCCCGGGGCCTATCCGCTCGTTGTCGACCCGATCATCATAAACACCCGCCTCTCGAAGGATGGCGGCAGCAGCCTAAACGTCATCTACCTCAAGACCCTCGACCTCCTGGGAGTCAAGAGGTGCCAACTCTGACCCAGCGCTGGGGGGTTCCATGGCGTCGTGCCAGGGTAGAAGGCTCTTCCCGTCGGCCGTGTCGACCTTCCTGTCTGCTTCGGCACCCCCGCCAACTTCAGGAAAGAGACCCTCACCTTCGAGGTGGTCGGGTTTCACGGAACGTACCACGCTATCATCGGCCGACTGGGATACGCACAGTTCATGGCGATCCCGAACTACACCTACCTCAAGCTCAAGATGCCAGGACCCAAGGGCGTCATCACTGTCGCCTCCTCCTACGAGCACGCTTACGACTACGACGTCGAATGCGTCGAGTATGGGGAGGCCGTCGAGCCAAACACCATGATAGCCACGACCCTCGAGCACCTCGCCGATGAGGTGCCCGATCCCAAGCGACACGCTGGCAACTTTGAGCCGGCACAAGACACCAAGAAGGTCCCCGTCGACCCAAGCTGCCCCAGCGAGAAGGTGCTAATGATCAGCGTCGACCTCGAGGGCAAATAGGAAGCCGTGCTCGTCGACTTTCTCCACACGAACACCGATATGTTTGCGTGGAGTCCTTCGGATATGCCGGGCATATCGAGGGAAGTCGCCGAGCATGCCTTGGAGATCCGGGCTGGGTCCAGACCGGTGAAGCAACGCCTGCGCTGCTTCAACGAGGAGAAGCGCAGGATCATCGACGAGGAGGTTCACAAGCTTTTGCCGGCTGGATTCATCAAGGAGGTCCATCACCCCGAATGGTTAGCTAATCCTATGTTAGTTAAGAAAAAGAATGGAAAAATGCGGATGTGTATTGACTATACTAGTTTAGACAAAGCATGTCCCAAAGTTCCATTTCCTTTACCATGCATTGATCAAATTGTCGACTCTACCGCGGGATGTGAAACCCTCTCGTTCCTCGATGCTTATTCCGGCTACCACCAAATCAAGATGAAAGAGTCCGACCAGCTCGCGACTTCCTTCATCATACCTTTTGGCATGTACTGCTACGTCACCATGCCCTTCGGCCTTCGAAACACCGGGGCAACGTATCAGCGGTGCATGCTCCACGTCTTCGGTGAACACATAGGCGACACGGTCGAGGCCTACGTCGATGACATTGTGGTCCAGTCCAGAAAAGTGGGCGACCTCATCCGTGACCTCGAAATCGCATTCGGGTGCCTCTGAGCCAAAAACATAAAACTCAACCCCGAGAAATGTGTCTTCGGAGTGCCTCGGGGCATGCTCCTGGATACATCGTCTCCCAGCGTGGGATCGAGGCCAACCCCGAGAAGGTGGTGGCAATCACACGAATGGGGCTGATTCAGGATCTCAAGGGCGTGCAGAGGGTCACGGGCTGCCTCGCAGCCCTCAGCCGCTTCATCTCACGTTTAGGGGAGAAGGCCATGCCTCTGTACCGCCTCTTGAAAAAATCCGAGCGATTCACATGGACCGCGGAGGCCGAGGGGGCCCTCAATGAACTCAAAGCCAAGCTGACATCCACCCCGATTCTCGTCCCTCCTCGACCAGCAACGTCGACTGAACCACCCGAGCCCCTCCTCCTCTATGTCGCTGCAACCACTCAGGTGGTCAGCACGGCCATAGTGGTGGAGAGGCAAGAGGAAGGGCGCGCTTTGCCCGTCCAGTGGCCGGTTTACTTTGTCAGCGAAGTGCTTTCGAAAATGAAAATCAGCTACCCACAGGTGCAGAAGCTGCTCTACGCCATCATCCTTACACGTCGCAAGCTCCAGCACTATTTCCTTAGCCACCCGGTTACCGTGGTATCCTCGTTCCCCTTGGGGGAGATCATCCATAACCGAGAGGCCGCTGGAAGGATTGCCAAGTGGTCGATCGAGCTCATGGGCGAGACCATCACCTACGCACCGCGGAAGGCCATCAAGTCTCAAGTGCTGGTGGATTTCGTCGCTGAGTGGACCGACACGCAGTTGCCGCCAGTCCAATCCAAGCCGAGCTGTGGACGATGTACTTCGACGGGTCGCTCATGAAGACACTCAGGGGCTTGCGGCCATCACACAGCACCAAGGACCCTCGTAGGCAATGCCTTTCGATAGGGTTTCTACTGGCTGACCGCCGTCTCCGACGCCACGAGCATTGTCCACTTGTGCAAAGGGTGTCAATTCTACGCCAAGCAAACGCATCTCCCAGCTCACGCCCTACAAATGATCCCCATCACCTGGCCATTCGCGGTCTGGGGGCTCGATCTTGTAGGGCCTCTCAAGAGGACGACCAAAGGGTACACACACCTGCTCGTTGCCATCGACAAGTTTACCAAATGGATCGAGGCCTAGCCTATCGGCAACATCCGCTCCGAACGGGCGGTCGAGTTCTTCACCGATATCTTCCATCGCTTCGGGGTCCCAAACGTCATCATCACTGACAACGGCACACAGTTCACCGGCAAGAAGTTCTTGGATTTCTATGATCGCCATCACATCCATGTGAATTGGTCCTCGGTTGCACATCCTCGAACTAACGGCCAGGTCGAGCGCGCCAACGGCATGATTTTGCAAGGCCTCAAGCCAAGGATCCTCAACCGCCTCAGCAAGCATGAAAAAAATGGGCCACGGAGCTGCCTTCGATCCTATGGAGCTTAAGGACAACGCCTAGTCGAGCCACGGGCTTCACCCCATTCCTCTTGGTCTATGGGTCCGAGGCCGTCCTCCCCACTGACCTCGAGTATGGTTCCCCTCGACTAAAGGCGTACAACGAGCAAAGCAACGAAGAAGCCCTCGTAAACACCGTCGACCAGCTCGAGGAGGCTCGAGACATGGCGCTAATTCACTCCGTGAGATATTAGCAAAAACTTCGACGCTACCACGACAAGCACGTGCGCCCGAGGGACTTCCAAGTTGGAGACCTCGTCCTACGTCGATGACAGAACAACAAAGGATGTCACAAGCTGACCCCGCCATGGGAAGGCCCATATGTCATAGCTGAGGTGCTAAAGCCTGGGACATACAAGCTCGCTAACAACAAAGGCGAAATCCTCACCAACGCATGGAACATCGAGCAGCTACGTTGTTTCTACCCTTAGGGCACCGATGCCCTCGCACATTCTCGTATATTTTGTACATTTCCGCATGACAAATATAAGGAGTACTTTCGATTATAAGTTCAAACTTGTTATTGTACATGCAAGAGGTAGCCTCGACCCTATCTCGCCAGAGTCGAGCCTCCCTCGGGGGCTAATGGGGGGGAACCCCCTAAGTTCCTAAAAATACGAATGACTTTTTTTCGCGCGCCTCCCTTTCGCTTCGCAACTAAGTTGAAAATGCCTCGAACTCCCTAGGGGTCGAGGGCTGTCGAGCTGGAGCTCTCCTATGCCTCCGGGCTATGGTACCTCCACTCGCTCCCCCCTCGATGGATACGAGCTTGCGTCGAACACTTAGTTGGAAAGCAAAAGTCAGCGATCAGAACTCGAGCGCCTCTTCTTTCTAACGCCTCGATACGCTTCGTGATTAAGTAGAAAACGCCTCGAACTCCCTAGAGGGTCGAGGGCTGTCGAGCCGGGAGCTCTCCTACGCCTCCGGGCTACGGTACCTCCACTCGCTCCCCACCTTGAAGGATACGAGCATGCGTCAAAAACTTAGTCAAAAAAGCAAAGTCTAGGTGAAAGAAAGCAGAGAAGGCTCGAATGTAAAACAACAAATTGCATTATGATAGATGCACTTATGTTCAAAAAGGCTTTTGAAGCCACGATTGAATACGAGTTACAAAAAACTAACTTATTACATGGGCAACTTCGCCCAGCCTTGCCCTACAGGCCCGCTCCATCGTCGCCTTCCTCGACGCTGTACCCTTCATCCGCGGGGGAGAGGACTTCGTCCTCGAATAACTTTGCTAGCTCTCCCCCCGGCCTGTCGACGTCATTGATGAGCCCTCGGCAGCGCTCCTCATTCTCGGCGTCGGTCTTCGAGATATCAGGAACGAAGCCTTGGGCGACCACGTTCATGTCAAAGACGAAGCCGGAGGAGACCACTGCTAGCGCGCGCTTCACGCCGGTATGAAGCGCCTCCCGCACGCGATCGCGAAGGGTGGCGTCGAGGTAGTAGATCCGTTCGACGAGCGTGGCACCCGGGATGTCTTCTTCAGTACCCTCGACAGGCCCGACCTCCCAGGAGGCGCAGAGCCCGTCGAGGGCAACCTGGAGCCGGCCGAGAAGCGCCCCCTCCACCGCGAGGCTCTCCTGCAGCGCCTTGGCGGCGGTTTGGGTAGCAAGCAGCTCAGATTCGAGGCCTGAAACACAAAGCAAGAATTAGACAAACCATACGAGAAGAAAAAAGAACAAAGGCTCTTCAAGGAACTCACCGGCACAGCGAGTCTCGAGGGCGGTGCGATCCCCCAGCACGGTATCGCGCTCCCCCCGAGTGATGAGGACATCACTCCATTGAATGCACAAGATGATCCTCTGCTAGACATTCAAGGTCCAATCACAAGAGCTCGCGCACGACAATTAAATTTACAGGTGAACTCGTTCTTAAGGAAGTCTTTTTATGATTTTGAGAATAGATTGCTACCTAATGATTATATTGTACTTAGTAATCATGGAGAGGACCCAGGGATGCATAAGGGATGTCTTGGAGGCGTGGAGGACCAGCAAGGGCGCCCAAGTCAAGGTGGAGGCCCAAACCAAGTCGACTTCGAGCCTGTTTCGAAGTCCAAGACTAGTGTGCAGTAAAGTGGACGCCCAGGACGCATCCGGACTCCGTTTTTGATGATCCACCTATGGATGGAAAGATAATTTCATAAGGAAGCCAATGGCGTTGGTTTGAGGTCAAAATTCCTTCGGAGTCATTGGGAAACATCAAAACAAGTTAGTGTCCAGAATCTGTTCCGGTGCTGCGTCACCGTTTTTGGTCCGTTGGGCCGTGTATCGTTGTTGAGCCCATTAGGGGGCGCGTCCAGGGGTGGCGACAACCCTTAGACCTTTATAACCAGCCGCCGCCTCCCTCATTAGGTTTTGGGGTTTTGCTTAGATTATTCTGTTCATAACAGTTTCGCCGCACCGTCGGTTTGTGAGACCCCAACTCGTGAGATTAATCATTCATCTGCAATTGGTTGCATTCTTTCGAGTTCTTGCATGTGTTCTTCGATTCACAGGCAAAGGACTCAGCCTTCTTGGCGAGGTCGACTGTGTTTCAACGGTCGATAATCAGAGGAGACGTGGTGCTGCAATTGCGGGGTTCAGAACCGAGTTGTTCGGAAGCCGGATCGAATTGTGTCGCGATTCCACCAAATCAAGAGTTATCAGAACCTTTCGGAAGATCGGGAACCCTAGTTCACATCAAGTGGTAATCAGAGCTTCAGGTACACCGTCAGGTTCGCCCTTACCCTAGTTTAGTTTGTTTTCGCCTTCGTCCTATAATCCAAAAAAAAGCCAAAAACAGTTTAGTCTAGGTTTTTCCCGTATCCTAGAACCACGTTTGGCCTTTGCATAGTTCTTGTCAGAGTCCGTATTGTTGAATTTGTGTCCTGGTCAGGGTCTTGTTGCTGGTTAGGTTGTGTTAGAGTCCAGTCGTGTGTTTTTTGTTCCCATCATTTCCATTCAACGCTGTCCCCTTCCACCGTTCCAAACAACAAGTCAAAGCCACCACGTTACTCGACTTGCCCCGCTAGCCGCCTTGTGTAACCTCTCGCTGCCGCGCAAGCCCTAGATAGGTTGCCAGCCGCTAATTTTTGCCTGCATCGCTGTCCTCCTTACATCATCAGGTGAATACCTATTGCTGTTCGTCACAGGGACGATTCATCCTGTGATCGGTGTTTGAGTTTAGGGACGCTTCGCCCTAACTGCCGCCGCCGTGTTGTGCCTTCCGAGAAACATAACTTGAGATACCTTCGGTGAAACAGGCATAACTTTTCGCTCGTTTATCAGAAAAATCTAAAATTTTTATAGCAGCTTCTTGACTCCATTCGGAGCCGACCCAAACTCGCCTTTGGCCTGTTTGGTCCAGTCAGAATTGCCAAAAAATTTGGCAAAATAAAGAAAAAAATTGACAAGGTTCTTGCACGCTTTTCAGAGAACGTGCTGATTTTCTGTAGACCACATCTCACCTCAGTTGTCGGTGCCAATTTTTGTGGTTACATCTTTTGTGATCCTTGTTTAGGGAAAAATATAAAAAATAGTGAAAAAATAAAAAAATTTGATTCCTGCTAGTGCCTGTGGGAAAAATCCGAGAAAAAGACAAAATCCGAGCTATTTGCTTGTTCAGTGATTGCGTGTTCTACATTGTGCTTTGTGCTTCATTTATACTTGTCTCTCCATCATACTTGTGCTTCCTTTGTCCTTGTTCACACACATTTGGTACTTGGAACACGTTAGGCCAGTAACGAGAACAAGTAATTGGGACTATAATTCAATATTACTTTCTGTCTTTGAATTGTGTACCACTCACATATTTCTTGGCCAGCCTTCCTAAGCCCCACATATACTTCTGGACAGCAAAAGTTGTGACACCCGTAATCTCAGCGCTACGTCTTTCAGGTATCCGTGCCTTGCTGGTAAGAACCGGTCGGAACTTGTTAAGGTGTTGCTAAATTTGAGAGGCACCACTCCACATTTGTAGAGGATTATTAGGGATAACTTTTACCGTTTGCTGCTTGTGTTTTGTGTCTACAATGGCAGGTGATGAGGGAGAGAAATCACCCAAAGAGTTTTCAGAGTGTGTCAGCCAAGAGCAACTACAATCTGTTATAAACAATGCTCAGAAGGACTTGAACGAGACAGTTACCAAGGCAGTAACTGCTGCACTCATTGATCTCAAGATTGGCAACACCCTTGAGAGATTGGATAGACGATTGTCCACGCTGACCGATAGGGTAATTGCTTTAGAAGAACCGCCACCACCTGAAGAAAATAATGATGGCAGCAATACTGGCGATGAGGTATATGATGCTGATGGTAATGTTGACAGAGCAGTGACAAGGGAAAATAGATTACGTCATCGTCTTCACACAAATACCACAGGTATGGGTGGCGCTCAACATTTCAACCACCGCCGAGGTAATCGTACTCATGCTTCCGATGATCCTTATGCTAAGGTTAAATTTACCATACCTTCTTTTTCGGGACATTATGATGCTGGGGAGTACCTTGATTGGGAGATGACAGTAGAGCAAAAATTCTGTGCCCATATTGTACCTGAGCAACATCGCATTAGACAGATTTTGCTATCATTTGGTGGACTAGTTTAGTTGCAGATAATTGCCAACCTCATACATGGGAAGAACTTAAGTTTTCTATGCGTGATAGATTTGTGCCACCATCGTATCATAGAGACCTACGTAAAAGACTAATGCGTTTAGAACAGGGACATAAATCTGTGCAGGATTATTATGGTGAACTTCAGAAAGGTTTGATGCGTTGTGGCATAGTGGAGGGAACTGAGGATTCTATTGTTCGTTTTTATGCAGGTTTGAGGGAGGAAATTCAGGACATAGTTGATTATAAGGAATTCAACGCTGTCAACCAGTTGTTTCAATTTGCTATGCTTGCAGAGAAGGAATTGCAGGGGCAAGATAAGCAGGCCAAGAGCAAGGCTGGCACCTCATACACACCACGCACGGGAGCATCATCGGGGTTTCCCAAGGCATCCTCCTTTCGCGCGCCTCTACCAGCGAACAAGAGGACGTCTTCTGCGCAACCTTCTGGTTCAGGTAAAACTTTAGTGCAGGAACCATCGAAGAGTGCATCTTCTGTTGCTTCAACAGGACGCACTCCTAGCATTCAGTGTCATCGGTGCCACGGTTACGGACATGTGCAAAAGGACTGTCCAAGTCAGCGGGCATACATTGCTACAGAGGATGGGTACATCAGCACCTCTGACGTGGAAGATGATGATGAAGAACAAGATGTTCAAGAAGAAGGTGAGGTCTTTGGTAGCAAGGACACATCAACCTACATGAGTGTCATTGTGCAGCGAGTGCTTAGCGCACAAGTACAACAACCTGAGAAGCTGCAACGCCACAATTTGTTCCAAATTTTCTTTGTCATCAAGAACCGGCGAGCACGTGTCATCATTGATGGGGGTAGCTGCAATAATTGGTGAGTTTAGAATTGGTCAAGAAGCTTGACTTGTCTACACGCCCACATCCCCATCCGTACCATATTCAGTGGTTGAATGATTCCAGTAAGGCTAAGGTAACAAAAACTTGCAGAGTTTCTTTTTCCATTGGTACCTATGTTGATTCCGTTGATTGTGATGTAGTACCTATGGAAGCTTGTTCACTTTTATTAGGTTGCCCTTGGGAATTCGATAATGATGCTATTCATTATGGTAGAAGTAATACATACACTTTTGTTCATAAAGGAAAGAAAATTACTTTGGTGCCAATGACCCCAGCTGAAATTGTACAAGCTGATAAAGAACGAGCTGCTAGTTTGCATGATGTTAAATCTGAAAATCAGCAAGTTGCAAATTCTGTTTACCCACCTAAAAAGGATAAGTTCACACCTAATTCTATGGTCGACGAAATTAAACTGAAGGGTGGTGCTATGCTTGCAAGAAAATATGACCTTGCTAAAATTTCTGATGATGATATTTGCTATACTTTGGTTTGCAAACGAGCTTTGTTTTCTCTTGATGATGTTGTTAGTTCGAGACCTCCTGCTGTCACTAACCTTTTGCAGGAGTATGAGGACGTTTTTCCAGCGGAGATACCCCCGGGGCTGCCACCTATGAGAGGAATAGAGCATCAAATTGATTTGATTCCGGGAGCGACATTGCCAAACCGTGCTGCTTATCGAACCAACCCTGAAGAGACTAAGGAGATTCAGCGACAAGTCCAAGAGCTTTTGGACCGTGGGTATGTACGAGAAAGCCTTAGTCCTTGTGCTGTTCCTGTGATTTTGGTTCCTAAGAAAGATGGTTCTTGGCGCATGTGTGTTGATTGTAGAGCCATTAATAATATTACTATTCGATATCGTCATCCTATTCCTAGGCTTGATGACATGCTTGATGAGTTATGTGGCTCTGTAATTTTCACTAAAATTGACTTGCGTAGTGGTTACCACCAGATTAGAATGAAACTTGGAGATGAATGGAAAACAGCTTTCAAAACTAAATTCGGATTATATGAGTGGTTAGGAATGCCTTTTGGTTTAACTAATGCACCTAGTACTTTTATGAGATTGATGAATGAAGTTTTAAGGGCTTTTATTGTGCAATTTGTGGTAGTTTACTTTGATGATATCTTGATTTATAGCAAGTCTTTGGATGAACATATGGATCACTTGCGTGCTGTTTTTAATGCTTTACGCGATGCACGTTTATTTGGTAACCTTGAGAAGTGCATCTTTTGCACGGATCGAGTCTCTTTTCTTGGATATGTTGTTACTCCACAGGGAATTGAGGTGGATGAGACAAAAATTGAAGCCATTAGGAGCTGGCCAGTACCCCAATCCATCACACAGGTGAGGAGTTTTCTTGGTCTTGCAGGTTTCTACCGTCGCTTTGTCAAGGATTTCAGCACCTTTGCTGCCCCATTACATGAGTTGACAAAGAAGGGCGTGGTGTTCCAATGGGGTAAGGCACAAGAGGAGTCATTTGCGATGTTAAAAGATAAGCTTACACACGCACCATTGCTGCAACTTCCAAACTTTGGTAAGACTTTTGAGTTAGAATGTGATGCTAGTGGAGTTGGCCTTGGAGGTGTTTTGATGCAAGATGGTAAACCTATGGCATACAACAGCACGAATCTCCTCAGTAGACAGACAACCAGGAAGGTTCCCAATCGCGACATCTCGCTCTAAGTTTTTACCCTCACGCGCACAGGAAAGCAGGAGTTCGGCAGGATGGCAAAAGTAGGGGCGAACAGCGCCTGCCCCCCTCCGTTTTTATACCCAGGAAGAGCAACGGGCGAAGTCCGGCGGCAGGGAAAAGGTAACTTCCCGCAATTAATGCATTTACCTGACCGTTCCCCCTCGATCCTCGACCGGACACACGCATCACACCTCTGGCAAAGAGCCGTTGCTTAGGCCCACCATGATCTCCACTACCGCATCGTTTTAGCTTCCTCCTCAAAAGGCGCGTCCAACAGTAAGAAAAACAAGCGTCGCCTACCGACGGATTCTTCTAGGAGAAGGTAAACGGGCTCTGGCCCTACCTCGAAGTCTCGAGGGAGCGAAGGCTAGTCCTCAAGTGAGGGCTCAACGGCCGCCCTTGAGCACCAAAAAAGAACAGGCTCTGACCCCACCTCAAAGTCTCGAGGGAGCGAAGGCTGGTCCTCGAGTGAGGGCTCAACGGCCGCCTTTGAGCACCAGAAAAATCGGGCTCCGGCCCTAAGCCTTGAGGGAGCGAAGGCTAGCCCCACGATCAGGGTTCGACAGTCGCCCTCGAGCACCCGAGTCAGGGGTGACCAAGGGGGAGCCAACACGAGGCCTCGCTCGAGAACGAACTCTCGAGACCCCTTTGGACGCATCCAAGGCAAAACGCTACGAACTTTATGGAATCCCTCCGAAGGGAGGCATCGAGCCGTCGAGACCTATCGAATAGAATCGGTATTCGTAGGTCCATTGCATTTCGCTTTAAAGAGATCGCCTCCGAGCCTCCTGCCGACCTCTATCGAATGAGGAACGGGCTCTCGCTTGGATTTTCCCGTTACCAGCTCACTGAGAACTTCGCGGCTCGCCCTTTCGAGGGTAGTCCGACGCTTCTCGCCTCACGTCCGATCAAAAGGACTCGTGAGATGAATGCCGAGGGCAGCAACGCCCCAGCCGCACGAGGCTCGGGAGCTCGACTGTGCCCGGCACCCCTCGATGAAAGAGGGTCGAAAATACCCCGAGGGCTCCCCTCGGTAAAGTCCTGTCACTCCAGTTCAGGCCTGTACCCGACTGGACAAGCACCCTTCAACCAAAAACAAATAAAGCCCTCATAGGAGTTTTTCGACTCCTACGAGGCCTCGGGGGCTACCCCCGCGGGGGTCGCTCGCGCGCCCCCATGAAAAAATCCGAATCACGTCCCGTTTCCAAATTCCTGACCCCCTACCCGAGTGTCATCACTCGAGCAGGGGCTCGGGGGCTACTGTCGTTACCGAGGTAATGGGTACCCCAAACCCCAGGTTTATCAAACTAAACCCCGCAAAATCGGCAACCGAAACCCTCCAGTGACCTCCCGTGCTAATGTACAAAGGCCCGCAGGCAAAGACATATCGGGCTGACCCATGAACGGACGACGATTTCCCAAAGCCAAAGCCTGCTCGAGGGGTTACCAAATGGACCAAAAATTTGGGTGACCTCTCGAGGATAGAACTTCGTCTGGTGAACGAGCCCACCCTTGAGGACATAACTTCGCCCGCCGAACGAGCCTGCCCTTGAAGACGGAACTTCGTTCGGGTGAATGGGCGGTCCTTGAGGACAGTGCACCCCTCGGCTACCGACTCTCCCGTATGGATCCGGGCGCATTTAATGCAATCTACCTACCCCCGCCTAACCGTATGGCCATAGTTACGGTAACAGTCGTGGGAGTGGCGGTCAAATCTTGCTTTTACCGCCCATGCCCCAGAATCCTATAAATTGTGCTTCACTGTTGCACCATGTCGAGCACTGTGCCATGTCTAGCACCCCCTCGAGACATATGAGTCACTACGTTTCCCGCATTTCCTGGGATCCGGCCTTATCCGGTGAGGCTCGACGCCTTCAACTCGACCACCTTGACCGCCGCCCCTCGACGTCAACAAACGAACCCTTGAGCGGCACTCAACAACTCCCGACGCGACAGAAGCAAGACCTCCCATACCGACATACATAGCTACAGCGACACCGATGTAATCGGCCTCAACGTCATACGTCATCAACATCATGCGAACTCAAAATACATGTACCCCTGTGCCCCTCCTTCATCTATAAAAAGAGGCGCCAGGGCGTTAGAAAAAGGGACCAGACTGAAAAACAAGAGGATCTAGAGCATAGAAACGCTAAGGCTTTAGACCACAGAACTGCACCGTGAGATTGTGTAAGGTCGAGAGCTAGGCGGCCGACCGCCAAAGCCCCACCTCACGCTCCTCACACCCGCTTGTATTTTCCCCTGTACTAGCACTTCGGTGCAAGATAATACGAACTATCCTCCCCCCGCTGGACGTAGGGCCTTGTTTGCCCGAACCAGGATAAATCGCCGTGTCCTTCTTGCGTCACCCATCGGATTAAGGAAGCATGCAATTACAAATATTACTCATTGGTGTTAACCCCTCGAGGGTCAGAACACCGACAGTAGCACCCTCATAACCCTTCATCGTGATCTTACGGTCAACATTGCTCTGATACCACTTTGTCACACCCTGGTTTGAAGGAGTAAAACCAAGGCAAAAGTTCATGTGCGTCTAGAACAATTACACACATGAACGACAAATTACATGGTCCAAAAAGCACAGTGTTTGAATAAAACATAGTATAACGATTACATCATACCATTATTACATAACTATCATCAGAGTAAAGCGGAATATAAATCACATCATATAAAGCAAAAAGCAACTAAACGATGTAGACGTAGCGACTCCATCTCACCACAAGAAGGTCGACGACAGCATCACGACGCCTAGTATCCTGGATAGTTTTCAGGAAAGTCACCATCTGAGTCATCACTTGAGCATCCTTTTGTTGGTGAGTGAGCAAGGGTGAGTTCCTTGTAGAAACTTAGCAAGTACAGACAGAAAGTAATAACATGCAAGGCTAGTACAAGGTAAAGCCAAAAGGTAGACTGCGATAGCATTTTAAAGTTAAACAATTAAGACTAAACAAGTTGCAACCTATTCTCCAATCATCTTGGTTAAAACACCCAACCCTTTATTAAGGTTCAAGTAGCATTAATGTGTCATTTAGCAACATAGATATAAACATATATCATAAAGCATCATCAAACATGAGATAGCCAACTCAAGGGAACATAGGATAGCCATCCCGATAAAACCCGAGGTAGCAACCTCACAACATCACCATGATTTAATAGCTTAAACTAATTGGCTAAATCATGCGAGGATCTTGGCCGCTCGTGACCATGAGCACGAACGATATATTGATTTTAACTCTGCGCAGAGGTGTACACTTTCACTCCAGGTTGTGATTACTCCTTCTGCCCGAGGTGGCCAACCTCTTAGCCCACTACTGAGATAAGCCGGCAGAGGTCACAACGAGGCTTTTCACAGGGTCATAGGCAGTGAAAACTCGCTAGCCTTGAGTCCAAGTGTCGATACCCTGGAAACGGGTACCCCAAACCTCCGGTTTACCGAACCAAACCCCGTAAAATTAGCAACACTAACCCTCCAATAATCCCCCACGCCAACGTACGAAGGCCCGTAGGCTGAGACGTATTGGACTGACCCACAAATGGACGACAACGGCCCGTAGCCAAAGCCTGCCCGAGAGGTTACCGAACGGACTGGTACTGTACATGCAAGGGTACAACTTGGGCGACCCCTCGAGGACGGAACTTCGCCCGACAAACGAGCCGGCCCTCGTGGACGGAACTTCGCCCGGCGAACAAGCCAGCCCTCGAGGACGAAACTTCGCCAGGGCGAATGGGCGGTCCTTGAGGACGGTGCACCCCTCGGTTACCGACTCTCCCGTACGAATCCGGGCGCATTTAATGCAATCTACCTACCCCTGTATGACCGTATGGCCACAGTTACGGTAATAGTTGCAGGCGTGGCGGTCAAATCTGCTTTTATCGCCCATGCCCCGGAATTCTGCGGATCATACTACGCTGTAGCGCCATACCGAGCACTGTGCCACGTCCAGCACCACCTTGAGACATATAAATCAGCACGTTTCCCGCATTTTCTGGGATTCAGCCTTATCCGGTGAGGTCCGACCTCCTCGGCATGAGCCCCCTCAACTCCAGCCAAGACCCTTGACCGTCCCCCTCGACTTCATCAAACGAACCCTCGAGCGGAACTTCAACAACTCCCGACGCGACGGTTGCAGGGCCTCCCATACCGACGTACATCACTACAGCGGCGCCGACGTGATTGGCCTCAACGTCATACATCATCCGCCATGCGAACTCGAATCACTTGTACCCCTGTGCCCCTCCATCTATAAAAGGAGGCGCCAGGACGTTAGAAGAGGGACCGGATCCAGAGAGGAGGATCTAGAGCATAGCTAAGGCTTTAGATCACAGAACGACACCGTGAGCTTGTGTTAGGTCAAGAGCTAGGCGTCCACCTCCAAAGCTCCACCTCACACTCCTCACATCTGCTTGTATTTTCCCCTGTACTAGCACTTCGGTGCAAGATAACATGACTATCCTCCCCCCGCTGGACGTAGGGCCTTCTTTGCCCGAACCAGGATAAATCATTGTGTCCTTCTTGCATCACCTACCGGATTAGGGAGCACGCGATTACAATATTACTTGTTGGTGTTAACCCCTCGAGGGTCAAAACACCGACACCAAGCGTATGGGCGACTTCACCGTGAGGCCACCCCACCACGGATCCCTAGCCCCTCCCATACTACAACATGTAAACAAACCCCAGTGACCATAGCTATAGCCACCCGTTGGTAAGCTGTCCAACTTGCCCATGATGGTCCTGCTAATCGACCAACCCAGTGCCCATTAGCCTAGAGATGTATGGAAGTCCCAGGTTTCTGCTCCACAAAAGGACCACAAGGGGGAGGAGATACGGATGCCCCTATCGCTACGAGCCCACTGACATCCGTTCCCCCTTCTTTCACCGCCAACCAATGATGTGGACATGCATCAACTTCTCCAACGGCTAAAACCAAGAGCCCAAGGCTCAACAAGTTATGAAGCAAATTTTATCTTCATTAAACGGTGAAAGGTGAGATAGAGCACTAGCAACCTAAAAGCCTATCAACTACAACCCCCATAGGATATCTTTGGGTAAAGTGGCTAGTAAGTCCTATGGTTTGCCGATTTAAGACACATGCGGTGAATTTATAAACATGAATAGGCACAAAATGATCAAAGGTGCCTGCACTTACCTTGGTTGATGTCCTACTACATGTAGTCCTCCGTGTCCTTCTGGTCCTCGTTCACCCACGTCTCGTTCTCTATACGCCACAATCATCGCACACGCACCATACATGCAAGCAAACATACTTTAATTAGAGCAGTACACCAACACATCTCAATAGTAGCAAATAATAGCATAGGACTATTCTACTCATCGAGACGATTCCAAAAAGTATAAGTTTGCTAAAATCGGAGTTAAAACATGAAAGTTATGGCCTAAACAAGATTAGGGTCTAATCTGCAGAAAACAGGATTGAAAACTAAATACTTTGGAACTTTGAAGGACTAATCATAAACAAAGAAAAGGACAAGGGCCATTCTGCTAAAGTGCCAAGGCTGTCGGCGGCCTAACCGCGCTGACGCGGTCAGCGTACACGTGGCGCTGGCGTGGCGCCTGCGCGGTAGCCACGTCAGCTGACACACCAGTTGACACGTCAGCGGTGCGGGCCCCTGTTGACCCATGGTTGACCAGGGCTCAACAACCGATATAAGCCGCTCGGCTCAGATCCAAGGGCTGGCAGCGTCCAGCGGGGCAGTGTCGCCAGAGCGTCGGCCGGGACGGCGGCGCGCTCGCCGGAGTTGGCTGGAACGGCACTCCAGTGCTTGGCCGGTGAGGTGGAGGGTATGGGGGTGACGAGCACAACCTCGCGGACTTGACTGCATGGTCTGTGACGGCGGGAGACGACCGGATGCGGCGGGTCATGTGGCGGCACCATGGCCGACGATGGGAAACCTGGCCGGGAGGGATGCGGGGCACGGAGAGACGCGCCAAGGGCACCGGTGGGCGACTCACCTCACTGCGTTGCTTGTGGTGGTGCTCTTACCGGCGGGGATGGGCCTGTGGTGGAGATCGATGGCAGTGGAGATGAAACCAATGGCGGTAGCGAGCTTGGTTGGCTAGGGTTTCACGGAGGAGAAATCGGGCGGCGGCGGGCTAGGGTTGCAAAGGAGGCGGCTCGGGGCGGGTGATCGAGCTTTATAGCATGAGGTGGCTGCTTCGGGTCACGTGCGGGCGACGCGCAGACTCCCGTTCGGTGTCGTCTCTGGGAGGGAGATGACACTGTAGCATGGGCCCCACTCAGGTGGGTCCTAGCTGTCTGCGGTGGTGGGTGGCGACGTGGTGCTGACGCTAGCAGGTGACGCAGGGCTGACGCAGGCGGGCGATGCGCCCAGCGCCTGCTGCTTGCTGGGTTGTGGTTGCTGGGCCACTTGGCCCACTGTGCGGTGACGTGCGCAAGGCCCGGTGGCTGGCAGGCCGTGGTCTGGCAGCCTGCTACGCGGTGCGGGGCGGCCTGGCTAGGGCTGGCCATAGTTGGCCAATAAGGGCTGTGGTTGGCCAGGGTCCACTAGGGACTGGCCTAGACTAGTTAGAGTAGATAGGTTAGTCTAGGAGTTAGAGGGGACAAGTTAGAGCATGTTAGAAGCTAGAAAGCAAAGCAAGAATTAAAAAACAGGCTCAAACAAAGTCAACCATGAAACTATGCAGCAGCATGAATGCAACAATGCATGGTTTCTAACGTGCTACATATTTTAAAAGTAATTTAGAAAACATTTATAATTGTCCTATGAATGTAAAGCATCTATGCAGAAATAAAATCAACTTCATTTAAGATTTAAAGTTCAAAAATCAGGGTGTTATAGTAGAAAACACATCTGTTGATATCGATAAGGACTCTGGCCACCACCGACTTGTTCAGACATCATTGGGGCTGAATCCTTCTTATACAACAATATGGTGGACCTGACAATCTCTCCAACACTACTCATGGCTCAAACAATCTGGCACCAATCACCACTAAATATTGAATCAGTTCTAGAAACTACACCCTCCGCTTCGACAACCCTCCAAAGGTAATGAGCACATCCAAAATATATGACATAGTCTACAAGCATCTACTTTGGGTGGTTCAAGGAGGGCCATGGAAGGGACCAAGATCAGAATCATGCACATATCACCTCTTCGACAACATAGGAAACCTATAGTATTGCTTCGACTTCAAACCTCTCCACACCAAAGAAAATATAACCAGCAATGACCCTATGGAAGGCTACCTTGAATGCTTCATGGAGGAACTCCCACTAGCTTCAACACTACCTCCCTTTCAGAGTTGATAGTTGGTTCATGTTTCACCGCGAGGATGCATCGAGTAGAAAAGGAGCAGGCACTTTAATAAGTATAAAAAAGGCCTAAGGAAAAGTGGAAGAATTTGGGCCGACATCGGGCCAGGAGGAGGCCCCAGTCGCCACCACTGTCGTGAATCATAGGTAGCCGGTGCCCTAGGCGCGCATGCGCACGTGGAGCACGGGGTGCAGCCCCCGAGCCGCCGCAATCCGCCATCCATTCGGTTTCCTAAATTGAGTCCTCTATAAATAGAAATAGTTGGACAAGTAAGGTAAAGGGTCAAATTGTAAAAGGAGAGTGTCAACGATATTTACTCAGTAGTCTACCATGGGATACCCTGAGGTAGTAGATTTACGGTGAGGGCACGCTAAGACCTATGAACTAGATGTGAGACGCAAGACAAACCACTTGAACATCCAAGGTTTATCCAGGTTCAGGCCGCTTGGAAGCGTAATACCCTACGTCCTGCGTCTCTGTAGCTGTATTGATGAGTACCGTAGTACAATGAGGTGTCCGATTAGATCAGATGCATTCTACGGGGTCCTTGCCCGCCTTATATAGCCGGGGGGCAAGGTTACATATACGGTTTTCCTGTGGTCAGTTGCATTGCTCTGTATCTTGGAGATCACGAACAGATCTAACCGACTAAGACTCCTTGCATGCCTAGCAGCCTTCAGGACCCACGTGGCCCACTGACCAGGGCGGTAGCGGACCACAAGCATCATCTCGTCATCCGACCCACCAACCAGGGTGGTGATGGACCGGCCTTCGTCTCATCGTTCGGCCCACCGACCAGGGTGGTGATGGACCAGTCTCCATCTTGTAGTCTGAGCTGTCTTGTTCGAGCAGCCCAAAGTCTAGCCGTGAGGGTATATGGGGTTTATACCCCCACATCTAGTCCCTGAGCACCATGTATCTTGAGGGAGTCACCTTCTTGATCTGTGCCGAGCAGTGAAGATGCAGACCATGTGATGCCGAGCAGTGAAGATGCAGACCATGTGATGCCGAGCAGTGAAGATGCAGACCACATGATGCCGAGCAGTGAAGATGGGGATCATGTAGCAGTGACCGGCATGGATGCTGACCAAGTGATGTCAAGCAGCAAAGTTGCAGATCACGTTGTACCGACTAGCATAGATGTTGACCTTGTAATGCTGTCCAGTTTCCGCCTGAGCAGTTCGTAAAGCTATTCCTGACCACTGCTCCTATCAAGGAAAAATGATCTGTCGAAAGATGCATGGTGTTCCAATAAAAGAAAAATTCTTTTCACGTCCTGAGATGTGGGCCCATGTTAACACATGACACGTTGTATCAATGGGATGTCAACATGAACCACCTGTATGGGCAGGGAACCGAACCAAGAATAGAAGATAGGCCCAAGTCACCGCAAGGTGACGTGGGCCCACGTAGTCCCCAAGCTTGATAGAAGATAGGATATGTTGTATTGAGCTTTTTAAGAAAAAAGTCAAACACATCCCCAACTAGATATAGTCAGTGCCAAAGGACTAAGTGTTTTCAAACTGTCATACAGTCCCCAGTTGTGCCCCGACGGATCAACAGCTTGATCGAGTTGAAGAGCACCGAGAACCCATGTTCCACGAGCCCTACTGGGTGGTAAACTACAGCACATTCCCTAGGCATACCCAAGACAGAGCACAAGCTCAATCAGTCGCAAGACACCAAGAACCCGTGGTCTGTGGGCTCCACTGGGTGGTAAACTGTAGCACAGTCCCCAGGTTGGAATAAATAAATTATCGGACCCCAACAAAGCAGTCCCCAGATTTAAGGACAAAATCGGGAATAAATTTGGAAATAAGTATATATTCAAAGAAGAAATCTAGGGGAAAATCCCAAGATTACCGGGCACGTGCCAACTAAGGGTAAGGACAAGCGAGGAAAGTGCACAGGTGGAATAAAGAATCTCACGACCCACATCCACACTTGGGGACCAGCACAGCCCACAAAGTCGTGTCCACACGAGTCAATGTGTCCAACCCTAGAAGTCAAAGAGACGTCATCCGATTCCTATAAATAAGCTGCCGCCGCCTAGGGAACGGTTCCACGTCTCATTCATTTCCAACTCCCATTTCCCCACTTGTTCGAGCGCTCTGCCTCATCTGTTCTAAAGCAGACTGCCACCACCGCGCCATCCACCGCCGTAAAGCAGTCGAGCGGATCTAGCACATCCACGCCGCCACCGCACACCGCTCGCCAATCCACCTGCCAATCATAGAGGAGATGGCCAGGAAGACGGCGAAGGTGACCGAATCTGGCGTGTCCGGACCACAGTGGGTGTAGTCGACATCCATACGGGAGTCCCTATAGGCGCCGGCTGATGAGGGCCTGCTGCTGTCGCGGGAGATGGAGGTTTGGTGTGAGCCACGAGGTGAGGATTCCCCTCGACTCAGAGATGGGGAAATCATGGTGTTTGAGGATTTCATTACACAGGGACTAGGGCAACCCGTGAATGGATTCCTCCAGGACCATTGCATATACTAGGCAATTGGGATCTACAACCTGGATCCTAACTCCATCATGTCCATTTCTATTTTCATTGCATTCTGTGAGATGTTCCTGGGCATCGCCCACCACTTTAATCTGTTCCACCACTTCTACCTATTGAGGAAGAAGGGGGCTGACACCAGGGGGTTCCAGATTGCTGGGGGATGCTACATGCACCTGTGAGATGGGATGAAGGCACAGTGGCTGGACATCCCAGACCAGTCAGCCACAAGGGGCTAGAACGCTCACTGGTTCTATATGAGCCAAGATGTGGAGGGGAGGAGAGTCCCCTGTGATGTGGACCAAGTGTCACAGTTCAACCCCAGGTGGTCAGGCCCACCATCTCTAGAGGAGATGCACAAGGTGAAGGAGCTGCTGCAGTTGATTGACAACAAGGTTTTCAATGGGGCACTTGTGCCCGGGACCTGGTTGGTCCGCCGTATCCAACCATGCAAGGAGTGGGTGAACTGCCTATTTGAGTATACAGGGTGGGTCGACCCCTCTCGGGAGACCTGGGAGAAGCTGATGCTAGAAGCATTGAACTGGCAGATGGCTTTTCTATTTGAGAAGTTTGACCCAGACACTAACTACCTAGAGCATCGTGCACGGCTATACGATATGTCTCGACCACCACCAGCGGTAAGCCAATCAAAAGCAAAGTTTTATGGTCTGACAGTCAGACATTGCTTGGACAGGACCGAGTGTCATTCTTCTCTGCTATGCCTGTAGAGCAGTGGCCTAAAGGGGAGGCACTGGCCGGCTAGTGAAGGCCTGAGGAAGCCCACTACCAGAGTAGGGCCAGAGCAGGGTAGGGGACAGTGGATGTCTCCAGCTCTGATGAAGATGAGGACAACACTGCCCAGGCAATGCGCTGAGCAGCGGGTAAGCGACCACTGTCTGCTACCACCAAGAAGAAGAAGAAGCCCTCCACTCTGCTATCCGGGGGCAAGTTGAACCTAGACAGAGGAGTAAGGGGAGTAGGAAATGGGGCACCCCGACCACCCCGGAGTCATCGGACTCTGACAACTTCCTAACGCTGGATTAGCACCAAAGGAAGCATTAGGCATCGATGCCTCAGATGGGGAGGACACCAAGGCCCCCTCCGACATTAGCGACAAGAAGATCACCACGAAATGTACCGCCACCACCTCCTCCCCCTATCTAGGGGAATCTAGTTCAGCAACCCGACTAGAGCAAGCCGGGGGATCTACACCACCACCATCATCACTGCCGCCTACGCCGCACAGGGTGGCAATGCCTCCAGCAGGATGGCCTCATCTCTGGGGCTTAGGGAGGCGACAAGGGAGCTGGCTTGACCAGTGTAGCCCACTGGGATGGGCGGAGCCAGCGAGGTGTTGGTCCAAGCCCCCGGGTGCGGCAGCGGGGCGACAGGCGGGACCCCAAGCACTCCTGGTAGGGTAGCAGCCCCACAATTTAGGGGAGGATTTCGATGGTCCTCAATGTGAGTACTATGTCTTAATTACATTTGTTCACGTCCTGTATGTTTGGTTTACCTATGCACCTGTTATTTTGATGCCGAATATCTTGATGATTCGAGCCATGTGGTGAAATACAGCCGTGCCATGAAGGAGACGGTGCGACGTGTTTTGGCTGGGCAGACCACACCCTCGCTGCCCATCGATCAGGCTCTAGTGCATGATATTGCATAGTCCGCAGGGGAGGCGGCAGCTGCCAGTAGCACGGTGACACCAACCAGGCCCGCAGCTACACCGTCGGGCTCTCCTGAGAGGCGATTGCAGCGGGTCGTCCGTCCTGTCACGCACCACACCAGGCTTCAACTATGGTGGATAAGGTGCAAATAGTGCCACCCCGAGCCCCTCATACCAACATTGCATAGCAGCACTGTACACCACGCGCAAGATAGGAAAAGACTTCATGTCGTACGAGGAAATTCTAGACGATGATGTGGAATCAGGCATCCAGGACGCCATGGAGGTGCTCCTCCGCCGGATTAAGGTAAGTCCTGGCAAATAGGTGATTTATAGTTCTCTCCATGTGTGCTCGGAGTAGCCCTTTTATATCAGCATTATTGTGCTCAGTCCCTGCAGGAGATGTGTGCCCAGCACGGCAAGACCATCGACAAATTTGCATCCATCTGGGAGGAGTGCCAGACCCTCAAGGTGGCCAAGGGCCAGCTTGAGGCTTAGGTCAAAGTTTACCAAAATTGGGAGATGGAACTGGAGGCGGACGTCGCCTTGCTGTGTCAGAAAGTGGAGGCACTACAGAAGGACAATGAGAGTAAGTCGTTGAATTATGCCAACATGCATATACGCCTGTTGTAAGCTGATTTGCTTGTTTTGTAGGGCTGAATGGCCAGAATGCTGCAGTGGCCATCGAGATGTCCAGCCTGCTAAACCAAAAGGAGGTAGCGGTGGAGATGGTGAAGGAAGACGTGGTGCAGATCGCGCAGCTGACTGGTAAGCCACGCTATATCGATTATGTCTGCTGCATACTGGGTGGACTAGTGTATGCTAACCACCATTCTTTGGATGATACAGATTTGAGGGAGCGCCACATGGCTTAGCTCAAAGTGCTGGAGGATGCCAACTCCTCTCTCCAAGGAAGGATCAGGACAATGACCGACCACATCAGGACAGTGCTTAGGGCCATCTTTCGAGGAGACGAGCTCCCTACTGACCTTGTAGGTGAGTCGATTGCAGTTGCTGACCAGTGTCAGAGGTTATGGCTGGCACTGCAAGAGTTCATCGCCGGAGCTGGGCGCTATGTGGCCACCACTGTGCTTGCCGTGGTTCGTGCCAACTACCCGAACATGGAGTTGGCGGACATTGAGCACGGGATCCCTCTAGAGGTGCTTGATGAAGAAGCCGAAGAGCTCTGGACCTTGTCTGGCCCGACTGTAGCTGCCATTGTGGAAGACATGATCCTAATTGAAGATTAGTAGGCCATAGACAATGTATTTATGTTCAAAACACTATTTGTAAGTTGTGCCGAGCACTGGGTGCTTGTAAACTTTTAGCCTTCTGATGCAGACTAGTAGGCACGTTTAAGCGGGTGATAAACATATTGCCATTTTAATATGCATGGTATGCGTAGCTTATAGAAAAGTGTCGACATTAAGTTTTGCCCCTGCCCTCGAAGCAACTAACTCTGCGGGTGACATAGGGATGCACTAGTGAACAGCGTAGGACCGCTAGGATCACTAGGTACCTTGTACCATTAGAGAGTGACCGCCGAATCTCCTAGTGCCATGTAGCATGGAGTTGTAACACATTGTAAGAGGATCGAGACACAGTGCCTTGTCAAGCCGTTCTCAGCGAGTAGGAAACAAAGCTTAATTGTGACTTATGCAAGGCACATGTATGATAGGTAGTGCACAGATGCAAAGCTGTAATAGGAAAAAAGAGCAAAAGACTTTATTAATTTTTGAACAAAACAAAGAAACAGGGTACATATCTTATTCTATGGGTAGAAGCATATAAGCTGCTTGATATGTCATGAATTTTCCTCCTCAATGCCCTTCAATGTTTCTAACCGATAGGATGTCGGGTGTGTAGTAGCCTTAATCTTGAATGGCCCTTCCCACCTAAGAGATAGCTTGTGCAAACCATCTGTATTCTGGATACATCTCAACACATGGTCGCCGACCATGAATAGCCTACCCTTGACATTGCGGTTGTAGTAATGTCGCACGAAAGCTAGGTACTTGGCCGTGCAGGTGCAAGACTCGAGTGTCTGCTCCTCTTTGGCTGTAACATCCACTTCTCTAGCTTCTTTGGAGGCATCTTCATCATGGAGCATGACACATGGTGATTGGAAAGTGACCTCAGCCGGTAGGACAGCTTTGGATCCAAACACCATGAAGTATGAAGATACTCCAGTGTTGCGATTGGGCTAGGTACGTAGTCCCTGGACCACAGTAGACAATTCCTTGAGCCATCAGACAGGTTTGAGTTCCTTGTCATCTTGGTAGACTCGCTTACATAGAGCATCGATAATCATGTCATTGGCTCGCTCTACCTGTCCATTGGCCTGAGGGTGGGTGATGGATATTTATTTGACTTTGATGCTGAGATTGTCATAGAAGTCAAAAAACACGTCGCTGGTGAATTGGGAGCCTAGATAAGTAATGATACTATTTGGCATACCGAACCGATGGATAACGTCATCAAAGAACTACACCACCTTTTCAAGTGTGGCTTTCTTGATGGCCTTGTACTCAATCCACTTGGAGAACTTGTCAATGAGCACGTAGACACATGTGTGACCACTAGGAGCCTTCTTGAAGGGACCGATCATGTCGAGTCCCCAGCATGAGAAAGGCTAAGCGATCAAAATGGTCTAGAGTTTATGTGTAGGGACATGAATCTGCTTGGCGAACATCTGGCAATTCTTGCATCGGCACACATAATCCTCTGCGTCAATGATGGCTGTACGCTAGTAGAACCCTGCTTGGTAGGCTTTATCAACCAGTGTTTGGGATGCAACATGGTTACCATAAGTGCCTGTGTGAATATTTTTCAGAAGTTCCATACCCTCTTGCTAGGTGATGCATTTCTGAAAAACCACAGACCTTGGACCCTTGCACATCAGCTCACCGTTGACCATGACATAGGCACGGGCTCGACGGACCAGCTATTGGGCTTTAATCTTGTCTTCCAGAACAAGGTGGTCATTTAGGTATATGATAAAGGGCTCTCTCTAGTCAGTCTCGGGAGGCATTGCCTACTCAGGTAGCTCAGCTGGTGGTTGCTCAATACCATTGTCAGATCCCTACTGGTCGGGGAAGCTTTTCTCAACCTCCTTAGCTTTGCCACTGAGCACTGCTACAAGCTGGTTGGTAGCGGGACTAGGTGCAGGTGCATCCTAAGCCTGATCAGAGATTGAAGGCCTAATCAAATCTTCAACGAATATACCAGGGGGTACCTCGGCACGAGATCATTCAAACTTAGATAACTCGTCAGCACCTGCGTTCTTAGCTTGAGGTACATGGATAAATTGCAGCCCATAGAATTTATTCTCTAGCTTACGTATTTCAGCCACGTAGGCATCCATCTTCTCATGGACAACATCCCAATCCTTGTTGACCTGTCGAATGACCAGAGCAGAATCTCCATACACCAGGTGCCGTTTTATACCTAGCTCGACTGCAATGTGTAGGCCATGCAAAGCGGCCTTGTATTCGACCATGTTGTTGGACGCCCTAAAGTGGATACGCAAGACATAGCGGAGCATGTCTTTGGATGGAGAGATGAAGTAGACACCTGCCCCGGCACCATCGATGTTCAAAGAACCATTGAAGTACATCCGTCAGTGGTCGGCAGTTATATCAGCTGGGGGCAAGTTGATGTCTGACCATTCCATGATGAAATCGACCAGGGCTTGAGACTTGACAGTCCTCCAGCTGTGAAATGTTGGCATGAACGTGCAGAGTTCTAACAAGTATTTAACAATGCAGCCGCTGGCGTCTCTGTTGCATAAGATGTCACCAAGTGGAGCTTCTGTGACCACCATGATCTTGTAAGCCTAGAAGTAGTGTAGGAGCTTCTGGACGTGGTTGTAACATTGCTTGGTTTCATTGAGAACCTCACTAACATAGTAAATTGGGCACTATACACCATAGACATGCTCGTGTTCCTCGTGCTCGACCACCATCATAGTACTAACCACATTGGTTGTGGCGGCTATGTAGAGGAGAAGCTCCTCACCTTCTCATGAAACTGTGAGTACTGGGGGGTCGCAAGATACTCCTTGAGCTGCTTGAAAGTTTGGTTGGCCTCTTTCGTCCACTCAAACTTCTCTTTTGCCTTGAGAAGCTTGAAAAAGGGGAGCCCTTTTTTGCCCATCCAGGAGATGTAGTGGCTCAGGGCCGCGATACACCCAGTGAGTTTCTATATGCCTTTGACACACTGTGGTAGTTGTAGATCCAACTCGATTTGGAACTTCTTAGGATTGGGGCATATACCATCCTGACTGACTACGTTGCCTAGCAAGACCCCGGAAGGAACGCCAAAGATACACTTGTTCAGGTTTAATTTCCATTGGAACTTATTAAGAGCCGCAAAAGTGCATTGGAGGTTATCGACCAGTGTATGGGACTCCCTGGTTTTCACCAGCACATCATCTACGTATGCCTCAACAAGGTCGTTGGCGATCTCATGATCGAGGTAGGCCTGGATGGCCCACTGGTAGGTAGCTCTGGCGTTCTTGAGGCCAAACAACATGATCATATAGCAGAAAACACCGAAGGGGTGATGAAGGCAGTCTTCTCCTGGTCCTCCTTCTTGAGGGCTATTTGATGATAACTCGAGTAGCAATCTAGGAAAGAGTGTAACTTGCAACCTAAGCCACTACATACAGAAACTAGTTTGCTTAGTTTGTGTTTGTGTTTCCATATTATGAGGATCTCCTAGTTTGCTTAGGAATCAAGCTAGTCCAACTATAGATAGGAGATGTAATCGTCTTGGATCAATCAATAAAAAAAGGGGTTAACCCTATCTTCCTCCTCTCCTCCCACCGCCACCGCCCTGCTCCTGTGCGCCGCCACCCACATGCATCGCCCCACAATGCACCGCCACCCATGCCACCACCCTCTCGCCCTGCCATGTGTCCCCTAGTCTTAGGCTAAAGATGACCAGAGATTCTAGTTTTATTTGTCGGCTATCTCTCTCATGCAATTCATTTTGTACCTTGGTGCACAGTTTGTGTTTTGGTTCTGACTTCAGTAGCTGTCTTAGATGGTGCTATAGCAGGAGTTATCTCTGCAAAATAGGGAAGAAATATTTTGTGTCATGTTGAAACACTGGACTCAAGATGACCATCTAGTTCTTGGATGGGAACGAGACATGAGATCCAAAAGATGCGGTGGTGGCGACCGAGCGGTCATCCACCTCGTCCAGCCCGGCGGCCACCACTTCGACATTACCGGCCACCAACACTGCCCGCTCTCCCCAACACTGCTCCCTTCTTCCCTACGGTGACCCCAGGCCGCTCGGAGGCCATGAGGTGGTCTGACAAAGTCAAGGTCTCAGATGTGTTCTTCGATGAAGATAGTGACGTTGAGTCAGCTCCACTGTGTTGTGGATCCCATCACAACATCATCTACTAGGGCTCTCTAGCACAAGTGGACTTGGAGGTAGGGGCCAATCCCTAGCCACACCCCCGTACTGTCAAGATGCAGCTGGCAGGGACTGTTGATCTGAATTGGGTCCAGGCTGAACGCCACCCCTCTACGAAGCGTGGGAAGAGGAAAAGAAAGCACCGCCACTAGTTGAGGGAGGAGCCCATCTGAGACCATGACCAGGGAGTCACCAGGGACTAGGCAGATGCTCATCACAGTCGTCCCTCCTCCGCAGACGACCGACAGCCAGTACACCTCTGCCTGAGCAGTCGTATCTCCCCAGGTGATCGTGAACCTATCCAACTTTGGCTCGGGCAGAGGATTCCTCGTCGGGGGCATCGTTGGGTGTCGACTCCGGATGCTGATGGCTGGTAGGAAGTCCTCAATTAGCAAGGTGATGGTCCGAGCCAAGCCCAAGAGCCAAGGAGATCAACAGGCAACATGCAGCACCGTCAAAAAATCCCTGACGCCCTACAGGATCGTTTCTTGAATTTCTTATCATTCACACATCGGATTGCTTCATGCCGACAACCTCTGTGCTTCTTGAACTATCATGGCATGAGGCACATGGTCCGCGATTGCAAGTGGCCATGCTCTCCCATGAGCAGCGAGTAGACCTACAATCCGACGAGGGATCGTTTCATCTGGGCATGACGCGGTTCAGGCAGTGATGACACACCAATTGGTTCACATGCCAATGACTCCACTCTATCTAACAGCAACACAAGAGCTTGAAGCCCCACCCCGAGTGGCCATGATCATCATCCCATGGACATCCAGAGGAGTGTTCATGGGAGAGTGCATGCATCATTCAATGCAGTGCTGCAATTGACGCTACTAAGGCCGGCCTGCGCTTCGCTGTGATGGCTATCGTCGCCACTATCACCGATGCATACAGCTCTCTTTGGGGCATTAATGGTGTTGAGGAATGGTCTTTTATTGTCAAGGGCTTCTACCCAAAGAATTTTCTCATCGATAGTAATTTTGAAGCAACCAAAGACAAGATTCTCCAGGCATCACATGTCCCCATTGCTGGTACCTTCCTGGTACTTCTGCTCTGGACACGGCTAGCACAAACTGAGGCAATCACCATGAAATTCAAGGTGGCCTTGGAGCTAGAAGGGATCCCTTCCCACGCATGGAGAGAGGACACGGCAGCCGAAATCCTAGAACCCAGCTGTTGGATTCATACTGTTGATCAGCAGACTGCAAGCAAGGCTGACATGACATCATTCAAATTGACTGCTTGGACAAATAATCCATGTACCATTCCCAAAGTCAAGTGGCTACATATCACCAAGAATGAAGTACTTGTGAGTGCTAAGGCTCCAACATTTGGCAACATACCTCCCTTCCTACGGTGGAAAGATGTCCAGGGTGGGTATCAGGTGCTTGTGCACCTCAAGAATATCCCCGAGTTTGAATTGGACGACCCAACACCTCCCAATGCAGATGATGGCGACAACAATCGTGGCTGAAATTTGGAGTAGAATATTCATAGAGGGGCAATACACTACATTCGAAGCTTTCCTACTGCCCATGGAATCGTGACGGCGAACCAAGGTCTTATGCACCACCTGGGGCGGCAGGCGGACGCGTCGAGCGATGTACTACCCAACTCAACGTTGCTCAGACTGCTCCTTCCACCAGCGTGTTCATAGACCTGTTGCCCATTGAGGTAAATGAAGGGAGGCTTGATGTTCACTGTGAGCCAGTAGACATTGCTGTTCATCTTGAATGCATGGATGGTGAGCCTGTGGCTGTGCAGCCGGCCTTGTGTTACCAACCCTAACCACGACACTTGATTATTTGGGATAGTTTGAGAATAAGGTCTCAAGCTCTGACATCACCGTCGCCCACCATCACCTACGCCACCAGTGAGGTTCACCAAAATGACCAAGTCTACCTCCTCCTCATGTAAACTCTCGTTACAAGAGAAGCTGCTATAGCTGTCTCAATTTGGGCCGCACAGGACCATCATTAATTCTTCCATGTTGGGCTGAAGATGAGCGCATTGGGCCGCCTGGCTTAGGCTTCCTTTCCTTCCATGACCTTGTCACCTTCTTTACTTGCTGCCTTCTCCATTGAGCTGGCGCCTTCTTGGTTCTTCACAACCGGCGCCTCACCATTAGCGTTAGCGATGGTGACATCCCCTCCTTCTTTAGAGGCATCTTGTCCCCAAGCTGGAGCCTGAGGAAACTGTTGACAAAGAGCTTGTTCATCTTTCCAAGTGCAAAGTTCAAGAGGAAGAAATGACCACTTGACCAGTACTTGTGGCACCATTTTGTCATGATCTTGATGAAGACGACTGTCCAAGATGTCTACTGGCACTGCAAGTGGTTAGTAGGATCTGGCAATACCTTACTGACAATAGTATGTGGTGGAACAGCTGTCTTGAGAAGAGAAACATGGAATACTAGGTGAATCTGGCAGTGTGTAGGCAGCTTAAGCTTGTATGCAGTTGGACCAATTCTGTCTAATACTTCAAATGGCCCAAAATACTTGAAAGCGAGTTTGTTAGATGATCTAGTTGCCAGGGAGGTTTGAACATATGGTTGTGCTTTGAGATACACTAAATCACCAACTAAAAATGATCTATCAGTTCTGTGCTTGTCAGACTGAGTCTTCATTTTGTGCTGAGCTCTGATCAGATGCTGCCTGACTAACTAATGCATGAACTCTCTATTCTCAAGCCATTCCTGAACATCATCATGGAGACAAATGTTTGAGATATTGATGCCAAAGTGTCTTGGATCATGTCTATACAGTACCTTGAAAGGACTGTGCCCCAGAGAAGAGTGATATGATGTATTATACCAATATTCAGCTAGAGCCACTTATGCCATTTGGTAGGACATGCTTGAACAAAGCACCTCAAATATGTTTCTAAGCACTGGTTGACTCTTTCTATTTGACCATCAGTTTGAGGATGATAAGCACTACTCAAGTGGAGATCAGTCTTAAGAGCCATAAACAATTCTTGCTAGAAATTGGTAGTAAATACTTTATCTCTATCAGAAACTATAGCCACAGGCAAGCCATGTAATTTGAAAACTTGGTCCATATAAGTAGCAGCGACTTGGGATGCAGTAAAAGGGTGATATAGGGGCAAGAAATGTGCATACCTGGAGAATTTATCAACCACCACCAAAATGCAGTTATAAGTTCCTAACTTGGTTAAAACCTCTATGAAGTCCATGGTGACCCTGTGCCAAGCACCATCAGGAACTGGTAATTAGAGCCAACAATCTTGGATAAGCCACTCTTTTAGACTTGGCCTATTGACAAATGGTGCATTGATGTATGAGTCCTTGATGTGACTCTTCATTTTAGTCCATGCAAAGATCTGTTTAGCTCTCTTATAAGTGACCTTAAAGCCTGAGTGACCACCAATAGCACTAGAATGCAAGGCTGAGATTAGCTTAAGTTGTAATGATGGAGATGCACCCACCTAGATTCTTCCTTTGTATCTAATTAGCCTATATTGTAAGGTGTACTGGCCATGAGGAGATACAACAGCTAACTCAGTTAACAATTTAATACTTTGAGGATCAGTATAGGAAGACTAAATTTCTTGTAACCAAATAGGTGTAACTGTAGATATGGCAGAAATCTCATAAGTGTCAGCAGTGGATACTCTGGACAAAGCATCTGCTATTTTGTTATCAGTGCCCTTCTTGTAAATGATCTTGTAATTGAGTCCCATCAGTTTGGTTAAAGCTTTGTGTTGCCAAGGAGTAGACAACCTTTGATCATCCAAATTAGTTAAGCTCTGTTGGTCAGTTAAGATGATGAACTGAGAGCATTGCAAATAGTGATACCACTGTTCCATAGCCATGAGTATAGCTAGGCATTCTTTTTCATAAGTGGAAAGACCATTGAG
>CM041638.1:26987222-27069088 GCA_023333625.1 Bothriochloa decipiens
GAAAAAATTTGAAGCATTCTACTTAGCTGATGTAAATGGTTTTATTGAAGCCGCTGAAAGACATGCTCTGATCAAGTAGACAAATGATATCTATTGTCCCTGTTGTGACTGTCGAAACCTTATAGTATGCAGTGATCCAAAAATGATAAGATCACACTTGGTTCAGCGGGGTTTCATGGAGAACTACAAGGTTTGGGACCATCATGGTGAGAGAAGTAGAGAGGCAAGGAACATGGGAGGGTTAGACAAAGCACCAGAATTAATGGAAGAAGACAATGGCACCCATCAGAACCAAATGCATAGTACTACTTCAGCAGATGATGATAGAGGTGGTGGACAAGGCAGTGGTGGGGAGGATGATCAGTTTTTTAATGCAAGGGAAGATGATCATGGTTAAGAGAATGACATGGATGAAGAAGAAGAAGCAGAGGACTTCCTGGACGACATGTTGCGCCATGTTGAATAAGAATTACTTTTGAAAGGGCTAAGCAACTTGGAGACGGTTGAGAAAGCAAGGAATGAACGTTTGTACCCAGAGGAAAAGGGATGTGAGAAAAGGTGGTCACTGCTACATTTTGTGCTGGACATACTGATTTGAAGGCTAACTATGGCTGGTCTGATAGGAGCTTCAACGACCTATTGACTTTGTTGGCTGCTGTGCTTCCTAAACCAAACTTTATGCCCACCAACACATATCAAGCGAGGAAGCTTATCAGTCCTCTGACAATGGGTTTGGAATGAATACATGTGTGTCCAAACCATTGTATCCTTTTTCATGGGGATTATTTTAAACACCTTGATAAATGTCCCCACTATGGTGCTAGTCGATACAAAAAGAATGACAATTGTAGTAGTGATGTAGTTAGTGGTACTGTCAGTGGGAATAAAAGAAAGAAGGGTGGAACTAACATTGTGAAAGAGGATGATAACACCATGTTACCTCCTAATGGTAGTAACCAAAGAAAAGTCCCTACATTGGTTATGTGGTATCTATTACCGATTGATCACTTGAGACATTTATTCTCAAACCCAAGGGACTCACAGCTGATGCGATGGTGGGCATCGTCAGATCACAAGAAAGGTGATTGAGTGCTACATCACCCATCCGATGCACAGCAGTGGAAGGACTTTGAGGAGAAGTACAAAAATTTCAGTGCAAATCCAAGAAATGTAAGGTTTGCTTTGAGCACTAATGGAATGAATCCTTTCGATGACAGGGCCAGCACATGGCCAGTTCTCCTATCAATATTAAACCTCCCTCCATGGTTGTGTATGAAGAGAAAGTATTTGTTGCTAACAATTTTAATATCAGGGCCAATACAACCTAGCATCAACATAGATGTTTTTCTTGAGCTGTTAATGGAAGAAATGCAGAAACTATGGAGGAAATCAATTACCATGTGGGATGCTCTTGTGAAGAGTACCTTCAATTTGAGAGCCATCATATTTGTTACTGTCACTGACCACCCAGAGTAGTTTCCCCTTTTAGGATAGATCAAAAGATTCACAGGATGCCCGGAATGCTTGGATGAAACTACATCTTAGTTCTTGGGTAACTCAAAAAAGGTAGTGTACATTCATACCTGACGCTTCTTAGCGGAAGGGCACAAGTACCGCAACAAGAAGTTGATGAGATACTTCATTGGTGGTACCATTGAGATAGGGTATGCGCCAGATAGGCGGAATGGGCACTATGTGTTTAAGATGGTGAAGAATGTCAAAGTCGTTTATGGTAAAAAGCAGAGGATGGCAAGCCCAACAAGAGAGACAAGCCTCTGATTGATGGCATGCCATTCAAGAAGATGTCCATCTTCTACAAGTACCTGGATTACTGGCCGGATTTGACCATGCGCCATGCCATCAACGGCATGCACGTCAAAAAGAATTTGTTTGATACCTTGATGCACATTCTAATGGATGTTAATTTGAAGAAGGATGGAGTGAAGTCATGGGAGGACCTAGTAAATTTGAAATATAGACCAGAACTTCACCCAAAAGACAAGGGGCAAAATAAATTCAGCCTTCCTGTAGCCAGCTACAACTTGAAAACTGTTGAGATACGAGGAATATGCACAAGCCTAAAGAGCTTAAAAGTGCCAACAAGTTTCTCCTCCAACATCAGGAGACTTGTCTTAATGAAAGACTTGTCATTAAAAGGTTACAATTCTCATGATTTCCATATGATGTTGACAGTGTTCCTTCTTATTGCTTTCAGGGCTATAAATCCCATATACGTGAAGATGGTGATCACCTGGATGTGCTATTTCTTGAATAGAATTGGGCAGAAGGAGACCCGTGAGGACGAACTACAAGATTTAAAAGGTTTTCATGGCGGAGACTATGGGCCAAATGGAGCAGTGCTTCCCACCATCTTTTTTCAATATGATGCCGCACCTCATGTTGCACATGGTTGACCAGGTGCAGTCGCTCGGTCCTATGTACTTGCATGAGATGTGGCCATACGAGAGATTCATGTCAGTTCTGAACCGCTATGTACACAATCATGCTCACCCTGAGGGATCCATGATAGAGAGATATTGTGCTAAAGAAGTCATTGAAGCTTGTCAAGATTACTTACGGGAAGAGGATAGACATGCGCTTGGTTTGCCTGTATCTCGTCATATGGGTAGGTTGACAGGGAAAGGCAGCAAGGGCAGAAAAACATTCATCGATAAGGAATACACTAATGTGGGAGAAGCACACTCCTGTGTGTTGCAATATTCACTTGCGCTCATAAGAGATACAAATCCTAGGCGCTCGGTGGAGCAGAAGCGTCACTTTTCTAAATGGCTTTAGGAACAAGATTTACCAGAAGATGAAACCATACAAGAATTGGTGAATGGGCCATCGTCCCAGGTCACATCTTGGCAGGCATATGATGTAAATGGATACACATTCTATACCAAAGGTAAGGATCGCTAGTTTGTGTGTCAAAACAGCGGGGTTCATGTTGAAAATGTTAATGCATTTGGGGAGGTTGAGACACACTATGGTTTCATAGAGGACATATGAGAATTGGAATATCAATCAGATATATATATGGTCATGTTTCGGTGTCCAATGGGTTAAAAATCCAAGAGGCATCGAGGTTGAGGATTTTGGTTTGACACGTGTCAACCTTGACAATGTAGGTTACAAGGATCACACTTGGGTTCCTGCTGATCGTGTTGCATAGGTTCTCTGTCATGTTGATCCTGCTAAACCAAAGATGCATGTGGTTATATCTAGGAAATAAAGGATCCTAGGAGTAGAAGGCACAGAGGATTTGGATGAGTACAGTCACTGCTATGAAATGCAACTATTCACTAACCTGCCAGACAAGATCAAGATTATAGAAGACAAGCTAGAAAAGATAGGTGTCATTCAGTACCTACGTACTGATATGGAGGCAAGAATTGTGTAACACATCTTAATTTTGATTTTCTGTTCTAGAACATTTATAATAATTTTAAGACCACGTAGCACTGATGTACTGATGAACTTATATATGTATTGTATTCCTGGTCCATTGTGCTATAAAAATTGTTATCTATCATGGCACCCTCATTCCCAAAATTAAAAAGACAAAGAATAAAAATTTTGGATCCCACAACGATGCAGCCACAGTGAAAGAAACAGTCAGGACTAAATACAGCAAACAAGCAAAATCAAAATTTTAGATCCGGAAGGTCCGGGGGCAAGGAAAACAAACGAGCAGGAGCGGCTCTCGCACGCGGTCATCTTCTACCTTCTATTAGTCTATTACTTTACCCCGTTGCGGAGACGACGATCGGCGGCAAGGAGGCATCGTGCCGGCAACCGTTGGTATGTGGAGTCACTATATATTCTGCTCCCTAATTTGGTGTGTGTGTGCGTGTTAGTTTTGGATCGATTCGTACAGATCTAATCTTGTTAAATATGACTCGTACAGATCTGATCTTGTTAAATATGACTTTTACAGATCTGATCTTGTTAAATAGTGCTTCTGATATGATTACAAAATAAAATTATCATTTTTGTCTAACATTAATTCAGGAGAAGACATGGCTGGACAGGTACCTCCACCAGATGTCATCTATGTGCATGACTATGGATTCCGACCAACCCTAGAACATGCACAACACCCGTATCCAAGCATAGTAAGCAACATTTGTCATCTGTATAAAATTTTATATATTATTTTTCTAATCTATATATATCTGAGTTCCAAATATAATATAGACAATTGACCCGATCCCCTGGTTTGAAAAGACACTCTCACACTTCCTTGTGGAAAATGTACAAGTTCAGAGATTCAACCCTAGTCCTTTATCGGGCGAGACAGGTATTCGAAGTCAAATTACCTTCTCTATGCTAGTTAGGTTGCCGGGACAACCTGATTATGTTGTAGTCGTACCAGTCATGGAGATTAGCAACCCGATGCCCTACAAGATCATGGCGGATAAACATGTTGTGCTGGCATGTCTATTGACACTTGCCAATCTTGGATATGAAATTCCTTCATTCTCCTCCATGTTGCTTGGAGCTTTGAATGAGGGCATCAATGATGTTGCGGCTTTTGTGCAAACATTGCAGCAAGGAACAAAAATAATGTGGTAAAGCTCGACATATATTCTATGTTTATTCGTATGTCTTTGTGCACATTCTTCTTCTCATGGATCTATTTGTTCCAATGACACTTTCCATGTTCACTAGTATGACTTAACCTATACGGTGTGTAGCTTTGAAGCCATTCTCAACTAGGTCATTCCTTGATTGGGTCCATTTGAATGGAAATATGATGGGCCAACACTGACTACAAGGGGATTCCAAGAACATGTGCATCTGACAAGGACTTCATTCTCAGATCGAGGTCCTTCTCCACCACTGCTAACCATCATTAGTAGACCTTGCTCATGATCTTGCGAAGCAAGGAAGAGTGCACTAGTCCACACGCTGCTCCACATCATTAATCGTCTAGACTATGCTATTAATGATCTGCACTTCGCCGAGTACATGGCCACCCGTGCTGGTGTCGAAGATTAATATGTAATTTACTTATGTTTGTATGAACCTTGTTAGTATGGTTTGTACTCTCTACTAAATTGTTATGGTTTGTACTCTCTACTAAATTGTTATGGTTTGTACTATGGTATTTAAGTTATGTTGGCATCATCTTTAACTTTCATTTCATCATAGGTTCGAATTGTGTCCGGTGTACTCATATTTTTCAATGCCGGATAGTGTTGCGAAGGGTCATGCAAGTCTACAATGTAGAATCTGTGACTGCAGGACGGTCCTAAGAAAAACAAAGTACCAACGCTGGACACAAATTTTCAATAGCCTTTTTGGCTACGGTACCTCTTTCGCTTTTATCAAGTGCCCCGACAATCATACCGCTTTCACTCGTTCCCCAACTACCCCGCTGTTGCGCTCGCCATTACCCCCATGGCTATTCAGCGCGCCACCCCCCATGGCTGTTCCGCTCGCCATCCCATGCGGTTGTCCCACTCGTAATCCCCGGTGGCTGTTTCGCTCGCCATCCCCCATTGCCAACACCGAAGCCATTACTCTCACCGTGTCCTTGACCCTCGAGCCGTGGCCGGTCCGTGTAGTCACATCGATCTGTGCCACCTACTGGTTGTAGCGCCACTGACACGCCACCCACGCCGCTGGCATTTGCGTGCATGCTGCCATCGCGCGCATTATCACGCCATGGTCGTGGGCCAACAAATCAACTGAGGAAAGTGACATCTTGGCTCCCTAGATCATGCATGCTACCTGTTCGATGACATGCTTGTATGTTGTCTATGTTGTTTAATCTAATCTCATGGCTTTCCCACACTAAACTCTTGCAGATGCCACAAAAGGGAAAGGAAAAGAATGCTGATGAGCAACCAAAGAAGAAGAGTAAGCCAGAAAAGCGCCGACCGAGAGAGGAAGATTCCAGAAACGGTCGAGGTCCTATGGAGCAATGAGGAATCCAAAGAGGGGGACAAGATCATCTGCCCAGCTAACAAATAGGGCAAGGAGACCCATGAGGTTACTCTAGATGGAGCGGAGTCAGCACAGTATACTGACGAGCAGATCACGCGGATGGAGAACTACCACAAGACACACCAGACCTCTATGTTTGCACCAGAAGATTGTGCACCTTATGCACTCCAACAACAGGGCCCTAGAACTAGAGGAGGTTCAATTTCTGCAGTTAGTGGCACAAAGAGGAAAAAATGGAGGAAAGGGTGAAGCAGAGTGGCCATACATTCCGTGACTTTATGAAATTTAGCTCAAAGAGGATCAAGGACATCAGGTTCTATGATGTTGCTTTATGGTTTCCTCAAGTTAGAGAGCGTGAAGCCAGCCCGGTGTTTTGGACTGTGACTCAGGAGAGCTTCCACTTGAGCTACTAGACCAGAGGCATTGCGCTAGCAGAACAGAGGCGCCTTGGCTGGTATGAACTTGAGAGAGTAGCAGGCATACCGATCCGTCCCCTGTTTGAGTGGTTCCCAGGATTCACTCGACTGTTCAGCAAGGTAGAAGTGGTTGTGCCTCATTGGGTGCGTCAGTTCTATGCTATAGTTTGGATCAACCTGTGGCGGGAATAGATTCAGCTAATGGTTTGTCGGTGTTTTGACCCCAGGGGCCAACACCAACGAGTAAATTCGTAATTGCGTGCTCCCTTAATCTGGTGGGTGATGCAAGAAGGACACAATGATTTATCCTGGTTCGGGCAAAGAAGGCCCTACATCCAGCGGGGGGATAGTTCGTGTTATCTTGCACCGAAGCGCTAGTACAGGGGTGAATACAAGCGGGTGTGAGAAGTGTGGGCTTGAGCTCGAGCGTTTCGGGCGCTTAGCTCTCTACATTGTCTCATGGTGTTGTTTTGTGATCTAAGCCTTAGCATATGAAGCTCTAGGATCTCTCTTATCTCTAATCCCCCATCCCCTATCCCAAGCCCTGGCGCCTCCTTTTATAGGTGAAGGAGAGGCACATGAGTACATTTTTTAGTGCTAACATGGTCGGTGACGTATGACGTTGATGCCAATCATGTCGGTGCCACTGTAGTGGCGTACATCGGTATGGGAAGCCCTGCGGTCGTCGCGTCAGTAGTTGTTGAAGTGCTGACCGAAGTTGTTGAAGTCTCGCTCGAGGGTTGGTGTGATGGCGTCGAGGGGCGACGGTCGAGGCCTTGGGTCGAGACGAGGGGCTCGAGTCGAGGGGGTCGAGGCTCATTGGATAAGGTTGAATCTCGGGATGTGCAGGGAATATGCGTCTCGAGGGGGTGCCAGACGGGGCACAGTGCTCGGTATAGCGCAGCAGTGAGGTACGATCCGTGGGATTCAAGGGTATGAGCGATAAAAGTAGGATTTGACTGCCATACCCGTAGCTGTTTTGATAACTGTGGCTGTATGGTTAGGTGAGAGCAGGTAAAATGCATTGAATGTGCCTAGATCCATACTAGGAGTAGGTAGCTGAGGGTTTTACCACGCTCGAGAGCTGCCCATTCGCACGGGTGAAGTTCCATCCTTGACGCTGGCCCATTCGCCTAGGCGGAGTTCCATCCTTGAGGGGTCACCCGAGTCGCACCCTCGAGAGTATAGTCTCGATGCGTACGGTGGTCCGTCGAGCAGGTTGTGGCTTTAGGCTGTCGACGCCCGTTCCTGGGGTGGTCCAGCATGCTTTAGTTTGTGGATTTTCGAGCGGTAATGAGGGATGCGTTGGAGGGCTTGTGTTGCTAACTTTGGGGATCCGCCCAGTTAAACGAGGGCTTAGGGTACCCCTTTCCTAGGTAACTAATAGTAGCCCCCTGAGCCTCTGCGCGAGTGCTGGCACTCGGGCAGGGGTCAAGAACCAGGAGCGAAGCGTGGCTCTGATTTTTTCATGGGGCGCGCGAGCGTTCCCCGTGGGGGTAGCCCCCGAGGCCTCAGAGGAATTGAAGAACTCCTTTGAGGGCTTTATTTGCCTTCGGTTTGGGGTGCTCATCCAGTCGGGTGCAAGCCTGAACTAGAGTCGTGGCGCTTTGTTGAGGGGTACGTAGGAACGTTGAGCCCCCGAGGGATTTTCAACCCTCTTTCGTCGAGGGGTGCCGAGCATGATTGAGCCTCCAAGCCTCGTGTGGCTGCATGAGTCCTTTTGATTGGACGTGAGGTGAGAAGCATCGGACTACCCTGGATAGGGCGAGCCTTGAAGTTCTCAGTGAGCTGATAGTGGGAAAATCCAAGTGAGAGCCTGTTCCTCGTTCGATAGAGGTCGGCAGGAGGCCCGGAGGTGGTCTCATTAAAGCAAAACGCATGGACCTATGGATACAGATTCCATTCGATAGGTCTCGGTGGCTCGATGCCTCCCTTCGGGGGATTCCATAAAAGTCCTAGCATTTCTCCTTGGATGTGTCCAAAGGGGTCTTGAGGGTTCGTTCTCGAGTGGGGCCTCATGTTGGCTCCCCCTTGGTCACCCCTGACTCATGTGCTCGAGAGCGGCTGTCGAACCCTGGTCGAGGGCCAGCCTTCGCTCCCTCGAGGCTTGTTGTGGGGCCGGAGCCCGTTTACCTTTTCCTGGAGAAATCCGCCGATAAGTAACGTTTGTTTTTCTTACCATCAGATGCTTCTTTTGAGGAGGAAGGTTAAACGGTGCGGTGATGGAGATCATGGTGGGCCCGGGCAATAGCTAATTGCCTGAGATGTGACACATGTATGCAGCCGAGAATCGAGGGGGAACGGTTAGGTAAACGCATTAACTGTGGGGAGTTACCTTTTTCTTCCACCAGATTCTGCCCGTTGCTCTTCCTGGGTATAAGACCAGAGGGGACAGGCGTTGTTTGCCCCTACCTTTGCCACATTGCCTTCACCATTGCTAGTGCTCCTGAGTCCCTGCTTTCCTACGTGTGAGGGTAGGAACTTACAGCAAGAAATCGTGATTGGGAACCTTCGTGGTTGCCCGTCCGCCGAGGAGATCTGTGTCGTTGCCGCTGCCGCCACATCCACCAATCAGATTAGTGCCACCGCTGCAGCCATGGCCCCATCCTCCAGCCTGCTGACCCCTGGCGCCTGTCAACCATGATGCGGCAGAGGTTGAACGAGCTGGTGAGAGAAGGACTTCTCCGCCCTGTCACCGATTCGACTCGACTGGAGTGGATCGCGCCTCCAAGGAGTCACCTGGAGCCAAGCCTGCCGAAGGGCTACGTGGTGAGCTTCCTCAAGTGCCACCGACATGGGCTCGGAGCGCCCCTGAGCGAGTTCATGCGGGGGCTGACAAACTTCTATAGTGTCGAGCTCCAACATTTCTCCCCCAACGCCATCTCCAACGCCGCCTTCTTTGTGGCCGTCTGTGAGGGCTACTTGGGGATGGCGCCACACTGGGAGCTGTGGCTCTACCTCTACAAGGGGGAGTGGTTCGCCTCTCCAGTGGGACCAGGCATGAGGCGGGTCGTCAGAGTGGGCTGCCTCAACTTTATGTTGAAGACCGGCAACTTGGAGGTGCCGTGCGAATACATCCCCATCGGGCTGATGTCCAACCACTCCCGGTGGGACGAGCAGTGGTTCTACCTCCACAACGACGGAGGCTACTCCCGCCGTACACCAGGAGGCTCATCTCCGAGCGGCCATTCAATTGGTCGCACGGTGTGACATGGGATCTCCAACCTCGACTTCGACCCCTCGTCACTGCTATGAAGACCCTTTGAGAGGCGGGCCTAACAGTGGGTGTGGTGGTCTCGGCCTTCCACCGTCGATGGGTGCTCCCCTTGATGGAGCGCCCACTACGGTTGGACGAGATGCTTCCCGTGGTTGCGCCCGAGGTGCTCGAGAGGTGCCGAATGTCCATTGAGGGGATGTCCACTGCGGAGGTCGTAGTGCAGGTGAAGGGGATGGTGGCAGGTTTGTTCAGGGCAGAGGACATTAACTACCTCCCTATGCGGCCGGAGGAGGGGTACCTCGACCTGGTAAGTGCCTAGACCCATGCCTTTTGTGTTTACATTTCGTCCCTTTTTCCTTACCCTTGTCCTTACAGTTGAGTGTTTCCATGAGGGGGAATCGACTACCAAAGATCGAGGCCCCCGATAAGGGAGGATGCTCCTGACCATCAGGTGAGACGCTTCGCCGCCCAGCAGGAATAAAGTGTAAGGATGAAAAGAAGAAGAAAAAGGACAAGGAGCTCCGGGAGCATGAAAAGCGCGAGAAGCGTCGTGTGGAGCAGAGGTGCGATGGGCTCCTGGAGAAGGAGTCTACCTCAGAGGATGAGGGAGATGAAGATGATGACAACGATGATGTCGAAGCGGTGGCGGGGCATCTTGAGCCCCTTCTGTCTGGTCCCTCCTGTACTGACCATCTTCTGATACAGGAGGATGCGTCAGAGCAGTGTGCCCCTCAGCCGGCGACGTCAGCCTCGGAGCACCAGCGAGGGAAAAGGTCAGCTGACCCCTCAACTCGGGGGGTTCACCCTCCTCCCATCGTACTCGCAGTGGAACCCCGCCCACTTCATCCCAGGAAACCCGAAACCGGTCATCGGCGCGGGCAGAGCAGAGCCGAGCCCAGGAGACCCCGTCGGAGCAGGGAGGCACGGCGACCCCACCGACAACCCCTAGCAGCCTTAGCCCTCGGAAGAGCTCGGCTTCGAGTGGGGCCTCTAGATCTGCTGGCGACTCGAGAGGGACCCGAAAGACCTCTATCCCCTTTGGGTAAGTGTTGTCGATTTAAGTCTCTTCTCTCTGCTTCCCCATTCTGCGGTTTATTAAGTTCTCTACTATCCTGCTTCCCATCTAGGCCAAAACGCCATATCGAGGAGGCGACCCTTACGCCGGTTAAGCGGCTCAAGGTGGAGGTGGCCGCAAAGACAAGGGCCCCGGTCACAGGTGCGACGTCAAGGCCCTTGGCACCATGGGAGGCGAAGTGGCTATCCTCAGCCCTCGGGGCTATGGCTCATGGTAGGCTGACGGGTTCTGTACTTGCTGCAAGGTCGAGCGACTCGGGGACCACGACAGGGGGCAACTCTGAGCTGGGGAAGATGTAGGAGGGAAGGAGCGCCTCCTCGATGTCGACGTCCGTGGTCCCTAAGCTTGACCTGGCACCAAGGAGTGGAGTCCCGACGTCGGGAGCTCCTGACCTAGGCCAACCCGAGGCTTCCATTTCCTTGCTTGAGGCGGGAGTCCCCGAGGGCCACGAGCCAGGAATGAAGGTAGCCCCCATCGACCTCGAGGGTGAGGAGGCCATCGAGGGTGAGGAGGTCATCGCACCTCCCTCCTTGATGGGGGAGCGGAAGCCGTGGCTAGTGGGCCTACACGAGCTGGAGAGCTAGTGGAAGCAGGAGCAAGAGGCCCTGTAGGAAGAGGAGCTACTACAGATGCAGTAGGAGGAGAAGAGGGAGCCACAGGAGCGGTAGGAGGAGGTGGAGCTGACCGGGGGCCGACCCCCACATCAGCAGGAGCAGCAGATGCCGCATGGGGAATCGACGTTGCCGGACTTGCCGGCGAAGGAGCTGCCCCAACCATTGGAGGCGGGGGAGGTCTCAGGACTCCCGTGGGTGTCCGTGATCACCCTCGATGAGCTGCTACAAGAAGCAGCACTGAAACCCTCAACGTAGCTCGAGGAGGAGACCTCAGCACCAAGCCCGCCGCCAGACGTGTCGATGGTGGACCTGCCGATGCCACAGGATGTGGTGTTGGAGGAAGCGATAGCCTTATCCCCTCCACCACCTCAGGAGGTGCCTGAGCCAGCCTCGAGCCAGCCACCGCAGCCGTCAGCCACGCCGTCGGAGGAGCCAGTGGTTTTCGGTCCGCAGGCGGAGAGGCCGGAGGAGACGGTTGCCGAGTTGGCGGAGTATCGTGGTGCCCCATGTGACGTGGCAGAGGAGAACGAGTCCTTGGCGTGAACCAAGGTTGAGGCGGTCCTCCCGCACTGGGGCAAGGAGCGCATCATGCTCTGGGAGCTCGGTGACTCCAGCGCTCCCGTGATCGTGATGGATGACCCGACGGAGGTCAAATGCTGGAAGGACGTGGAGTGGTCCCGGGTGTGGCTGCAGCACTTCCTCAAGCTGGGTGTCGAGCTTGTTGGGGATCTCGACCAGAGTCTCATGGTAAGTCCTTGTTTGGATCACGTATGGTTTTTGGCTTTTCCTGTATGGATCACCTTAACCCTCAATTTCCTGTTTCCAGGACTTGCGGAGGCATTCCCACTCCAAGTCATACTTCCTCCATGAGACGCAAAATAGCTGGGAGGAAGTGCTTCACCAACTCGAGGCCGGCCGATCTACACAGAGCAGGGTGGCCGAGGTCGAGGAGGAATTGAAGCAGGCCAAGGAGGAGGCTGCCCGGGCAAGGGAGGATGCCGGGGTAGCTCAAGGCGAAGCCGCCCGAGTCAAGGAGGAGCTCAAGTAGGACAAGGAGGAGGCCACCACGGCCAAGGGTGAGGTGGAGAAGGCCAAGAGCGAGGGCACTCGCGCCCAAGAGCATGTCAAGTTGCTCACGGAGGAGGCTCAAGGCTCCGTGGAGCGTATCCGCTTGCTCGAGGCCAATCTGGCTGAAGTCTCCATGGCGCGTGACACCCTCTCTGCCTTGATCAAGGAGGAGAAGGGTCAAGCCAACAGCCTGGAGACCAAGCTTGAGGCGATGAAGGCTACCCTTCAAGAGAAGGAGCAAGCCATCATCTTGGCTGGCGGCGCCCTCGAGACCCACCGGTGTGAGAAGACGGAGGTGACCTGAGCCTTCAAGGAGGCGCAGCAAGAGCGGGATGAGGTTTAGGTGGAGCGTGACGTTGTGCTGGGGGACCACAGCACCCTCGAGACCCACTGTGCCAGTAAGTTCCTTGGTGGGCTTCGGCCTATTCCTTCCCGTATGACTTGCTTAACCCTTGTTTTGTCTTTTAGGCCTGGAGGCCGAGCTGCTTTCCACTCAGGCCACCACCAAGGTGCTGCAAGAGAGCCTCGAGGCAGAGGGGGCGCTTCTCGGCAGGTCCAGGTCACCATCGATAGGCTCTCCACCTCCTGGGAGGTTGGGCCCATCGAGGAGGCCAAAGAAGACGTCCCGGGAGCCATGCTCGACAACCGGCTCTACTACCTTGACGCCACCCTTCGGGATCGCGTGCGGGAGGCGCTCCACACCGGCATGAAGTGCGCACTGGCGGTTGTTTCCTTTGACTTTGTCTTCGACTCTAGCAAGACAGGGTCTACCTCTTGCATGTATAATAATAAGTTTGAACTTATAATCGAAAGTACTTCTTATTTTTGTTATGCAAAAATGTACGAAACATGCGAGAATGTACAAGGGCATCGGTGCCCTAGGAGTAGAAACGACGTAGTTGTTTGATGTTCCATGTGTTGGTGAAGGGTTCGCTCTTGTTGTTCTTCTTCAAACCTTTGCTTGAGCCCCCGGCATCGACTGCCGGTGCCTTTCTCTTGTCTTTTTCATCGTCGAAGAAGGCCCTGACCACCTCCTCGCCAGTCGTGTAGTTGGCGACCACATCCATGAGTTCATCAACGGTGTCGGGGCGGTTGCGCCCCAACTCATGAACTAGGTTCTTGCAGGTCATACCCGCAACAAACACTAGAATGACGTCAAGATCAGAGATGTGGGGGAGTTCAGTACGAAGCTTGGAGAAACATTGAGCAAAGTCATGAAGAGATTCCCCTGATTTCTGCTTGTAGTTGTGCAGTCACGTAGGTGCCCTTGATGTTCCCCTCGAAGATCCGAACCAGGTCGACCTAGTCATGAATCTGGTCAGGGGAAAGCTCCTTGAGCCACCTACACACGGTGTTGGATAGGAACAGGGGAAGGTGATGTATGATCACGCGATCATCACGCGCTCTGCCTGCCTAACAAGCCAGTCGAAAATCGACTAGCCAGAGCTCGGGTTTGGTTTCGCCATTGTACTTAACGACGCTTGTGGGGGTTCAAAACTTGTCGGGCAGCCGGGCGTTGCGGATCATCCTACTGAAAACTAGGGGGCCCGGTGGCTCTGGGGCCCATCGGTCTTCATCGCTGTCATAACGTCCCCCACGATGGGTGCTGTACCCTCAATCCTTGGTGTCCCCATGTTTGCGCCTACGGTTCTCGATGATATCGAGGCGCGCATCACGTGGGGCGCGGTTGTCGATGATATGATCTTGGGCTGGTGTCTTCTTCGCTCGGGGGGCCGCCTCTTGATCGACCGAGCCCTCCCTTTTGGGCCAAGAGGGCTCGTCCTATGGTTTAGGAGCTGCCCCTCGATGCCTTGAGGCTGAGCTCTCAGCTTGCTGTACAACAGCAACTTGGAGGAGACCCTTCATCTTGCGTTGTACTCGTCGAGCTTGTGAGTTGGATGGCGCGGGCATATTGTAAAGAAGCATAGCCACCGCGACAACATTCTGGCTTGCTCGAGGGTAACGGTTGATGGGATGTTCGGGTGCCCCGCCCTCGTTGATCTGCCGGTTGACCTCTCGGGCCCTGGCTTGGGCTCTACCACCGGGTGGTGGTTGCTCCTGCTCGAGGGTTCGCTCGAGCTGGCGCAGTTGTTCCTGATCGTCGATGAGTTTAGCCTGCCACTCCCAAATTTGTGCCAGCTGTGCGTCCTGAACATCAGGATGGGGGCACGCCTCTCGGGGTGCGACTGGTTATCGAACCTCTGCTCTGGGGGGAGCCCCTCTCGCCGCAGCGACAGCCGCATCGGTCATCGGATCGACAGTGTCCTCACTAGAGGCAATGTCACCGTTGATGTGGAGACACTCATGGGTAGGGTCCCAATGGTCAGAGCCGGAGTCGGGGTCACCACAGTAGAAGATGGGGAATTGTCCCCGCGCCTCCTTCTGCAGCTGCTGTCGGAGTGTGCCGACGGTGTACCTTCGGGGGCCGGGTGCTCTCACGAAGCCCAAGTCCACGAAAGTCAGCATGACTGTCCCCACGTCCGTTATTACTTGAAAGAGGGTGCCTAGGCTGTCCCCTATCATGCTCATGTTGGCGCGGGTCAAGGTCGAGAACACCTTGGTGGAATTGTTGAGGCCAAATGGGAACCGTCGATGACGCTTGAACTGCTCGTGCGGAAGTAGGCTCGATGTTGTGGGGGTTGCGCGCATCGGGGAAGCTCTGTCGGGCTCCCTCAATGAGTGCATTGCGAAGGCAAAGTTGAGATTGTCGTGGAGCCCTGCCAGTCCATCCTCTGTTCCCAAACTCAGGTCAGATAATCCCCCAACAAGGGGCTGCTCATCACCGGTTAGGAGCGAGGGGAATGTAGCGGGCACCAATCTTGACTTAGGTTGATGGCGATGACGACACTGATCACGCCTCCTTCTGGTTGCGGCAGCATGGTGGCAAGACCGGTGAGTGCCCCTTCCTGAGCGTGAGGGTCACTGATCGAGAGCAGGGTCGTGTCATAGCCCTGTCCGAGGGACATGAACTCCAGGCTCCCAAACCAGATCACCATAGCGTGAGAAAGTGGTGAAACAGAATTGCCCATCTGGAAAGAATGGTGGGAAATCATTGGTAACACACAGAGCCCCTACCTGGCATGCCAACTATCGGTGTTTCGACCCCAGGGGCCAACACCAACGAGTAAACTCATAATTGCGTGCTCCCTTAATCCGGTGGGTGATGCAAGAAGGACACAGTGATTTATCCTAGTTCGGGCAAAGAAGGCCCTACGTCCAGCGGGGGGGATAGTTCATGTTATCTTGCACTGAAGCGCTAGTACAAGGGTGAATACAAGTGAGTGTGAGAAGTGTGAGCTTGAGCTCGAGCGTTTCGAGTGCTTAGCTCTCTACACTATCTCACGGTGTTGTTCTATGATCTAAGCCTTAGTGTATGAAGCTCTAGGATCTCTCTTATCTCCGATCCCCCATCCCCTATCCCAAGCCCTGGCGCCTCCTTTTATAGGCGAAGGAGAGGCACAGGAGTACATTTTTTAGTGCTAACATGGTCGGTGATGTATGACATTGATGCCGATCATGTCGGTGCCGCTATAGTGGCATACGTCGGTATGGGAAGCCCTGCGGCCATCGCGTCGGTAGTTGTTGAAGTGCTGACTGAAGTTGTTGAAGTCCTGCTCGAGGGTCAGCGTGACGGTCGAGGCCTTGGGTCAAGTTGAGAGGGTCGAGGCTCATCGGATAAGCTAGAATCTTGGGATATGCAGGGAATATGCATCTCGAGGGGGTGCTGGACGGGCCACAGTGCTCCGTATGGCGCAGTAGTGAGGTACAATCCGTGGGATTCTAGGGTATGGGTGGTAAAAGCAGGATTTGACTACCATACCCATAGCTGTTTCGATAACTATGGCCATATGGTTAGGCGGGAGCAGGTAAAATGCATTGAATGCACCTGGATCCGTACTAGGAGTAGGTAGCCGAGGGTTTTACCATGCTTAAGGGCTGCCCATTCGCACGGGTGAAGTTCTGTCCTCGAGGCAGGCCTGTTCACCCGGGCGGAGTTTCGTCCTTGAGTGGTCACCTGAGTCGCACCCTCGAGAATACAGTCTCGGTCCGTACGGTGGTCCGTCGAGCAAGTTGTGGCTTTGGGCTGTCGACGCCCATTCGTGGGCCGGTCCAGCATGCTTTAGTTTGTGGATTTCCAAGCGGTAATGAGGGATGTCGTTGGAGGGCTTGCGTTGCTGACTTCGGGGATCCGCCCAGTTAAACGAGGGCTTAGGTTACCCCTTTCCCAGGTAACCGACATGGTTCATGATCATATGATAGGATTTACCTAACTGAGCTCAAAAAGTGTCTTAGACTGGCTAAATCGGATAGGAGGCTGCATGAGATAGTTTATGGTGATGTGGATCCCCCGCGACGTGGGAGAGCTAGTGGTACCTTCCCTACAGACAAGCAGATATATCCTCTCTTCAAGCATCCCTTCCCCGATGGTTCTCTATGTACACCGGATCAACTGTGACTAGAAGTGCAAGTTTTACACATGGCTCTGAGGAAGACAGTCCTCCCTCATGGGGGAAACTGAGAGTCACTGACCAGCTTGCAGTAGTGTCTTCTCCTCTCCATTTGGAATGGAGAGGAGTTTGGCTTCTTGGACTTCATGTTGTGTGAGATTGAGGATGTCATTGCTGATGCTATCAGTGTTGGATGCCAGCAGGTGTACCCTCATATTATCTGTTATATCTTAAAGAGCTTTACCTAGTGTATTGCACAGAGGAGTACGAGGTGAGTGAGAATGTGCTTCTAATCTACCATCCAGCATTGATTGGCGATCGATGTCGTGGACAGCGTGCCCCAAGAGCCACTTAGGAACAAGAAGAGGATGCAACCCAAGATGAAGAGCTACAAACTGAGGCAGCATTGCAAGAGTTGACCACAGAGGGCAGTGACTACCTCACTACACCATCATGCCATGCACATGAACATGGGCCATTAGGGTATGGGCTTGGCATTGAAAATAGTGACATTGAGGCACATGTTACATCTGCCCCTCAGGTGACTCCAACGACGGTTCAGTAGCATCAGAGCTTGCCCAAATACTTAAAGCATTGACTGAGTCAAATGATAGAGCATCCAACCACTCACACAAGACATCAGAAGCAATGGTCATGATGCAAGAGCAAATGAAGCAGCAGTCACAGGTTCTTTCTCAAGCCTTGACAAATCAGCAGACACAGATGGCTCATATGTACATAGTGTTTAGTGGTTGCATAAGTCAGCTTTAGAATCACTCTGGGCTTCCACAACTGAACTTGCAAATCACTGCCCCAACTCAAGGACAGCCTCTGGCTATGTTGCCATCTAACCAAGAGATTGACGGTTACCTGCCTGCGCCACCCCTGACCTTCCCTCAATTTACAAACATTCAGACAGGTCTGCTAGCTGTCACTGCCAACTGTAGCAACTTGCACTACTAGTGCAGTATTGTTGAACTATTGTTGCTTTTACAAGTTGAACATGCATCCAGGAGCCCAATAATGTCTCCCACGAGGCTCACAATGGTAGCAAGGATAATTTCTCCCACAAGCTCAGCCCAATAGGAATGATTTCATCGCCCGCAGGTGAAGACCTATTGATGCTCCTTCAGATAGCAGTAGGTGAAATATGTTACTCCCCACATCCCAATGAATACACAATTATACATTAAAATAAATAAATATTTATGCTAAGTAATTAGGATCATCAGAAAGATCTTTAAGTCTAGTTGACGTAGCTTGACCGTCATGTTTCCCATAGTTGCATTATCAATGGGACGTAGGGAGTACCTGCTTAATTTAATCATTATAATTTTGTTACCACACCACTCCAGATTGGTACTTATTAAGCTATTGTTGCTCCTACAGATGAGACAACCTTGGAAGATCATAATGACGGCGACACCAAAGTCTCTAGCCCCACTGACACTACTAAGACGGCCGATGAGTATCACAATGACGGCAGCACCAATGTCTCCACCAACCCCACTGATACAGCTAAGATGCACCATGAGGTTCACAATGACAGTAGCACCTGATGTCAACTAGGGTTCCCAATCTTCCAAAAGGTTCTAATAACTCTTGATTTGGTGGAATCACGACACAATTCGATCCGGCTTCCGAACAACTCGGCTCTGAACCCCGCAATCGCAGCACCACGTCTCCTCTGGTTATCGACCATCGAAGCACAGTTGACCTCACCAAGAAGGCTGAGTCCTTTGCCTACTAATCAAAGAACACAAGCAAGAACATGAAAGAATGCTACCAATTGCAGATGAATGATTAATCTCACGAGTTGGGGTCTCACAAACCGACGGCGCAGCGAAACTGTTGTGAACAGAATAATCTAAGCAAAACCCAAACCCTAACTTGGGTGGAGGCAACTGACTTAAAGACTCTAGGGTCGTGCAAGACCCCCTGGACGCACCCCTATTGGGTTCCAACTCGATACACGGCCCAAAGACCAAAATACGACGTCGCAGCGCCAGAACAGATTCTGAATATCAACTTGCACAGACGATTCCTGATGACTCCTGATGAATTTGGGCCCTCAATAGGACTCATTGGAAAGGTCTTCTCGTCAGCTTTCTTTAGAGTATAAGAACGTCCAATTCTGAGTCCGTATGTGGCCTGGGCAACCATTTTAGTGCTGACTGGTCCTGGAGCCCGAGATAGACTCGAACTTGACATGTATTGGGCCTCCAACTTGGCTTGGACGCCGTTGCTGGCCTCCAAAGGTGGTGGCCAGGGTGGAGGACGTCCTAGGGCTTCCTTGATGTGTACTCCATCTTCTTTGGGCGTGCTCCGACTTGGGCTAGGATCCCACGGATGTATTCCGAGCCCATGACGATGAAGTAGCAGCCAGCAGATACAGTAGCAGTTTATCTTGATGATTCAGATGCCTTCCTGACATGATATTGAGGTGGGACTAGATCTATTGGAAAGCTTATCAAATAACCTTTCCAACAAGTGCTGATTCACCTCAATTGCATTTCGGACGGATGAGTTATAGCCTTCCCAATGAAGCATTGTCAGGCTGCTGATGAACCGAATGCAGGACTTTGATGAGCTAGCACATTGAAATACATTTATACCTGCAAACAAATAGTGACATGTACATGTGGAACCAAGTGAGTTACACCAAAAGTCACTATGCGAATATAGAACCGGGGTCACCTTATCAATGGTCGTATCTGAGGGTTTCATGTCCTCATCATTCTCCCCTTCTTGACAACAAACCGTCCTCGGTTTGAGTTTAGTTGGAGGACAAGTTCTAGGTTGTAGCCAACATTGCTCCCCTTCTTGAAATTTTACCTATTTCTTTATAACAAAATTTGTAGATCTTGACATGACATGATTATTTATATTGCAGCCCTCTAACTGATCATTTGTTTGCGTGGCAAAAGGAGATTTCAGATTTGAACAAATATAGACAAGATGCACCATATATTCTCCTTTACAATTATATTTGCCAATAAAATGATATGTACAATTCGACAACCATGGCAGTTCAGCACATTTAAATTTCTCTTCCAAAATACTAAGAGCACACAAAGTATCAAACTCTATATAACCCAAAGTATTTAGAGAAAACAATAATTTCTGCTCATCTTTTTTTGTATTAATTAGAAACAATTTCTTATTTTCAGCACAAGTATTTTCTCCCAAAACAAAGGAGTCATGCTCTTTCACAAGTTGTGGCATAGGGATAAACATAGCACTATCACACAACTCTTCTTTATCACAAAAATTAGTAGAACATTCATCATGTGACATAGGTAAATCAATTGAAGGTCCTACTATAGAATTATTAGCATCACTAGTGTCCTTTAAATGTTGCTCTATTGTAGCATGAGTGGTGGACAATTTTAGCACATCAAGAGAGCTCTTACCTGAGACATTTACCTGTTCTTTTTCTATCACCTTATCTTCAGGCTTCAAAGTGGAAGTGGGGTGTGGTGGTGGTGTGGAAGTGGGGTGTGGTGGTGGTGGTGAAGATGCTGCGGCAACTACCACGGTAGAAACTACCACTTGGCTGCTTATCATGGTCTCAACCTTTGCAATTGTTTGTTCCATCCTTGCTAATACCCGGTTGCTTTTGTTGTTAATGTCGATCTGGTTCTTTTGCTGATAACCCTGTAAATCTTTTTCTGCAAACAAAGCAAGCTGGAACAAACGGTTGACAGTATAGAACTCTTTTTCAAAAACAATATCTTGTATGTCATGTCTCAAACCACCAAAGAAGTGAACAATTTTATCTTCCATGTCCTCTACCATCCCACATCGTATTCTACACCTTTGAAACTCATCATAATATTCTTGGACAGACATATTACCTTGCTCTAAGCACTGTAATTTCTTGTGCAAATCATGTTTATAAGAAAGAGGAACAAATTTGTCACGCATTGCTTCTTTAAGTCTATCCCATGATTGAGGTTGTTGATGCAAATTGCCTAGCTCTCGCCACCAGAATTGAGCAAAATATGTAAATTCACAAGTAGCATGTTTAACTCTATCTATCCCGAGAACTAGATGGGTGTTAAATTCTTGTTCTACAACTATCTCCCAATCAAAATATGTGTCTCCATCATAAAGTCCAGAATAGGATGGAATGGTAAATTTACCTCTCTTACCATGATGATTAGAGTTTATATGTGATGGTTGGTTGTTGTCCATTTGGTCCATCCTTGTAAACTTTTGCTCCATGGTTTCCTGCAATCAACTTTTACAGAAACACATTGTTGATATTGTCAGAAATCAAATTAAATCCCTATCAACTTTTATGGGTTGGTGGAATCACTCCCTCACACCCGTCTTACCGAGTTGTTACCAAGTTCTTACCAACACAAACAGTGGATGGTGACCGATGGCTTGGTTGTGATACCTGTGAAGAAGTGGCACCAAGATTGCAAGGATCTTTTTCTGTACCGATCTGAAATATATATGTGGAGCTTTGGGAGGCTTAAAATATGGTAGCAAGGACAAACAATAATTTAATTCAGAAATTGCAAGATTGAAAAGTTTTCCCAAGCTTGTCTGTGTCGTCGGCCTAAACTCGTCGTGGACCTAGTTTAAGCGAGCACAACACAACTCAGCACAAGGACTCAAAAGGATGCAAGCACTTCTGAATTTTTTCACTCTTTTTTTATCCTTTTTTTATCTTCTTTTTTTTCTTTTTAATCCTTTACTTTTTTTGGTGCGGCTTTTTCTTTCTTTTTTTTTTGCACCTCTTGCCTTTTCTATATATATTTTTTGTTAGAATGCCGCAAGGTACAAGCTTCAAATATATCCTGTTGTACAATCTAATATGACGCAAGACTCAAATCCAAAGGATCCTAGCACGATGTCCAGGCTCAATAGCTATCCAGAAACCAACCGTGTATGCTAAAGAAGAATCCAGGTTGAACTTGATTTCTATAATATAAGGAAATAATAAAACTTTCCTATTCCTTGTCTCACGTAAGATTGAACTTTCTTTTTGCTCAAAACTTACACAAGGAACCAGAAACAATTAATCTATTACTCCCTTTTCCTTCTAATGATCACACGTTCTCAAATATGGATGATAAACCTGACGTATTTTTCTTTTCTCACGTAGAACCAAAAGCAACACTTCTTTCTTTTAACACAAAAGACAGGGCTGATGAGTATAGAACTAAAGACTCAAAACAAGTTCCAAAACGACCAACACGAAGACACTGCAAGGGACGACCGTTCAATAACGCAAACTGAAATAAAATAACTGCAGAGGCACAACGGTTTATAGGACAAGGGGAAAACAAGGATTAACACAAATATTTTTGTAGGGCAATTTTCTGGATTTATAGGACGAACAAAAACACAACTAATCTAGGGTAAATGTGAACTTGACGGTATACCTTAGCTCTAAATACCACTTGATAGAGACTAGGTTCCCGATCTTCCGTCAATTCAAGATAAACAACGATTTGGTGGAGCACGAGTTCTAATAACTCTCGATTTGGTGGAATCGTGACACAATTCGATCCGGCTTCCGAACAACTCAGCTCTGAACCCCGCAATCATAGCACCACGTCTCCTCTGGTTATCGACCATCGAAGCACAGTCGACCTCACCAAGAAGGCTGAGTCCTTTGCCTGCTAATCGAAGAACACAAGCAAGAACACGAAAGAATGCAACCAATTGCAGATGAATGATTAATCTCACGAGTTGGGGTCCCACAAACCGATGGTGTGACGAAACTGTTGTGAACAGAATAATCTAAGCAAAACGCAAACCCTAACTTGGGTGGAGGCTACTGACTTAAAGACTCTAGGGTCGTGCAAGACCCCCTGGACGCACCCCTATTGGGTTCCAACTCGATACACGGCCCAAAGACCAAAATTCAACGTCACAGCGCCGGAACAGATGGGTTTCATGTCCTCATCAGCACCAATGTCTCCACCAACGACGACGGCAGCACCAATGTCTCCACCAACCCTACCGACACTGCAAAGATGACCCTTGAGGATCACAATGACAGCGACACCAATGTCTCCACCAGCCCCCCTGAAACTACTAAGACTTCATTGGGAGCAGGTGTTTCGGATGGTACCTCGGATGCGTAGTGACACTGCAAAGACTTTGTTCTGCAAGACTTGTTATTTCTCTATTTCATTCATATGAGACTCAGATGCATGGTGACACTGCTAAGACTTTATTCTGTGAGACTTGTTATTTCTTTATTTCCTATGAGACTTGATATTTGGCATCTACTTGTAAGAACAAATATTTATGTTCCCTTTTGAGGTTCTCATGAGTTTCCAACAAACATATGTATGACAATACAATAGAGTAATAAATTTTCTAATATGACAGGACAGTCAGGTAACCAAACATAAGAAAATACCAGACTAGTATTTAATTGAATATATAAGCATATTACAATATAGGACTGTCCATTGATGCAAAACTGCTAAATGTCAAACAATTACTGATTTGGCCAGACCTAATTTTATCACCATTGACAATTGTCATAAACAAATTCCCTAATTACAATGAAAAATATGTGTTTATATGGCTACATATCATAATTCTTACACCCATAGCTATATCCTCCACAAAAAACTTCTCCATTATGCTTTCCTTGTCCCTTGCCCTCTTTCTATGAATTATGTCTACCAAAACCATGGCTACTATGCATGCTAGTATAGTGACAAGGAGTTTTGAAACACTTTTTTATAGGATCATGCTATTGGTGGAAGACTGAGTCCATAGTTTCACTTTCCATTGCGGTCCATGTGATCGTAGATATCATCTGTAAAATGTTGACCTCTAACATGAAGTCCTTTACATTTAATGACAAACATGACAAGTTTGAGGGGGCAAACCATTGTTATTTTAACCATAAATCGATATATAAGGCCTAGACACTCAATGTTTACAAAATAGTGATAAGGAGTGTGCCTTAGCTCTTGGCATTTCGTGCCCGCCATATATGGGTGGCCGGACAAAATCTATGAAGTCTGTCTCTATTGAAAGTTACATCATAGGACAGTCCTTGGGTGGACAAAAACAAAAGAAGTCCAGCCGGGTTCATTTGAGCACCGTCGAACAATCCGGTTTGTGGGCACAAACAGTCTAGCATGGGAAGATCAGAGAATGAAGGCAAATACGACATTTGGTAGATCAAACTGCCATCATCTTGACATATCGACCATAGGACCAAAACTATGGATTTAGCAAATTAATTATAGTCTTATCAACATAGGTGATACCGAGTTATTAACTACTCCCTCCGTTCTAAATTGTAGTTCACTTTTTTTGGTACACTCACTTTGCTATGTTTCTAGATCTCACTTCATACATAGCAAAGTGAGTGTCTAGATACACTCACTTTTGTCTAACTCACTTTCCTCACCAACATGACTTAGAGATTGCCCTGAAAATGAAGTACGCATGAGTTTGACAATTTTGTAATACCCCGTTAGGTGTGAGTTAGACAGGGGAAATAACATTCAGTTGAGATGGACAGTCCGACCATGTGAAAAACAAAATGGCCAGGGTATCTCACGTCAAGACATGCGTCTCCAGGAAAAACAAAAGTTGGGCCACTAGCATTGAGATTAGAAATAGTACAACTGCAGGCAATCATGGTTTGTTGAATGCATCCAAATAGTTCTATCTAGTTACCTCCTACACGATATGTTCAACATATATAGAACCACCAAATCCAGTACCAGGAGTTCTACTTCCAAGAGATGCTAGCTAAAATTATAATAACTCCCAAATGATGAAAACTAAAAAATAAATGACAACCACTTGGGCAAATATAAGGGCATCTTTAACTTCAAACGCACTATGTGTCATCTTCTGATCTGGTGCCGCAACAGGCTGCTCATCATTTGGTGGTGGGGGTGGTGCCATGAGAACAAGTTGTTCCTCAGGCTCATCATGAAGTGGTGGTGGGATGACAAAATTTGCCGTAGGCTCAGGAAGTTCTGGTTATGGCATGAGAACACCCTAAGTAGCATAGGAGGCTGCCCATGCTTCAGCTTCTATGTTGTACCTTTTATGACAGGCTCCGGTGAAGTGATCCACCTCAGCATGTGCCTGCTCCTAGCTGGTGTACACATTAGGGTGGTGACCAACGGTGACAACATACCACACCATATAGCTTTCTAATTTCTCACAAATATTAGAAATAAGAAATCAAAGTTATTTGTTAGCTGCAGATCGATATAATTAACTTCTTTCGTTCCAAATTGTAAGTTCTTTCAACATTTTAGAGTACATCCATTATTTTTGGCTATGCATCTAGATATATAATAATATGTCTTCATAGCAAAATGGTTTAGGGTTTAGTCAATTCAAGAGTTTACTTAATACTTCTATTTGGTTTGCTTACCAGACCCCATCAATTTATTTAAATAATCTCCAAAATCAAAATCTAAATATATTACACTAAACCCAAACCCTAAGTTTTCTAAAAAATTATAGCAATGAAACTATATATATCCAATTGGTACATATGAAAGAAATTAATTTTAATTAGCGAAACAAATACGTCAAAACATGTAATCAGAATCGTGGATCTGGCATACCACAGTGCGTGGATCGGAGAAGCATGCGCGAGGTGGAGAGGAGGCGCACTTGCTTGCTTGCCGGCTTGCTGAGGGGGATGGGGGGGCAGCGGGGAACGGCAGGGGCAGCGCTAGTGGTGCTACGGAGGAGCAAGGGGGTGGCGCCGGCGAGGTGGTGGAGCAACGGCGGGGGAAGTTTTGGACGAGAACAACGAGAATGGTGATTGACAATGAGCCTGGAGGCCCTTATCCGCTCATGAAGGGAAAATCGGTCCACAACTAAAAAAATGTAATAAACCTTCGGTAGGATTGTCTGGCGATGTAATAGAACCTAGCGCCGGACCGCTTTTACTTGGAGGGTTGCTCCCACTGTCCAAATTATGAGAAACTTCGGCTGCCGGTGGCATGTAATTTTCAGGGGCTATTAGTTTACATCAGCCACCTCTGGAAGTTGGTTTTCAGGGTCAGCTATCACAAGCAAACTGGCCCTGAAAATGTCTACGATGAAAATTTTCATAGTTCTGGCGGGAGGTTTTGAGTTTGCTACCAAATTTTTGTTGCCTTCATTTGCCCGCCTGTGGACTGCGGTCTCACATTTGTGCCGCCACCCCACACACTGTGCCACTTCCCCCTATACTACCTCTCTCTATGTCACCAGGAGCCAGCTGCTCTAGCACTCCCCTCTCGGCACGAATCCCCCTAGTTCTCCCTCGGTGATTCTGCCGAAGCTTCCTGCCGGTGCTTTCCCCCAGAGCTTCCCCCCGGGGCTTCGGAGCTCCACCCGGCGCTTCCCCTAGAGCTTCCCCCAAGAGCTCCCCTCGGCGTGCTAATCCCTGGAGCTCCCCCCGGGCCCGACATCCTTCCCCGAGCTCCCCTCGGCACTTCCCCTGGCCTTGTGCACCGCCTACTATTGGCATTCCTTACACCGCTTAAGTTAAGTTGTCATCCCCAACACGATGTATGAAATGTAGTTGTATTTATAATCTTAGCACTCATCATAAAATTAAATAAAAGGTTATCCGCAAGCACACAGATAATTACTTCCGTTATAGCATTTCAGCTAGAAAAGTTCTAGGTATCGTTATTTATAATTCACCACTAGGAAGGCAGGATGGAGGTATTGAGAATAAAGCTATAACTTACACTTGTGATAAGAGGTCTACTAGATCTTCTCAAAATAGGGATCATATCATAATAAAATAAGGATAATAATTCAACAATGTCTAAAGGAGGTTCCATGGAGCATTTTCCTTCTTAGGCGTGATTCTAGAAAGAACTAGAAAATAAAGATACATAACTCCTAGGGTTGATTATAACTATAGGTCATTGAGCTACATCAATTAGTGCAATTACATCTAGCTATCATTGTCAAAATAATCATATCCATACTCAAGAGACATTGCCAAGGTGGGTCATGAACATAGCAAGACGCCACCCCGCAACTATAGGCCTTACACAATCCTACATTTGGGGAGTGGACTACAGAGGACTCAACAAAGTTGTCACCTTCGTGATCTACCACATGGCCCGGAACATAGGGGGCACTCGCAGATAGACTTAACCTAGGCACCATGCCTACATTAATTCTACCACCCAGCCCTTGTACTTCAGGATGAGTGCTATACGAACAAGAGCATAAACACCAAACTACTCCAACTAAACTAGACATATAACCAACATAGGCAATGAACATTATAATTATGAATCTATTATTATAATGAGTCATGGTGAGGAACATAAACATGAACAAGAACAAGAACTAGAGGAATATTATGAATAAGAACACAATGAACTAGATTATGAACAAGACAATTAGACGATGAACTAGAAGATAAACACAAATAGATTAATACTGTTGAATACAAAGAGAGATACAAGACATTACGAAGCCTCCTTATGACTAGATCTAGAACCCAAGCGCTGCTTGCCTCCTCTAATTCCTATTCTTATGTTCTAGCTATGCCCTAGATGGCGGATGCTCTAGGTTATCCTTTCGAGGGACGACCCTGAACTGAATAATGATTATGATGATAGATGCTCTCCTCAGGGGGGTCTGCCCCTGCTTATATAGTCCAGTGGGATGAACCATGGCCCTTGGATCAAACCAACTTGAAACAATAGTCAAGATACGCTGTAGAGGTCGGTTGGAGACCGTCACACGAAGGAGGGCCCACTTGGCAGGGGAGCCAGGCCGACTAGCCTGACATGTGTGGTCAGCCGACCCTACCTGGTAGCCACCAGCCTTTCGTTTTGATATCGCGTCTTCTGGTGTCTTCTATGTCCTTCTAGTGCCTCTTTTTGATCCGTTTGTGCAATGAGTCATGTCGTAGATGGATTCTTTCCTTTCCTAGTTTCTGGATAGTCCCTGGAAAAATAATTTCACAGAGCTATGGAATTCTGTCAGTTTAGTCCTTGGTCTTGTGATGATGATGATTTCTTGGGCCTTCTAGAGTCTTCCGAGTTGTAACCATCGAGGACTTTCTCTCCGGTGCTCCAAATATGTCAGGTGATATGTTCGTTGTGATCATCTCGATGAGCTCTTCACAATGGTGTGCTCAGATTCCTTTCTTGAGATACTTTTATGATGAAATATTAAATATCCTGCTAAATAAGTGAGAGCAACACAACCCGTGGAACTCATTAGAATAAATCTCTACTTCCTTACTTTATCTTTCAATTAAGGCCTTATCCTAGATCAGTTGACAATTAAAAATTAGAGTTAATTCATGTCAACAAGTTCCCCCAAGCTTACTTTTTGCTAGTCCCTTAGCAAAAACTATGTATGATGTTGGATCAGGAGTTGCTATAATGCCTTCACACCTTAAAATACTTATGTGTTTAAACAAGAACTCTCCCTTGGATTAGACTCAACTACTCCGATCTTCAAACTTACCCATATTACCGTTGACCATGGAGCTTATAGCTTTCACTTGGGTCTTGAGTAAATGAAAAGTGGAACAATCAAGTTAAGCACCATTCTCCACACTCTTTGATCAACCTTTATCATGGGGTTTTGTAAAATTTTTGAAATAAAACTCAGAGATCCTATGCATGATCCTTTCAGGTCTCTCATTTTATGGTATTTGTGGATCCTCACCAAGGCAATAATGGTGGTTTGCCTTCTCTCCTCTAGTATATGTCGTATTTTTGGACTTAGGCAGATTAGCATCATGCATTCTCTCTTCCTCACCTAGACTAATAAAAATATCTGGAGTTCATAGATGGGACTGGAGACAGCTTACTTGTAATATGTCACACCCTGGTTTCCAAGGAAGACCAGAGGTCGTCATATGTGTGCCCAGGAAGTCCACACATACAACAGAAAATAGATAAATATCAGAAACCATGTATATTATAGCGGAAACATATATATTTAAAACTTACACTTATCAGAGTAACGCGGAATATTGGCTAAGACTTCTCTTCAGTCTTCATTCTTCTCAGGGACTGTTGACTGGGGGCTTCGTATGCCAAACACTTCCAATACCCAATTTCTTTATCCTTCCTTTGAGAAACACTTTACTATAAACTATAGCAAGGGTGAGTTCCATGTCAAAACTCAGCAAGTACAGGTGGAAAGTAATGACATGCATGGCTTATACAAAGGTAAGGCTGAAAGGTAAACTGCGGTAGCATTTTAAATGTAGCAATTAAGATTTAACAAGTTGCAACCTATTCTCTAATCATCTTGGTTGAAACACCCAACCCCTTTATTAAGGATGAAGTAGTATTTAATGAATCATTTATCATCACAGATATAAACATATATCATTACACATTAAACATGAGATAGCCATCTCAAGGGAACACTGGATAGCCATCCTGATAAAACCCAAGGTAGCAACCTCAACAACATCACCATGATTTCACAGCTTAAACCATTTGGCTAATCATGCGAGGATCTGGGTCGCTCGTGACCATGGGCACGGACAATATACCAATTTTAACTCTGTGTAGAGGTGTACACTTTCGCTCTAGATTGTGATTACTCTTTTTGCCCAAGGGGATCAGCCTCTTAGCCTATTACCGAGATAGGCCGGCAGAGGTCACAACGAGGCTTTTCACAGGGTCATAGACAGTGACAACTTGCTAGCCTTGAGTCTAAGCGTATGGGCAACTTCACTGTTAGGCCACCCCCATCACGGATCCCTAGCCCCTCCCATACTACAACTTGTAAACAAACCCCAGCGACCATAGCTATAGCCACCCGTCGGTAAGCTGTCCGACCTGCCCATGATGGTCCTACTAATCGACCAAGCCAGTGCCCATTAGCCTAGAGATGTACGGAAGTCCCAGCTTGCCGCTCCATGAATAGGACCTTAAGGGGGAGGAGATACAGATACCCTCATCAACAAGAGTCCCACTAGCATCTGTTTCCCCCGTCTTTCATCGCCAACCAACGATGCGGAACAACATCAATTTCTCCAACGGTCGAAGCCAAGAGCCCACGGCTCCAAAATATTTTAAGAAGCAAGTTTTATCTTCATTAGGTAGGTGAAAGGTGAGGTAGAGCACTAGCAACCTATTGACCTATCAACTAAAAACCCCATAGGTGATATATGGATAGAGTGGCTAGTAATCCCTATGGTTTGCTGATTTAAGACACATGCAATGTATTAATTAAAAGTGAATAGGTGCGATATGATCAAAGGGTTCCTGCACTTGCCTTAAATCCAAAGTCTAGCTGCTCTTCTGGCCTCCAGCTTCAGCTGCACTTGTCGGTCCTCAGCTCTTAGTCTTCAGCGTTAACAAACCGCTCTTCGTCTAGTCGCAGCAACCAAGCAACACAAACAGACAAACAAAATAGAAAAGACTAAGAACAATACACCAACCAAAGGGGAAGCTAAAGACACAACAGTCTAAATGGCAAAACTTGGTGCTATGATCGTAAGAGCGCAAGAACGACAAACGATGGAGCTATCATTAAAGAGAACACGACTATTAAGGTAAATGCAACATAACAGAGAGATAAACTATAATATTGATTCCATTTATTAAATAAAGCAAGGTATTGGACATTTACGAGAAAACACAGAGTTAACTCAATTAAATTACAAAGCAGGGTTAAACCTTAGTCATACTTTATTTATAAGCAATTATATTATCTAAGCCAATTAAACATTCATAAAAAATAAAGCTTAGAACAGGTGAGAGCATTAAAGAAACATCATATGCTTAAATATTAACCTAAGCAGGACATAAATGACAAGACATGTTGATATTAAACTTAGAGCATTTATGATTCAAGGTTGAACTAAACAAGCCATTAACGAAAAGGAATTATTGCTAAAATTAATCACATTAGCATAAATGGACGATGTGAATATAAACTAAATTACTTTTATAAATTATAAAGGATATTGAGTCATTATTAACCAGGTTAATATGATATAACATGTGAGAACACTTAATGAAGAATGACATGTTTCCAAGGTAACTCTAAGCAAGTCATAATTAATAAAGAAGCATTTAAGTTGGTACTAGTCATATTGATAGGCATGTATGAAAACTCAAGGTACAAACCTAAATTACTTTTATACAAGAGAGCATACATTAATTAATAAATAAGATTACTTATATAACACATGATGTGACAACCATTATTGATAACAAGCAACATACGTTGACATGATCGCAACACAAGGACAACGAAAGCATAGCCCTAGGTTGCTTTTATTTAGTTGAGCATCAACTAATTATTTCACAAGTGAACGAGATTAAATGCACAGACATATGACATCATGAAGATCATTATTAAAATAAAGCTTAAGGTCGACACGGTCATAACACAACGAGATCGGAAATATAAAACCCTAGATTACTTTTAATTAGAAAACTATTAAATAAATATTCATTAAATTATATTTAACCAAATAAATTCATAAATTGGTGACATGATAAACTTTACTACTCTTGCGTAGATCACAACAACACAAAACTAACACAACTAGAATCGCTCAAATCGGAGTTAAAACGGTGAAACGGCAGAGATTATACGATCAGTGGCAAAACTGTAAAAATATTGCTTGGTGGCAAAGTCGTAAATACCTCGTCTTCTACCTCTGTCCATCTTCCTCTCCAGGCCATGGCCACGGCAGCCAGGCTGCAGCTCACACCGGGGAAGGGGCTTCGGCCCTAGCCTGCTAGACGGTCGGCGGCGGCCTGCTACGGCCGGCGGCGGCCCGCTGTGGCCTACTGTGGCCGGCGGCGGGCAGCTGCGGCCTGCTATGGCTTGGCCCGTTGGGCAGAACAAATTTTTGATATTTTTGAAAATCCTATGGGTATGATATTTTTTGAAAATCCTATGGGTATGATATTTTTTTGATGTTCACTCCCAGTGTAGGAGCAGAACAAATTTTTGAGGTGGATCTAAATAGGTTTATATGGTGGTGTGTACTTCCAGAGTAGAAGTAGCAAGGGGAGCAAAGTGTGTGTGAATCTTGATTTTAACCATATGACAAGTTCCTAAGGATCAGACACGGTTAGACTAAACTCAATGCATACAAATAGCCAAATCAGTAAGGAAATCTTTCCTATTCTAATAAAGCATGTTTATATGGCTGTGGTAGGAATTTAAACTCTCATCATGCAGGATCTCATCATGTGGTAATTTTAAGTTTTCAAAATAAATACCCAGGACTCTAGTATCACTTGGAACATGGAAAACAGCAGCTCAAACCATCTTATATCAGACTCCCCAATCACCTAGACTTAGGTCAAGCATTCGCTACCCACAAATCTCAGGTTCAGAGCAAATCTTCATATCAAAACAATTTCATCCAAAACTCAGGAGGGTGTAAGGTTAAAAGTAAAGTACTTTAAAGGAATTATGGCAGAGCAACTATTCATCATCTCCAAGCATACAAAAATTTCCTAGAGCTTCAATTTTTAAGGCAGGTTAGACTTGTATACTCTCTTGAAAAGTAACTAAAAGCATATATATTCTAAATAGGTAAAACTTTTTATTTGGTTTTATTGATTATGCATTTATTTTTGAAAATAGCAAAACTCAAATAAACTAATTATAAGATAGTAATACTTAGCTAGATACACGGGGATGCTTCTCCCCCAAGTTAGATGTTGACATAGTCATTCAGCTTGTTAGCAGAGACATTCTTCATCTTGTCGGATTTCTCCAAGGTTGATGTAAATATCAATGTGCCCTTCAAATCCTATTGAGCTTAAATAAGAAACAAAGCTTGTGGAATTGATTAAGTATTAGAAAAAGTAAACCTTCCTTGTTTGCCTAGAGCCTTCCAGAACTTTCTTTCAATATTTTTGAGAAGTTATTATTTATGCAAGAGCAAACTTATTTTTGTGCCACCATAGTAAACAAAGATTTACATGGGCCTTAAGGTTTTTGTGTTTTGGATTTTTTAGATGTAGAAAGATAATACAACAATATTTTTATTTTATTTTTCTAATAAAAACATGCTTATGATAAAGAAAATATGCTAATGCAAAGATTTATGCAAAGAAGTAAATATGCAAAGAACTATGCAAGTAATTAAATATGCAGATAACTATCATATTTACCTTTTAGTGAAGGTTCAGAGTTTTCGATCCGTCGAACTGGACCTTCCCAATTCAAGCACTTGAGGAGGTGTTCGATGAGGACTGATCCTTCCTTACCTTATCTTCTTCAATTTTAGGTTCTTGATGATCTGATGAATTAGGGGATAATGATCCTCTTCTTGTGCTGGAGCGTTTGTTGGTTGTATTTCTTTCTTCTTCCATACTTTTCTTATTTTTGGCTCTTTTCATGGATCTCCAAGGTAGCTATCTCCTTCATTACCTTGTCCTCTTGATTAGACTCTTCTTCCTTGATGACCTTCTTTCTTTGACGTTGAGAGCGACGCCTTCCATTCCTATTCTTCTTGGATTTCTCACAAATAATATAATCATTAAAGTAACAACGCACCTTTTTCTTAGAAAAATGGAAGTGAATCTCTCCTTGCTTCATATAGATAATTGTATTGGTGGTATAATGGAACAATCTCCCTAGGATGAGGTGAACGTCATCTTCTTCTCCCATGTCCAGAACCATGAAGTCGGCAACAACCTCTTGATCCCTGATCTTGATGGCTACGTCCTTGGCTATTCCTTCTAGAAACCAGAACGATTGATCTACGAGCTACAGCTGCAAATATGTTGGGTGTATTTTGATATAAATGTTTATACGTTACCATGGACATTATGCTGACACTTGAGCTAATGTCACAGAATGTCTTATAGAAGGTACTTTCCTTAATCGTACAATCTATGGTAGGTACTCTAGGATCTTCAAAACGTATCGAGGGAAGAGTATTCTCATGGGGTGGTTCCATAGTGTTGACCATCCAAACTGGATCTTGAACAGTTGGCTTTGCTTTCCCTTTCTTGTTGTTGTTCTTCGGAGTAGGTAGTATACCTTCATAGGTGTTGACATTCTTCTTGACTTGAGCTTTCTTCTCTGGAATCTTGTTCTTCTTCATTGGGGCTTTGCTCTTCTTTGTTGGGGCATTGTTTGTCGGTGTCTTGACCCGGGGCCTAGCACCAACAAGTAACTACATGCTGCGTGCTCCCTAATCCAGATGGTGATGCAAGAAGAACACACAATTTTTATCCTGGTTTGGGCAAAGAAGGCCCTACGTCCAGTGGGGGAGAGAGTTGTATTATCCTACACTGAGGTGCTTGTACAGGGCTAATACAAGCAAGTGTATATGAACTTGGGGCAGCGAGCAAGGCCTAAGCCTAGAAGCACTATGCCTAAGCCCTGCAGCTAGAGTACTCGAATTTCTCTAAGCGTTGTCTGTTGCTTCTTTGATCGTTGTTCTCTCGATCCCGGAATCTAGTCCCTGGCATCCCCTTTTATAGGCCAAGGGGAGGCTCAGGTGTACAAGAGTGCTTAAAGCTGTCATAGGTGATGATGTCGAGGGGTTGATGTCGTTCATGTCATGGCCCCTATAGAGACGTGCGCCAGGCATGGCTTGCCCTGTAGCGACATGCTTGGAGTTGATGGCCATCCTTCATGCGTGTCATGATGATGCCCGTAGGGGTCAGTGAAAGACCCTTCCCATGCTGGGACGTGCGAATCCCTATAGATGTGGCGTCGAGAGTTGTTAGAGCGCTGACCGGAGGTGTCGAAGTCTAACTCGAGGGGTGGCCGAGAGGGGTCGAGGCCTAGATGGATAAGGCCAAGCCCCGGGAAATGCGGTATAGATATTGGTAAATGTGCCTTGAGGGGGCGCCTGATAGCGTACAGTGCTCGGTATGGCATCGTAGCATAGTACAAACCACCGATTCCCTGGGTATGGGCGGTAAAAGGAGGATTTGACCGTTGTACCCGGCCACTGTGACCGCGCTGTTGCCATGAGGTTAGGCAGGAGTTGGCGGATGCATTTATTACCCTAGATTCATACAGAAAGTAGGTGAGCCAAAGGGGGAGTGGCAATCGACAGGGAGTCGTCCACCCGCGCGGAGGTCCGTCACACGACGGGGGTTTGGCCGCCCACGATGCGCTCCGTCACCCTGATGGGGGGTCATCCGCTTGGGGGGCATCTGTCATTCGAGGCTTCCCGTCAAGTGGGAGATTGTCTTGACTTGGATGCTGCTCGTGGGCTGACCCAGCATGGCTCGATGTAAGCTAGTGGACCTTTGTTCCTCAGGCTGGTTGCGGGCTTTTTTGGGTTTAATTGTTCGGGGGTAACTCTCCTGGGTAGAGGTTTAGGGTACCCCTTACCTAGGTACCCCACATTGTTCTTCTTTTCTTCCATGGACTTGTCAAAATTCAAGTAATCATATGGGTGCTGAGGGTGAACTCGGTTGGTGTACGTACGGTTCTTGAAATTGAATCTTTCCTTATTCTCCCCTATGGTGAAACAGATCTTGGCGCTATCGGCGTAGATGATGACTTTAGCTGAGCTGAGGAATGGTCTTCCCAAAATGATTGGTTCTCTTTCATCCCCTCCTGTTTCTATTACCACAAAGTCTAGCACTAAAGATGAGTGTCCAACTCCTACAAGCACATCTTCAAGGATTCCCTTGGGGTAGCACAGTGATTGATCTGCAAGGTGCAAACACATGGTTGTGTACAACAAAGGGTTACCATGAATTTTCTCATATATTACCTTAGGCATAATGTTGATACCTACTCCTAGATCACAGACAGCTTCTTCAAACTCATGATTTCCAATGTGAATGGGGATGACGGGTCTTCCTGGACCTCCTTTTTTCTCTGGATATTTGCCATCCGGCCACCACTGTAGTCTTGGTGGAGATATGAAATACTCTCCTACATTGAAAATGTCTACAAGATTCATAGTTTCTAATTCTTTTAGATTCCTTGAAATCTTACCTTTTTTGGTCACACATATTGAAGCTGCTAACTAAGAAAGTTGTGATTCCATCATCTTATTAAAGCTAAGTTGATTCTTTATGGCAAAAGTAAAGTTATCCATTCTATTGTTTATTGTTTCAAGAACTTTATCATTGGAAGCTATCTTTCTAGACATATTCTCAATAACTTTATTTTAATTAGCAATCATATCTCTCAAAGGTGGTTGGTTGAAGTTATTACCTTGGTAGTTACCTTGGGAATTACCTTGATTATTACCTTGATAATTGGGCCTTTGTTGATTCCACCCTTGACTCTGTTGGTTCCATCCTTGAGTCTGTTGGGGACGAAAGTTGGAGTTGTTGTTGATGTAGTTGACATCTCCTAGGACTTTAGGATATTTGCTTCCCATCTGGCCAGTGCTTCCACACTCTTCACAAGTCATGCGAGAGTCTCGGATGTGCATGACTTCCTTCTTTTTTTGATCTCTTTCATCAAGCTCCTTCATGAGTAGGTCCATCTTAGTAGACAACATGTCTACCTCTTTGACTTCATGCATTCCTCCTCTCTTGTGTGGTTGGGTGCATTCTTTGTTCCATCCCTGGTTAGAAGCTATCTTCTCAACAAGAGCGATTGCCTCAAGAATAGTGAGTGACAAGAACGATCCTCCAGCAGTAGCATCAATGTTCTCACGGGCACTTGTAGTGAGCCCATGGTAAAATGTTTGCATAAGTAACTAATCTTTCATCCCGTGGTGAGGGCATTCTGCAATGTAATCTTGAAAGTGCTCCCATGCCTCAGGGACAGATTCATCATACTACTGTTGAAAAGTTGAGATCTTTGCACGTAGGGCATTCATCTTGCCTACGGGAAAGAACTTTGCTAGGAAAGCAGTGGAATAGGCATTCTAAGTAGTATTTCTATCTTTGTTCACATAGAACCACTGCTTTGCCCTTCCCAAGAGTGAGAATGGGAATAGGCAGAGTAGTGTGGCATCTCTTGAGACTCCTTTTATGCTAAAGGTGCTGTAAATCTCTAGGATGTGTTGGAGGTGAGCATTTGCATCCTCATGTGCTTTCCCACAAAACTAGTTTGCGTGCACCATGTTGAGCAAAGCTGGCTTGAGCTTGAATCCATCATCTCCCACATTGACTGTTGGTCCAGTCCTAATATTGGCAGTTGTTGCAACAGAGAATTCATGGAGAGTCTTGTCAGCCATTGCTTCAAACAATGGTGTTGAGCTACTTGCTGGTTGGTTTCTGGCAAAGTGGTTGGGATCTTCAGCATCCTTTTTGAGTAAAGATCAATAGTATATCTCAATTATCAAATGTGTTAGATTATTCCTAGATATTCAATTTCCTTCTATAGACCTCCATTACCTTCCCCGGCAACGACACCAGAAATGCTTGTTGGCATTCCTTACACCGCTTAAGTTAAGTTGTCATCCCTAACACCATGTAAGAAATATGGTTGTATTTATAATCTTAGCACTCATCATAAAATTAAATAAAAGGTTATCCGTAAGCGCACAGATAAATATCCCTGTTGTAGCATTTCACCAAGGAAAGTTCCAGGTACCGTTATTTATAATTCACCACTAGGAAGGCAGGATGGAGGTATTGAGAATAAAGCTATAACTTACACTTGTGATAAGAGGTCTACTAGATCTTCTCAAAATAGGGATCATATCATAATAAAATAAGGATAATAATTCAACAATGTCTAAAGGAGGTTCCACGGAGCATTTTCCTTCTTAGGCGTGATTCTAGAAAGAACTAGGAAATAAAGATACATAACTCCTAGGGTTGATTATAACTATAGGTCATTGAGCTACATCAATTAGTGCAATTACATCTAGCTATCATTGTCAAAATAATCATATCCATACTCAAGAGACATTGCCAAGGTGGGTCATGAACATAGCAAGAGGCCACCCCGCAACTATAGGCCTTACACAATCCTACATTTGGGGAGTGGACTACAAAGGACTCAACGAAGTTGTCACCTTCGCGATCTACCACATGGCCCAGAACATAGGGGGCACTCGCAGATAGACTTAACCTAGGCACCATGCCTACATTAATTCTACCACCCAGCCCTTGTACTTCAGGATGAGTGCTATACGAACAAGAGCATAAACACCAAATTACTCCAACTAAACTAGACATATAACCAACATAGGCAATGAACATTATAATTATGAATATATTATTATAACAAGTCATGGTGAGGAACATAAACATGAACAATAACAAGAACTAGAGGAATATTACGAATAAGTACACAATGAACTAGATGATGAACTAGACAATTAGACGATGAACTAGAAGATAAACACAATGTACTAGAAACACAAATAGATTAATACTGTTGAATACAAAGAGAGATACAAGACATTACCAAGCCTCCTTATGACTAGATCTGGAGCCCAAGCGATGCTTGCCTCCTCTAATTCCTATTCTTATGTTCTAGCTATGCCCTAGATGGTGGATGCTCTAGGTTATCCTTTTGAAGGATGACCCTAAACTGAATCTGCAATGAGACAGGCAGTGAAAAGTTTTTGACATTGGAGGTGGGAACTAAATATTAATTTTTGGCTGTAGAATCATACGCCATTCAAAAAGATCGAGGAGATCAAACCCAATCAATGGGAAAGGTTCTATCAAGCGAAGAGGACACCTGAGGCATTAGCCTTGAGTGACAACAACAGGGAGCTAGTGAAGAAAAACATACACCCTCATAGTCTCAGCTTGGCTAGATATGCCGTGAGGATTAAAGATTAGAAAGCAGATGCAGAGGCTCATAAGCAAGCTAGTCTGCCATATAAATATGATGGATTGGACGATCGATCACACTTCTGGGCTAGAGCAAGGGAAGCTAAGGACAAAAAACTAGGGAAGTAGCAATCCATGATGCACATACTGTAGAAGCCATGGAGGCCATAATTGATCTTGCTCAGAAGAAATTAAAAGGTGACTTTATACCAAGATGAGAGGTGGATGAGCTTAGTATGGCCCTAGGCAACAAGGAACACCCTGGCCGTTGCAGGGGGGTCCTCCAAGTTAGGATTTAAGAATGGTTTTCCATAGGAAGTGACAATGTATAAACAAGGACATGGTAAAAGGACGAGCTTTTCTAGCATCTTTGCAAGAAGGTGGATGAAGATATTGATGCAAAGATGAGTAAATTACAAGCTGGTGAAGATTGTTCCATGGGGATGTCAGCACCAGTGCCAAGTAGTGTTGCATCAATCACAGTTGAGACTTTCCCTATGGTTAGCATGATGGAGCCTAACCGTGTGCTCTGCACATACATTATGGCAGGGTGGGGAAGACTATACTGGCTGCAACTGGAACAGCTTATCCAGGACTTGGTTTGCACTCTGGAGTACTGCTGCCTGATTATGCAAGGGTTAAAGTCCTCTCAGTTTCTCAGCATCATCTTCGATATGAAGTTGTTATCCCTTGTGATGGTGTGATGTGCTTAGGCAACCTTTTAGGCTATTGGATTGCATGGCAATGATGAGACATTGTGCTGTTAACCCTCCCATCGGGTGTAGCTGCTCCATTAAGGTGTCAGCTAGAACACCAACCTGAAAGATGTCTCATGGATGAAGCATATGTGCAGCACCAGACACCGACATATGTGCAGCAGTCTAAATATGGTCAGCAGGGTGATTTGATCATGAAGGATGCAGTATGCCAGCCTAATGAAGATGCCAGCTTCTCCTTTTCAGAATTATTGATGGAAGGAATGATTGTAGGAAAGCCAGTAACAACCGATCAGTATGCGGAATTGACTACAACTCCCACAACATGTGGCAATGAAGGGGTGAATCATGATGAGGCCCAGGACGGAACACAACAAGTGTTAGGGGTGTTGGCGGTCCTTATGGATCATTTCTAAACCACCAATTTAGACTAAAAAGAAGAAAGACAAACATATTCTAGCACATATGCCTTTACTACTAACAAGTTCCACTTGTACCTCTAGTATTCATGTTTTATAGGTTGAAGGTGCAACAAGTGGAAATACGCAACATAATGGAGAAAGTGCAAAAAAAAGCAAAAGTCGAATTCAGCAAATGCGCAAACAAGAAATACAAAGGAGCCCAGCTTCGGTACATACCTAGGCCTGAACGTAACCACGGGAGAGGTCCAGACCCAGGGAGGAGCCAACCACCCGAAGATGGTGGCCAGATGGCCCCACCAGGGGGCGGCGGTCCCGGGGGCGACCGCACCCCCAGTGGGCCCTCCCAACCCCAGCTTTCTCAGGTGGTGCCCAAGGCGGTTCCCTCAAGGCGGTTTCACCTCCTTCCATATTTGTGGAGGCTGAACCGTCCTAGTTTAGCTATAAAAGAGAGGGATCTCCTTCATTCTAAACACACATCATTTTGGAGTCATTCACCTCACACCTCTCACTTGTATCTTTAGAGTAGTATTAGTAGTTTGTGAGCAAGGAAAGAGCTATCAAGGAGAGCTTGTCTCCTTGGAGGAAAAGGATCATCTTGGTATGAATACAATTTGGTTTTCTTCCATGAGCAAGTTCTTATCATACTTGTATAATCATGCATATGAACTAGAGTATAGTTATGACATGTTATGAACATAATATATGATATAGTATACAGTTTATGTATTATGTTCTTGACTTGTTCATCTTCGTTCTTCATCGTTCATCGAATTAGTACGAATAGAGGAAGAACTAGGGATGAGGTGATGGTTCATCGTGCCTTCTTGGTTGCTCTTAACCTAGCCTGACAATCCGAAGGGTTGGGGTCCATGGGGGTTAGGAATTGTTTCCAATTACATGGGCATGGTGCTCGGGTAGGCGTGGATCGGTGAATGTGTTTGTCGGTGTTTCGACCCCGGGGGTCAACACCAACGAGTAAATTCATAATTGCGTGCTCCCTTAATCTAGTGGATGATGCAAGAAGGACACGGCGATTTATCCTGGTTCGGGCAAAGAAGGCCCTACGTCCAGCGGGGGGATAGTTCGTGTTATCTTGCACCAAAGCGCTAGTACAAGGGTGAATACAAGCGGGTGTGGGAAGTGTGGGCTTGAGCTCGAGCGTTTCGGGCGCTTAGCTCTCTACACTGTCTCATGGTGTTGTTCTATGATCTAAGCCTTAGCGTGTGATGCTTCCAGATCCTCCTCTGTTTCTCCCTCCCTAGCTAAAGTCCTGGCACCTCCTTTTATAAGTGAAGGAGGGGTACAGGAGTACATGCTTTTAGGGCTCATGTGGTTGGTGACATATGACGTTGATGCCGATCATGTCGGTGCTGCTGTAGAGGTGTACATCGGCATGGGAGGTCCTGCAACCGTCGCGTCGGGAGTTGTTGAAGTGTTGACTGGAGTTGTTGAAGTCCCGCTTGAGGGTCGGCGTGACAGAGCCGAGGGGCGATGGTCGAGGCCTCAGGTCGAGTCGAGGGGGTCGAGGCCCCTCGGATAAGGCCAAATCCTGGGAGATGCGGGGAGGAGGTACGATCCACAGGATTCCAGGGTATGGTATGGCGTGACCGTGAAGTACAATCTGTGGGATTCCAGGGTATGGGCGGTAAAAGCAGGATTCGACTGCCATGCTCACAACTGTTTTGGTAACTGTGGCCATACGGTTAGGTGGGAGTAGGTAAAATGCATTGAATGCGCTGGATCCATACGGGGAGTAGGTAGCCAAGGGGTATACTATGCTCGAGGGTTGCCTATTCGCACAGGCGAAGTTCCATCCTTAAGGACAGGCTCGTTCGCTCGAGTGCAGTTCTGTCCGCGAGGCCGGCCCGTTCGCCTGGGTGAAGTTCCATCCTCGAGGGGTCACCTGAACTGTACCCTCGAGCGTATAGTCTCGGTCTGCGCGATAGCCCGTCGAGCAGGCTGTGGCTTCGGGCTGTGAACGCCTGTTCGGGAGTTGGCCCAGTATGCCTTAGCCTGTGGGCTTTCGAGCGATAGTGAGGGACATCGTTGGAGGGTTTGCGTTGCTGACCTCGGGGATTAGTCCTGTTAATTGAGGGTTTGGGGTACCTCTTTCCCAGATCCACGACAGTAGCCCCCCGAGCCTCTACGTGAGTGGTGGCACTCAGGCAGGGGGTTAGGAGTCAGGAGCGAGGTGCGACTCGGATTTTTCTATGGGGCGTGCGAGGGCCTTATTTTTCTTCAGTCAAGGGGTGCTCGTCCAGTCGGGTGTGGACCTAAACTGGAGTCATGGCGCTTTGCCGAGGGGTACGTAGGAATGTTGAGCCCCTGGGGGATTTTTGACCCTCTTTCATCGAGGGGTGCCGGGCACGGTCAAGCCCCCGAGCCTCGTGCGGCTGGGGCATTGCCGGCCTTAGCATTCCTCTCACAAGTCCTTTTGATCAGACATGAGGCAAGAAGCGTCGGACTACCCTCGATAGGGCGAGCCTCGAAGTTCTCAGTGAGCTGGTAATGGGAAAATCCAAGTGAGAGCCTGATCCTCGTTTGATAGAGGTTGGCTGGAGGCCCAGAGGCGGTCTCATTAAAGCAAAACGCAATGGACCTATGGATACCGATTCCATTCGATAGGTCTCAGTGGCTCGATGCCTCCCTTTGGGGGATTCCATAAAAGTCCATAGCATTTCACCTTGGATATGTCCAAAGGGGTCTCGAGAGTTAGTTCTCGAGCGGGGCCTCGTGTTGGCTCCCCCTTGGTCACCCCTGACTCGGGTGCTCAAGGGCGGCTATCGAACCCTGGTTGAGGGCCAGCCTTCGCTTCCTCGAGGCTTGTTGTGGGGCCGGAGCCCATTTACCTTCTCCTGCAAGAGTCCGTCGGCGAGCAACATTTATTTTTCTTACCGTTAGATGCGTCTTTTGAGGAGGAGGCTTAAACAGTGCAGTGGTGGAGATCGTGGTGGGCCCGAGCAATGGCTTGTTACCTGAGGTGCAACTCGTGTATCCGGCCGAGGATCGAGGGGGAACGGGTAGGTAAGCACATCAATTGCAGGGAGTTACCTTTTTCTACTGCTGGATTCTGCCCGTTGCTCTTCCTGGGTATAAAACCAAGAGGGACAGGCACTGTTCACCCCTGGTTTTGCCTTCCTGCCTTCTCCACCACTAGTGCTCCTGAGTTCCTGCTTTCCTGTGTGCGAGGGTAGGAGCTTAGAGCAGGAAATCATGATTGGGAACCTTCCTGGCTGTCCGTCCGCCGAGGAGGTCTGCATCGTCACTGCCGTCGCCACGTCCACCGAACAGATTCGTGCCGCTGCCACTGCCATGGCCCCCATCTTTCAGCTGGCGGAACCCTGGCGCCCGTCGACCGTGACACAGCAGAGGTTGAACGAGCTGGTAAGAGAGGGACTTCTCTGCCCCATCACCGATCCGACTCGATCTGAGTGGATCGCGTCGTCGAGGGGCCACCCAAAGCCAAACCCACCGAAGGGCTACGTGGTGAGCTTCCTCAAGTACCACCGGCACGGGCTCAGAGCGCCCCTGAGCGAGTTCATGCGGGGCTGACGAACTTCTATGGTGTCAAGCTCCAACACTTCTCCCCCAATGCCATCTCCAACACCACCATCTTCGTGGCCGTCTGTGAGGGCTACTTAGGGATGGTGCCTCATTGGGAGCTGTGGCTCCATCTCTACAAGGGGGAGTGGTTCACCTCTCTGATGGGGTCAGGCATGAGGTGGATCATCAGAGTGGGCTGCCTCAACTTCATGATGAAGATAGGCAAGTCAGAGGTGCCGTGCGAGTACATCCCCATCGGGTTGATGTCCAACCATTCCCGGTGGGACGAGCAATGGTTCTACCTCTACAATGACGGAGGCTACCTCCCGCCGTACACCGGGTGGCTCATCACCGAGCGACCATTCAACTGGCCACATGGTGTGATGGGGGATCTTCAACGTCCACTTCGTCCCCTTGTCGCCGTGACGAGGACCCTTCGAGAGGCGGGCCTGACGGCGGGTATGGTGGTCTTGGCCTTCCACGGTCGACGGGTGCTCCCCCTAATGGAGCGCCCGCTGCAGTTGGATGAGATGCTCCCCGAGGTAGCGCCCGAGGTGCTCCAGAAGTGCCGGATGTCCAGTGAGGGGATATCCGCCGTGGAGATCGTTGCACGGGTGAAGGGGATGGTTGCGGGTTCGTTCAGGGCAGAGGACGTCAACCACCTCCCCATGCGGCTGGAGGAGGGGTGTCTCGACCTGGTGAGTGCCTCGACCCATGCCTTTCATGTTTAGGTTTTGTCCCCTTTTTTCCTTACTCTTGTCCTCACGACCAAATGTTTTCGTGGAGGGGAGAATCGACTACCGGAGATCGAGGCCCCGTTGAGGGAGGATGCTCCCGATCGTCAGGTGAGATGCTTCAACGCCTAGCAGGAAAAGAGGTGCAAGGATGAGGAGAAGAAGAAAAAGGACAAGAAGCTCTAGGAGCACGAAAAGCGCGAGAAGCGTCATGTGCAGCAGAGGTGCGACAGGCTCCCAGAGGAGGAGTCTCCCTTCAAGGATGAGGGAGATGATGCCCCTTCTGCCTGGTCCCTCTCGACTGACCATCTTCTGGTGCAGGAAGGTGCGTCGGAGCAGCGCGCCCCTCAGCCGATGACTATGGCCTCGGAGCGCTAGCGAGGGGAAAGGTTGACCACCCCCTCGACTCGGGGGGTTCGTCCTCCTCCCGTCGTGCTTGTGGTGGGACCCTGCCCACTTCGACCCGGGAGACCCGGTCCCGGTCATCGACGCGGGCGGAGCAGGGTCGTGCCTAGGAGGTCTGTCAGAGCAGGGAGGCACGGTGACCTCATCGACAGCCCCTAGTAGCCCTAGCCCTGGGAAGAGGTCGGCCTCGGGTGGGGCCTCGAGGTCTGCTGGAAACTCGAGGGGGACCCAAAAGGCCTCTATCCCCTTTGGGTAAGTGTTATCGATTTAAGTCTCTTCTCGTTGCTTCCCTATTCTGCGGTTCATTACCTTCTCTACTATCCTGCTTTCTGTCCAGTCCATAGCGCCGCATCGAGGGGGCGACCCTTGCGCCGGCTAAGAGGCTTAGGGTGGACGCGGCCATGAAGATGAGGGCCTTGGCCACAGGTGCGACGTCGAGGCCCTTGGCACCATGGGAGGCAAGGTGGCTATCCTTAGCCCTCGGGGCTATGGCTCGCAATAGGCTGATGGGTTCTGTTCTTGCTGCAGGGTCGAGCAACTCGAGGGCTATGATGGGCAGCGACTCTGAGACGAGGAAGACACAAGAGGGGAGCGCCTCCCTCATGTCGATGTCCATGCTCCCCGATCTTGGCCCGGCGCTAGAGAGTGGAGCCCCGGTGTCGGGAGCCCCTGACCTAGGCCAGCTCGAGGTCTCTGCTTCCATGCCCGAGGCAGGAGCCCCCGAGGGCCACGAGACGGGAATGGAGGTAGCCCTCATCAACCTCAAGGGTGAGGAGGCCATCACCCCTCCCCCTTCGACGAGGGAGCGAAAGCCGTGGCCGATAGGGCTATGTGAGTTGGAGGCTTAGCGGAAGCAGGAGCTGCCACGAATGCAGCAGGAGGAGAAGGAGCTGCAGCAGCGGTAGGAGGAGGAGGTGACCGGGGAATGGCCCCAACACAATTAGGAGCAGCAGATGCCGCCAGGGGACGTGACGCTGCCGGACCTATCGGCGCAGCAGCCACCCAAGCCGTCGGAGGGGGAGGAGACCTCGGGACTCCCAAAATAGTGGGTGTCCATGATCACCCTCAATGAGCTGCTATAAGAAGTGGCACTAAAACTCTCAATGCAGCTCGAGGAGGAGACGTCGACACCGAGCCCACCGGCACCACAGGACGTGGTGTTGGAGGAAGCGATGGCCTTGTCCCCTCTGTTGCCTCAGGAGATGCATGAGCCAGCGTCGAGCCAGCCACCACAGCTATCAGCCGTGCCGTCAGAGGAGCCAGCGATTTTTGGTCCGCAGGCGAAGCGGTCGAAGGAGACGGCGGCCGCCATCATGTTTGGGGCTCCTGGCATGTTGAGGAGGAGGTCGACGTCTGACCCCGGGCTAGGAGGCACCGGCGCTGCGTCGGAGTTCCCCACCTTGGCCGAGTTGGCGGAGCACCACGGCACCCCACGCGACGTGGCGGAGGAGATCAAGTCCTTGGCATGAACCAAGGTCAAGACGCTCTTCTCTCATTGGGGCAAGGAGCATGTCTTGCTCTGGGAGCTTGGTGACTCCAGCACTCCCAGAATTGAGATGGATGACCCGACGGAGGTCGAGCACTGGGAGGGCATGGAGCAGTCCCGAGCATGGCTGCGGCACTTCCTCAAGCTGGGTGTCGAGCTTGTTGGGGATCTCGACCAGAGTCTCGTGGTAAGTCCCCGTTTGGATCACATACGGTTTTTGGCTTTTCCCGTATGGATCGCCTTAACCCTTGATTTCCTGTTTCTAGGACTTGCGGAGGCATTCCCACTCCAAGTCATACTTCCTCCATGAAACGCATAACAGCCGGGAGGAAGTGCTTTGCCAACTAAAGGCCGGCCGTTCTACGCAGAGCAGGGTGGCTGAGGTCGAGGAGGAGGTGAAGCGGGCTAGGTAGGAGGCCGCCAGGGCCAAGGAGGAGGCCGCCCAGGCGAAGGAGGATGCCGATGCAGCTCAAGGCAAAGCCGCCCAAGTCAAGGAGGACCTCCGGTGGGTCAAGGAGGAGGTAGATGCGACCAGGGGCGAAGCAGAGGAGGCCAAGAGTGATGGCACTCACGCTCAAGAGCACGTCAAGCTGCTCACGGAGGAGGCCCGAGGCTCCGTGGAACGTATCTACTCGCTCGAGGCCAGTCTGGCTTAGGTCTCCATGAAGCGTGACACACACTCCACCTTGTTCAAGGAGGAGAAAGGTCAAGCCGATAGCCTGGACGCCAAGCTCGAGGCAATGAAGGCTACCCTTCTAGAGATGGAGCAAGCCATCATCTTGGCTGGTGGCACCCTTGAGACCCTCCGGTGCGAGAAGATTGACTTGACTCGGGCTTTCAAGGAGGCCTAGCGGGAGCGAGACGAGGCTCGGGAGGAGCGCGACACCATGCTGGAGGACCGCAGTGCCCTCCAGACCCGCTGTGCCAATGAGTTCCTTGGTGGACTTTGACCTTTTTCTTTCCGTGTGACTTGTTTAACTCTTGTTTTGTCTTTCAGGCCTTGAGTCCAAGCTTCTCTCCACTCAGGCCACCGTCAAGGTGCTACAGGAGAGCCTCATGGCAGAGGGGGCGCTTCTCGGTAGGTTTTGGGTTGCCATCAACAGGCTCTGTACCTCCTGGGAGGTCGAGCCCGTCGAGGTGGCTGAAGAAGATGTCCCGAGGGCCACGCTCATCGACCGGCTCTACCACCTCAACGCCACCCTTTGGGATCGCGTGTGGGAGGCGCTACACACTGGCATGAAGCGTGCACTGGCAGTGGTTTCCTCCAGCTTCATCTTCGACAAGGACATCATTGCCCAAGGCTTCGTCCCCGACATCTCAAAGACCGATGCCGAGAACGAGGAGCGATGCCGAGGGTTGATCCAGGATGCCAAGAGGCCAGGGGAAGCGCTGGCAAAGCTGTTCGAGGATGAAGTCCTCCCCCCAAAGATGAATGGCACACCCTCGAGAAGGGCGATGACGGAGACGACAGAGCGGGCCTGTAGGACAAAACTGGGTGAAGGTGCCCGTGTAAATAAGTTAGTGTTTGTAACTTATATTCAGTATGGCCTCGGGGGCCTTTAAAACTTCTATGCATCTATCATAATGCATTTGGATATTTCAAGTTCGAGCCTTCTCTGTTTTCTTTTGCCTATATTTTGCTTTTTTGACTAAGTGTTCGACGCGTGCTCGTATCCCTTGAGGGGGGAGCGACTAGAGGCACCATAGCCCAGAGGTGTAGGAGAGCTCCCGGCTCGACTGCCCTCGACCCTTAGGGAATTCGAGGTGTTTTCTTCTTAGTCATGAAGCACGTCGAAGCGAAGGAAAGAAGAGACGCTCGAGCTTTGATCATCTGACCTTTGCTTTTCGACTAAGTGTTCGACGCATGCTTGTATCCCTCGAGGGGGAGTGAGTAGAGGTACCGTAGCCTTGGGGCATAGGAGAGCTCTTGGCTCGACAGCCCTCATCGACCTCAAGGGAGGTTGAGGCGCTTTCTACTTAGTTACGAAGCAAAAGGAGACGCTCAATTTTTTGAAAAATTGTTCATATTTTTAGGGACTTAGGGGGTTCCCCCCCGTTAGCCCCAGAGAGGCTTGACTCTGATGAGACAGGGTTGAGGCTACCTCTTGCATGTACAATAATGAGTTTGAACTTATAATCGAAAGTACTTATATTTGTCATGCGAAAATGTATGAAACATGCGAGAATGTACAAGGGTATCGATGCCCTAGGGGTAGAAATGACGTAGCTGTTCGATGTTCCATGCATTGGTGAAGGTTTTGCCCTTGTTGTTCGCTAGCTTGTACGTTCCAGGCTTCAGCACCTCAGCTACGGTGTATGGGCCTTCCCATGATGGAGTCAGCTTGTGACATCCCTTGTTGCTCTGACGTCGACGTAGGACGAGGTCTCCAACTTGGAAGTCCCTCGAGTGCACATGCTTGTTGTGGTAGCGTTGAAGCTTCTGCTGATACCTCACGGAGTGAATCAGCGTCATGTCTCAACCTTCCTTGAGCTGGTCGACGGCGTTTGCGAGGGCTTCTTCATTGGTTTGCTCGTTGTAGGCCTTTAGTCGAGGGGAACCATACTCGAGATCTATGGGGAGGACGGCCTCGGACCCATAGACCAAGAAGAATGGTGTGAACCCTGTGGCTCAACTAGGTGTTGTCCTTAAGCTCCACAGGACCGAAGGCAGCTCCACAGCCAATTTCTTTCTGTGCTTGTTAAGGAGGTTGAAGATTCTCGGCTTGAGGCCCTGCAAAATCATGCCATTGGCACGCTCGACCTGGCCGTTAGTTCGAGGATGAGCAACCATGGACCAGTTCACACGGATGTGATGGCGATCGCAAAAATCCAAGAACTTCTTGCCAGTGAACTGTGTGCCATTGTTAGTGATGATGATGTTTGGGACCCCGAAGCGATGAATGATGTTGGTGAAGAACTCGACTGCCTACTCGGAGCGGATGTTTCCGATAGGCCAGGCTTTGATCCACTTGGTAAAATTGTCAACAGCAATGAGTAGGTGCGTGTACCCCTTGGTGGTCCTCTTGAGAGGCCCCATGATGTCGAGTCCCTAGACCGTGAATGGCTAGGTGACGGGGATCATCTATAGGGCGTGAGTTGGGAGGTGCGTCTGCTTGGTGTAGAATTGGCACCCCTTGCACGAGCAGACAATGTTGATGGGGCACGCCTCTCGGGGTGCGACTAGTTGTCGATCCCCTGCTCTGGGGAGAGTCCCTCCCGCTGCAGCGGCAGCCGTATCAGCCATCGGATCAAGAGTGTCCTGATTAGATACGTCATCACCGTCGATGTGGAGACACTCGTGGGTAGGGTCCCAATGGTCAGAGTCAGAGTCGGGGTCACCGCAGTAGAAGACAGGGAATTGTCCCTGCACCTCCTCCTGCAGCTGCTCTTGCAGTGTGCTGACGGTGTACCTCCGGGGGCCAGGTGCTCTCACGAAGCCCAAGTCCACGGAGGCCGGCATGACCATTCCTACGTCCGTCATTGCACAAAGGAGGGCGCCTGGGCGGTCCTCCATCATACTCATGTTGGAGTGGGTCATGGTTGAGAATGTCCTTGTGTCATTGTTGAGACTGAACGAGAACCATCGACGATGCACGAACAGCTCATGCAGAAGTAGGCTCGAAGGAGTGGGGGTCACGCACATCAGGGGAGTTCTGTCAGGCTCCCTCGATGAGTGTATCGCGAAGGTGAAGTCAGGGTCGTCATGGAGCCCTGCTGGTCCGTCCTCTGCTCTCGAACTCAGGTCAGAGAATCCCCCAACAAGGGGCTCCTCATCACCGGTCAGGAGCGAGGGGCCAACCTCGACTCAGGTTGATGGCGGTGACAGCGTCTGTCGCGCCTCCTTCTGGTTGCTACAGCATGGTGGCGAGACTGACAGGTGGCCCCTCCTGAGCGTGGGGGCACACTGCGACCTCCACTTGGGTCACTAATCGAGAGCAGGGTCATGTCATAGCCCTAACCGAGGGACATGAACTCCAGGCTCTAGAACCAGATCACCGTAGCGCATGGAAGCAGTGAAACAGAGTCGCCCATCCAGAAAAAATGGTGGGAAATCATTGGTAACATGTAGGACCCCTACCTGGCACGCCAACTGTCGGTGTTTCGACCCCGGGGTCAACACCAATGAGTAAATTCGTAATTGCATTCTCCCTTAATTCGGTGGGTGATGCAAGAAGGACACGGTGATTTATCCTGGTTCAGGCAAAGAAGGCCCTATGTCCAGCGGGGGGATAGTTCATGTTATCTTGCATAGAAGTGCTAGTACAGGGGTGAATACAAGCTGGTGTGGGAAGTGTGGGCTTGAGCTCGAGCGTTTCGGGCGCTTAGCTCTCTACACTGTCTCACGGTGTTGTTCTGTGATCTAAGCCTTAGCGTGTGATGCCTCCGGATCCTCCTCTCTTTCTCCCTCCCCTAGCTAAAATCCTGGTGCCTCCTTTTATAGGCGAAGGAGGGGCACAGGATTACATGTTTTTAGGGCTCACATGGTTGGTGACGTATGACGTTGATGCCAATTATGCCGGTGCCGCTGTAGAGGTGTACGTCGGCATGGGAGGTCCTGCAACCGTCGCGTCGGGAGTTGTTGAAGTGTTGACCAGAGTTGTTGAAGTCCCGCTCGAGGGTCGGCATGACAGAGCTGAGGGGCGATGGTCGAGGCCTCAGGTCAAGTCGAGGGGGTCGAGTCGAGGGGGTCAAGGCCCTTCGGATAAGGCCGAATCTCAGGAGATGTGGGGAATGTGTTGACTTTCGAGCCTCAAGGAGGTGTCAGACGGGACACAGTGCTTGGTATGGCATAATAGTGAGGTACAATCCGTGGGATTCTAGGGTATGGGTGGTAAAAGCAGGATTCGACTGCCATGCTCGCAACTATTTTGGTAACTGTGGCCATACGGTTAGGCGGGAGCAGGTAAAATGCATTGAATGCGCCTAGATTCATATGGGGAGTAGGTAGCCGAGGGGTATACTGTGCTTGAGGGTTGCCTATTCGCACGGGCAAAGTTTTGTCCTCGAGGATGGGCTCGTTCGCTCCGGCGTAGTTCCGTCCGTGAGGCAGGCCCGTTCGCCTAGGTGAAGTTCCATCCTCGAGGGGTCGCCCGAACTGTACCCTCGAGCGTACAGTCTCGGTCCATGCAGTAGCCCGTCGAGTAGGCTGTGGCTTTGGGCTATCGACGCCCGTTCGGGAGTTGGCCCAGTATGCCTTAGCCTGTGGGCTTTTGAGCGATAGTGAGGGACATCGTTGGAGGGTTTGCATTGCTAACCTCGGGGATTAGTCCTATTAATCGAGGGTTTGGGGTACCTCTTTCCTAGATCCTCGAAAATGTTGGTATCCCACGGGTACAGGGGTAGGTGGGCAGGTGGTGACAACCCTGTCCATCCCTAGCATTCCCCCACATTCAGTTATTGAGTAGGAGTTCATAAAGTCTCTATCAGCTGGTGGACCAGCTACGGGGATCTCCCTATCATCCTAGACTTAGTCCTGATGCTAGATTTGCTAATTAGATGTTTTACTAACAGTTCTTTGCATAGTTATATGTGACCAATGCCTGCTCTATTTAATTATATTCATTTATTCTTTATTTCTCTTTTATCCTTAAGGTTGACCCCAATGTGTGTCCACTATCTTGAATATCTTGTCTTATTCTAGTTTACTGTATGCCTACCATTGCACTTAATAAGTAATCATGTTTACACCATGCTTGATGCATATTTCGCTCCTATGGGAAATTATAAATATGACACCCCTGGATACTCATGAGTTGAAATGCTACAATGATAGTTCTGTGCACTTGTAGATTTATTCTAATTTCTTACTGAGCTATCGATTGGCGTACCTAAGTATCGTTACTTAAGGATTGTAATTCTTGTTGCACCCCACGGCGTCGTGCCATTGTTTTTCATATCATAAGTAATGATGGTTAGGAAGGCCAATCTGGCACTTCTAACTGTTATTACCAGACTGCATTACCTAGGCCGACACCATTAAGGGCCAAGGGTTACCTTTCTGAAGTAATGGTAGTTAGGAATGTTAACACATGTTTCTAGTATTATTATTAAGGATAGACTTATGAGTCTATCTTTAGTAGTAATGCTAAGAAATGCCAACAATGGGTCACTGCTCCGCCACCTCTGGTGGTACCGCTATCCACATTCGCGCCCTCAATGCTTCGGTAGGGGCAATCTTTTGATCCACCAACATAGCCGCATCAACCTTGATCGCCACTGGCACAGCCACAGACACAGCAGACAGAAATGACTGCCTTGCCAAAGTCACAAACAACACATCCACAAATGAAAAATTGCCAAAGCCACAGACAAAGCCGCCACAAACGCCTACGTTGCCACCGACACCAACACCGACATCGACACCGACACTGACACAGGCACCAAAGCCACAAATGCCTACCCTGTCATCAGAGATGCCTCAGCCAAAAAAGCTTGACCTGCCACTACCATAGTCACCGTAGCCACAGGTGACTGTGCCTCCATTGCCTCGTACACCGTTGTGTGAAACAACTACGCTACCATCAACATCTGAGGCACTAGTGTTCCCTATGATAATTAGAACATTTGAGAAGGGTAGCAACACTCCAGAGCCTGCTATTTCTGCTATGTTCCAGTCACTTGCAAAAAAGAACGCCCCTGATGTTTCTGCAGCAAAAAAGGGCAAGGTGGTTACTCCAAATGCCAAGGCCAAACTGACCCAAGTGTCGGTCTACCACGGGATACCCCGAGGTAGGAGACTTACGGTGAGGACACGCTAAGACCTATGAACCAGATGTGAGATGCAAGACAAATAACCAAGATAAACAAGGGTTTATCCAGTTCAGGCCACTTGGAAGTGTAATACCCCACGTCTTGTGTCTCTGCTGCTATATTAATGAGTATTAGAGTACAATAATCAGATGAAAGATGCATTCTAGGGGGGTCCTTGCCCACCTTATATAGTGGGGGGAAGGTTAGATATCTAGGGTTTCCCTATGGTCAGTTACATTGCTCTGTATCCTAGAGATTACAAATAGATCTAACCGACTAAAACTCCTTGCACGCCAAGTAGCCTTCAGGACCTGCGCAGCCCACCGACCAGGGTGATAGCGAACCACGGGCTTTGTCTTGTCATATGGCCCATCGACCAGCGTGGTGATGGACCAACCTCCGTCTTGTGATCTGGGCTATCTGGTTCGAGCAGCCCAAAGTCTAGCCGTGAGGGTATATGGGTTTATACCCCCACAACTAGTCCCCGAGCACCATGTATCTTGAAGAAGTCACCACCTTGACCTGTATTGAGCAGTGAAGATGCAGACCACATGATGCTGAGTAGCGAAGATGCAGACCACGCGATCCTGACCAGCGACGATGTCGACCGCATCATACCGACCAGTGCAGATGTTGACCACTTTAGCACTGTCTAGGCTTCTCCTAAGCATTTTGTAAGTCTGCTCCTGACCATGACTCCCGTTAAGGAAGGTGATCTATTGAAAGATGCATGGTGTTCCAAGAAAAAGAAAAATTCTTTTCACATCTTGGGACAGGGGCCCATGTTAACACATGATAGAAAGTATCATAGGAATCTTAATAGGAACGACCTGTACGGGCAGGAAAAAGCGAACCCAGAACAGAAGATAGGCCCAAGTCACCATGAGGTGACGTGGGCTCACATAGTCCTGAAGCTCGATAGAAGATAGAAAAATGTTGTATTGAGCTTTTAATAAAAAACTCATAATAGCACCAACTAGACATAGTCAGTACTAAAGGAAAAGTCATAGCGCAGTTCCCAGGTATGCCTTGGATAGAGCACAGGCTCCATTGCATCAAGAAACACTGAGAGCCCATGGTCCATGGGCCCCACTAGGTGGCAAGCTACTGCGCAGTCCCTAGGTGTGCCTTGGACAGACCATAGGCTCGATCGGGTTCAGAGACACCAAGAACCCATGGTCCATGGGCCCCATTTGGTAGCAAGCTACTACGCAGTCCCTAGGTGTGCCTTGGATAAACACAGGCTCAATCGAGTCAAGAGACACCAAGAACTGATGGTCCAAGGGCCCCACTAGGTAGCAAGCTACTGCGCCGTCCCCAGGTGTGCCTTTGACCAAACACAGGCTCGACCGGGTTGAGAGACACGAAGAACCCATGGTCCGTTGGCCCCACTGGGTGGCAAGCTACTGCGTAGTCCCCAGGTGTGGGAAATAATTTATGTAACCCAAGAATTCAGTCCACATATTTAATTAGAAAAAATTGAGGCAAATCTGGAAAGAAGTATACATTTAAAGGAGAAATCCAGGGAACAATCCCAAGATTATCGGGCACGTGCCAACTTAGCGTAAGGACAAACGGGAAAGGCACGCAAAGGAATAAAAATCCCATGGCCCACCTCCATGCTCGGGGACCAGTACGGCACACTGGAATTGAAAAAGGCCACGTCCATATGAGTAAGCGAGTCCACCCTAGAAGTCAAAGTGATGTCATCTGATTCCCATAAATAAGTGGCCGCTGTCGGGGGAACGGTTTCGCATTTCATTCATTTCTTCTCTGCATTCGCCCCACTCACTCGAGCTCTCTAACTCATCTACTTCCTCACAACCACCACTGCTGCTACGCAAGGTAGTCGAGAAGATCTAGCACATTCACACCACCACACGCCGCTCACCCGTTGACCCACCACCCGCGGAGGAAATGGCAAGGAGGGAGCCAAGAAGGCGGCGAAGGTGACCGGATCTAGCGGATTTGGGTCACATTGGCAGCAGTAAACCTCCAAGCGGGAGTCACTGCAGGCACTCACCGATGAGGTGTGAATGGGTTCTTGTGGGATCTTTGCAACTACTGGGGATTTCAATCTGTAATCTCGACCCCAACTCGATCCTCTCTGTCTCCATCCTCATCGTGTATTGCGAGTGCTTCCTGGGCAACCCCCCACTTCAATCTGTTCCACCATTTCTACCTGCTGAGGAAGAAAGGGCTAGAGACGGGGGTCCCAGATTACCAGTGGCTGCTACTTGCACCTGCGGGACGGGATGAAGAGCCAGTGGTTGGACTTTTCTCATCAATTGATGCAGAAGACTGGTTCACCCACTGGTTGTACATGAGATAGGATGTGGAGGGGAGGAGAGTGCCCTGTGATGTGAATCAGCTACTGGAGTTCAATCCCAAGTGGTCCAATAAACCATCTGAGAATGAGATGCATTAGGTGAGGGAGTTTCTACAGTTAATTGACAATAAGCATGTCAATGGCCCGCTGGTGGCCGGGATGTGGTTAGTGCGTCAGATCTAGCCCTGCAAGGAGCGGGTGAACCACCTGTTTGAGTACGGCAGACACGCCAACCCCTCCCGTCAGACTCGGGAGAAGCTGACACCGGAGGCACTGAATTGATGGATGGCATCTCTTTTGAGAGGTTCAATCAAGAGACCAGCTATCTAGAAGAGCGACATGCCCCTTCGACATGTCCCTACCACCAACAACTATAAGTCAATGGTGGTAATTTTCATTGCTTTTTACATTGTTGTTTGATTGTAGTGTGTATAACATCTCATGGTCTAACTGACAGACACTGCTTGGACAGGACCGAGCAATATTCTTCTCCGCTGTGCTGATAGAATAGTGGCCTCAGCGGGAGGCACTGGCCGGCCAGCGGAGGACTATGGAGGCCTGCTACCAGAGCAGGGCCAGAGCAGGGCAGGAGACAGTGGACGTCTCCAGCCCTGATGAAGATGAGATCCTCGCTGCTCAGGCAAGGCACCAAGCAGCGAGCAAGCATCCAATGTCAGCCACCGCCGAGATAAAAAGGCCCTCCACTCTGCTATCCGGGGGCAAGTTGAACCTGGATGATGGAGCGAGGGGAACAAGAAGAGGGATGCCCCGACCACCCCGGAGTCGTCGGACTCTAATGACTTCATGACGTGACGCTGAATGAGCATCAGAGGAAGCGTCAGGCATCTTTGCCTCAGACAGGGGAACGCCGAGGTCCCCGACGACGACATTGACCAGGAGATCACCGCAGCACACACCACCATGACCTCCTCCCCCTCATTAGGAGGGACCTGCTTAACAACCTAGCTAGAGCAGCTCAGGGATCTACACCACCACCAACACTGCCGACTACATCACACAGGGTGGCAACGCCGCCAGCCGGAACATCCTGATCTTCGGGGCGCCGACTACATCACACAGGGTGGCAACGCCGCCAGCCGGAACATCTTGATCTTCGGGGCACTAGGAGGTGGCCAGGGGGCCGACTCCACCTGTACAACCCACAGGGATAGGCGGAGCCAGCGCGGCGTCGGGCCAAGTCCCCAGATGCGGTAGTGGGGCGACAGGCAGGACCCTAGGCGCTCCTAGCGGGGAAGGAGCCCCGTAGTTTGGAGGAGGATTTTGGCGGGCACTAGCGTAAGTGTCGTGTCATTTCTTCATTGCATTGTTTATCTGAATGTCTATTCTGTTGATGCCAGCTATCTTTACGACTTATGTGAGATGATCGAATAGTCGTGCCACATCGGAGATGGCACAACACCCTACGTCTGGGCAGACCACACCCCCACCGGCTACCGAGCAGGCTCCAGCTCATGACACAACCCAGTCCACAAGGGAGGCGACGGCTACAAGTAGCACAGTGACACCTACCACACCAGCAGACTCTCCTGGGGGCGGATAGTGCCCAAGAGGAAAGTTGCCACAGGACGTCTGCCCCGTCGTGCTCCAGACCAGGTCGTCAAGTGCACCGGCTTCAACCGTGGTGGAGGAAGTGCAATGAGTGCCACCCCGGGTCCCTCGTACTGACATCCCACAGCAGCGTGTGTACACCATGCGCAAGATGAGACAAGACTTCATGTCATACGAGGAGATCTCAGGGGGCGATGTGGAGGCAGGCATCTAGGACGCCATGGAGGTGCTTCTTGGCCGGGTCAAGGTAAGTCTTGACAAGGAGATTATCAAAAAAATTTTCCATGTGTCCTCAGAATAACCATGCATATCAGTATTTGGTGTGCTTAGTCCCTGAAGGAGACGTGCGCCCAGCGCGGCAAGGCCATCGACCAGTTTGTGTGCATCTGGGAAGAGTGCTAGACCCTCAGGGTGGCGAAAGCTCAGATGGAAGCCTAGGCCAAGGTGTATCAAGCGCGGGAGATCCAACACGAGGACGCCCTTGTTGCCCTGCGTCGGAAGGTGGAGACCCTAGAGGCGGACAACGAGAGTAAGTTCTCTGATCACACCATGCATACTGACATTGGCTGCATACTCATGTGCCTTACGATAGGGTTGAGTGGCTAGAATGCTTCGATGGCCATGGAGATCTCCAGCCTACTTGGCGAAAGGGATGCAGCGACGAAGAAAGCGAAGACAGATGCGACGTAGATCGTGGAGCTGACTAGTAAGTCAGGCAATATGGGTTCTATCTGCTGCATACTGGGTGGACCAGTATATGCTAACCACCATTCATTTCTGTTGTAGATGTGAGGAAACACCACATGGCCCAGTTCCAGGTGCTAGAGAATGCCAACACCATGCTCCAAGGGAAGATAAAAACGATGACCGACCACATCAGGCCAGTGCTGAGGGCCATCTTCCGAGGACAGGAGCACCCCACCGACCCTGTAGGTGAGTCAGTTGTTTTTGCCGACCAGTGCAGGAGGCTGTGGCCGACGCTGCAAGAGTTCTTTGCGGGGGCTGGGCGCTATGTGGCTGCCACAGTGCTTGTCGTGGTCCACACCAACTACACGGAGGTGGAATTAACGAACATCAAGCATAGGATCCCTGCGAAAGTCCATGATGAAGAAGCCAAAGAGCTTCGAACCTTGTCTGGCCCAACAACTGCTACCATCGTTGGAGACATGACGCTGATCGAAGATCCTACAGCAGGTGGCGGTGGTCAGTAGGCTAAAAACAATGTATGTATGTTAAAACACTGCTTGTAAGTTGTGCCGAGCACTGGGTGCTTGTAAACTTTTAGCCTTTTGATGCTGACCAGTAGGCATGTTTGAGAGGGTGATAAACATATTGCCATTTTTAAATATGCGAAGGTTTAGTTATAAAAAAGTATGTCGACAATTAAGTTTTGCCCCCACCTCGAAGTGAGCTAACTCTGTTAGGTGACATAGGGATGTGCTAGTGAATGATGTAGAACCGCCAGGATCACTAGGTACCTAGTACCGTTAGAAAATGACTGCCAAATCTCCAAGTGTCATGTAGCGCGGAGCTGTAACACATCGTAAGAGGATCAAGACAGAGTGCCTTGTCAAGCCGTTCTTGGCGGGCAAGAAACAAAGTTTAATTGTGACTTATGCAGGGTGCATGTATGACAGACAGTGCACGGATGCAAAGCTATAATGGGAAGAGAAAAAAGAACAAAGGGCTTTATTAATTCCTAAATAAAACAAAGAAATAGTGTACATATCTTATTCTACGGGTAAAAGCATATAAGCTGCTCGATATGCCATGAATTGTTCTGAATTCATTACAACACATAGTTCCTGACTATGAACAGCCTCCCTTTGATGTTGCAGTTGTAGTAATGGCACACGGAAGCTAGGTATTTGGCCATGCGGGCACAAGAATCGAGTACTTGCTCCTCTTTGGCAATGACATCCACTTCTCTAGCTTCATTGGAGGTGTCTTCATCATGGAGTATGACACGTGGTGATTACAAATAGATCTAACTGACTAAGACTCCTTGCATGCCAAGTAGCCTTCAGGACCCACGCGTCCCACTGACCAGGGCGATAGTGAACCACGGGCTTTGTCTTGTCATCCAACCCACCGACCTTGGGGCTCCATCTTGTGATCTAGGCCATCTGGTCAGAGCAGCACAAAGTCTAGCCGTGAGGGTATATGGGTTTATACCTCCCACACCATGGAACATTGTTTCCTACAAAGTGTCGGTGTTCTGACCCTCGAGGGGTTAACACCAACGAGTAATATCGTATCCGCGTGCTCCCTAATCCGGTGGGTGATGCAGGAATGACACGATGATTTATCCTGGTTCGGGCAAAGAAGGCCCTACGTCCAGCGGGGGGAGGATGATTCGTGTTATTCTGCACCGAAGTGCTAGTACAGGGGAAAATACAAGCTGGTGTGAGGAGTGAAAGGCGGAGTTGGGGCGTGCGGGCGCCTTGCTCTCGACCTCGCACAGGCTCACGGTGTCACTCAGTGATCTGGAGACTTAACGTTTCTATGCTCTAGATCTTCCTGGTCTCCGTCCTCCCTCTCTAACGCCCTGGCGCCTCCTTTTATAGACGAAGGAGGGGCGCAGGTGTACATGTATTTCGAGTTTACATGACACTGATGACGTACGACGTTGAGGCCGATCATGTCAATGCTGCTGTAGCGATGTACGCCGGTATGGGAGGTCCTGCATCCGTCGCATCGGGAGTTGTTGAAGTTTAGCTCGAGGGTACGCTCGGTGAAGTCGAGGGGTGACGGTCGAGGGTCCTGGCCGGAGCCGAGGGGGTCGTGCCGAGGTGGTCAAGCTTCGCTGGATAAGATCGAATCCCGGAAAACACGGTAAACAGGTTAGTTTGTATGCCTCGAGGTGCTGCGGGTCGTGGCACAGCGCTCGATATGGCGCAACAGCGTAATATGACATGCGGGATTCCGGGGCATGGGCAGTAAAAGTAGATTTGACCGCCACGCCTGTGACTGTTACCGTAACTGTGGCCATGCGGTTAGGCGGGGGTAGATAGATCGCATTAAATGCGCGCGGATTCGTACGGGGGAGTTGGTGGCCGAGGAGTGCGCTGCCCTCGAGGGCCGCCCATTCGCCTAGGCTAAGTTCCGTCCTCGAGGGGGGGCTCGTTCGCTGGGCGAAGTTCCATCCTCGAGGGGGGGCTCGTTCGCTGGGCGAAGTTACGTCCTCGAGGGACGGCTCGTTCGCTGGACGAAGTTACGTTCTCGAGGGACGGCTCGTTCGCTGGACGAAGTTCCGTCCTCGAGGGGTAGGTCAAATCGTACCCTCGCGTATACAGTACCTGTCCGTTCGGTATCCTCACTGATGAACAGTACTGATCCGTTCGGTAGCCTCTCGAGCAGGCTTCGGTTTTGGGCCGTCGTTGTTCGTTCGCGGGTCAGTCCGATACGTCTCAGCCTATAGGCCTTTAGCGCGGGAGTTTATCGGAGGGTTCAAGATGCTGATCCTGCGGGGCTTTAGTTTGTTAAGCAAGGGGTCTGGGATACCTGTTTCCAGGGTATCGACACAAAGCATCACATGAGTAAAGCTCTTTTCTGCACTGAATTCATTCTTGAGTCAATGCGTGAAAATAGTTTGGCATCCCCCTTTCATTACAAGCCAGGCAAGGAATTCCTACCTGATTTTGTCCTAGGAAACAATGACAGATTGCCTTATATGAGGTGCTTTTAGAAGTGGTATTTGATGGCAGAAGAACTCGGCTTACCTGGGGTGCCATTTTCTTACTCACATGTAGAGGTATTTGCCCACATGAAGGTACAATCTACCAAAGCAACCATATCTTTTGAGGACATTTAATTTTTGTACCGCCAGAGGAGACTCGACATAAGTCAGCTTACCCTATGGTGCATGTAAGTAGTGTTTCCTTTAGACTCATCATCTAAGTTACTTTTACATCCTTTTAACTGCTGCACACGTTTTGATATACATTCTTGCAGCAAAGAGTGGATGGCTTCTGCCAAGTTGAGCGTGAGGAATGGATACCTCCACCCTGAGCTCATTAGTTATGCAAGCCATGCGGCACCTCTTTTGTGGAACGACAATCATCCTACAATTAAGGATCTGAAGCCCAAGGAGATAAACAATTGTGAAATTTGCGCTCCTTGCAGCAAAGAGTGCATCTGCAATGTATATCGTTGAGGCGTTCTTAGCTCTGCAGGAATGCCAATATATACATGCCCCGTACCATTACATGTAACATCGAGTACTATCTTTTCTCATGCTATTTGGTAGATGGTTTATATGTATTCATCAATTATTTTTTTGATAATTAATGCAGCGATCACTTCATCCTAGTAGTCATTGACTTGAGACGTGGTTGCATAACCATCTTTGACTCCATGAGGCACAAGGACAAGAAGTACGTGGCATTCCTCAGCGTGTTACAAATGTAAGTACTAAATAGTATTTTATTACTTTTGCACACTGGTTCGCTGCATGTATTAGCTTTTGTTCAAGGTCTTAATAGAATTTCTTATTTGCATTGTTCGGCCTTTTGTAAACTAATGAATCAGATCTAGATAATGATAATAGAGTTTATAGGTACTTTCTTTGATCTTTCTAACAACTTTAGTTTTTTATCTGATTATATTTCAATTGAAAGTTACTATATATTTTGTTCATTAAACAGTGCATACAAATTGTACAGGCAAAAAGGTGGCCAGTATGACCCAGCAAAGCCAAAAAAGATGGATGTCTCATATAATCAATTGGTATGGCCATTTTCAAACTCAAGTGACGAGACGCAACATTATGTAGTATGCTTGTTGGATAGTATGGCAGATTCTGCACATTGTTTTGTGTAACACCCCTAGTGCTAAGCTTTCTTTAATCATGCATTAACACTTGCATTCATCAGCATAAGCATTGTTATGCATGAGCATTAGCATAAATCATGTCATGAAGGTTTTTGATGCTAAATTTAATAAGGTAATTGCTTGTCTTTTGTGGAAACATGATAAGAATGCTCAAGTGGTTGATGATTGTTTACTAAAATAATTTAGATATGCTTAGGTCAAAAAATGAACCTATGTTTATGTTAATGACATTGGTTAATTATGCTTGCTTGGTTAGTTTGACTGAAATTGCCTTTTGGAGTGATCTAGTTTGACCTGCTTTGAATATCTAGTTAGATTTAATGCATGTGTGTGCACCCTTAACCAATCTTACAGATAATTTTATAAGGAACAAAAGTTGCAATTATTGCTTTTCATAAAAATGATTGAAAAATGTTCAAAAAGGTTGAAAAAGGCAGGTTTAGGCGCTGTTTTTTAATTAAAATGAATTTATGAGGTATTTCCATTTGGAAAATTTGTATTTCAAAATCTAGGTAGAATTGGACTTGGACCAAATTGGATGAAATGTTCTACTCTTCATGAGCTACATTTCACTCAATATAAGTTTTGTCTAATTCGGCTTATTTTGGGAGTTTTTGGGCAAAGAAAAATCTTATTTTAGTAATGAGAATAAGATTTCAGTGATGGCTATGGATTTGGCCATTCGAGAAAAGAAGCTAAGATTTCGGTGGCCGACCATGGCCAGAGGCCGCGCGCCAGGTGGTGGCTGTCCACCGACGACGGTGGGCAGTGCCACGGCCTGACACGGCGCTAAGGCACCCACGCGCTCCCACCTTCCTGCCCGCCCCATTCCACTCCATTCCCCTCGCCCCACCTCCACTCTCCTCACGTGAGCGAACGCGGCCAAGGGAGCTGCCATAGCCGTTGCGCGGAGCTCTGCCGCTCCACCACGCAATCCTCCCCACCACTCGCGCCATCCGCTTCGCATGGCTGCGCTCCACCTCACCACATCAACCGCCGCTTGAATCGCACCTGGGTAAGGGCCATCTAGCCGATTTCCTCTACGCTGCCATGACTAGAGCTCAAGTGAGCTCATCGCGCTGCCACCATAGGTCACCCCTGCGCCATTTCTTCCTCAACTTGCGTGCACAGCTTCGCCTCGATCCACTCTACCTTAGTGACTGAGCAGCAGCCGCATCGAGTCAAAGTAAGGCCCAATCGGGCGTTTTTTCGTCTGCCGCCATGGCCGGAGCTCCAAGAGCTCGTGGTCCACCATGCCCATGCCTCCTCTGCCTCCTTTTTCCTTCCCTTCCACGCGCATCGGAGTCTCCTTGCCCTTGCTTAGCCCTACGCTCCCCTTGTCCTGGCTGGCCGCCACCGGAAATGGCACCATCGCCGCCATGCATGGTCGTCGACGAGCACCCGCTGGTGAGCCATCGGCTCCATCTTTGGCACCGGCAGGTTCGCCTCGTCGAGCCGAGGCCGATGGTGCCAGCCCGATCATCGAAAACCTCGCCCCCGGTGAGATTCCGCCGGCGGGGCTCTGTCCCCTGCTTTCGGCCACTGACCAGTGGGCACGCGTGGACCCATGGGCCCCGGTTGTCCATGGATCTGGGTGCACAGCACCGGGTGCACCCAGCAGTTTTACAGTTCCTGGTGTACAGATCCTGGTGCACCTAACATTTAGGGTTTCGATTTTCAAGAAAATGCATTTCCGGATTTTGGGGGAAAAGCTTCTAAAATTCATATCTTGCTCATTTCTTGTCCAAATGAGATGGTTCAAGTTGCAGTATTTTTTCTTGCTTAGATCTATACATGAAAAATATGTTATGTAACTTTTGTCATACTTTTGTGTGTAGATTTATTTATTCTTAATAAATGCTTATACCTTTAGAAATGCATAAGTAATTCTATGTTGTCAGAAAAATATGGTTCCAGTTTTGTTAGTCTTGCGATGACATTCTTGATCTGTGAACAATACTTACTAGCTATGTCACCTTTAGAAATGCATAAGTAATTCTATGTTGTCAGAAAAATATGGTTCCAGTTTTGTTAGTCTTGCGATGACATTCTTGATCTGTGAACAATACTTACTAGCTATGTCATGTGTAAATATTGCTTTGTTTAGTTATGGCTCTATTTATGGTTTTGTGTTTAGAAATTCATAGTAAATAATATATGTGGGATAAATGCTTGATAATTTTTGTGAACTGATCTTGTGCTAATAAGAAGCTACAAATGTTCTGAGATCTGTTGTTTCACACCTTTTTCTGTATAAAGTATTTTAGGCCCAGTTAAATGTGTTGTCTTGTCTTTTTTGTGTAGGCTTAAATACCTACTGTTTTGATCCCAAATTTTATGGTAGACTTTTTGAGGCATGATTAAGCTTCTGTAATTATCAAATTTTTTGGGTAGTCAAAAATATTAGTTCCTGTTTTACCTATTTAGTAATTCATGGATAATATAACCTAGTAAGTTTATTCTTGGTCAACTATAATATGTCTATGTGTGCTCGGAGTATGTATGATCTGTTTGTTCTTTTGATCAGGTTTAGTTTTATGGTTAGATTATGTTCATCCTTTATAATCCTAATAAAGTGTGCAGGTTTATATAATTGCTTTATATATGTGTATGGTTGTTAATGTTGTTATGCATGATTGCAAGTAGTGATAGTGATGGGTTGCTGAAGTTAACATGATTCATTTGAATACAATAATCCATTATCATCTATCCCTTGAACCACATGTGCATTCTTTGTCCTTATACTGGCATACGCATCATACAGGATCGCAAGACCTAGTTCCAGTAGCACTATACAAGAATCCAGAGGCAGAGTAGCAAGAGGAGCCTGTGCAGGAGCTTCTAGGAGAGGAGGAGTAGGAAGGGGATCTACCTGAGTGTCCTGACCACTATCCTAGTGCTTTGGAGAAAGGCAAGCCTTAGAGGATTATGAGACTCCTACCCTCTCTTTATAAAATACACTTTGAGTATAATTTTGTATTGTGCATTACGTTGCTAGGAGTTGGATAAAACCGTTGATGCATACTTCCTACCTTGTCCATTATGGATATATACATGGAGCCTTATTAGTATTGGTATAACGATATATTCTTAGCCATGCTTAGACCGATACAAGTCAGGTGATTCCTATCACCTACAAGATATAGGTGGATATCTTGATCATGGTTGGCCATATTTGCTATCGTGGAATATAATCATGTGATAATGGATTGGAGACCCGACAGGTTGTGATAGAGACCCAATAAGGCATGGAGGTCTTGGGTGCTTATCTATCCCTGTGGTGTTGCTTAAGGACAGTATCATTGTCGATCCTCAAGTCATGTTGAACGCATGCCCCACATTTAGCTAGAAGGATAAGTCGTTCCGACCGTGAAGCCTAGTAGCTCTATTTGGGCCGGTGACCGAAATGTAGGTCATAACACCAAAGGAAGCGGGAGTGGTCAGAGGCCCAGGTTGACCGTGGGCAAGAATGTTCTGAGCTACCTGGTGTTGTACCATGGGCAGAATTGTCTTGAGCTACCTGGCACCGGATAACCTCTGGGTGTAGAATGGTCCATAGCGGTCTCGCGACTTTACCTGAACAATACCAACGGTGACCTAAGGTGCCTTCACGTAGGCATGTCTGGGTTTGTGTGGAGAATACCTCGCCAGCTAGATAGTAATCGATTCGAATCGCCATCGTTCCTGGACAGTGAACACTTGACTCGATCTTCGACCCAGTGATAAGAATTAAGTAACACAAGGATGGTCTAGATGATGTATTATGGTTATTAAGAATAATGATGGAAATGCCAAACTAGATATGGTTATTAATTACTTAATCTTAATCATGTGATGGCTATAGACTAGGTGCTAATCTAATTATAATAAGCTTCACTAAACGGGATGCTAAAATATTGACTAAAATATTGAAAGTAAGGATTTACAATAGTAATGCTCCTTTCTCAAAAGTTATGCTATCCACTGAACTCCACCAAATAAGTCATGCATATCCTTGAGAGTCTTTTTATTTTACTTCTGTCGGGTACGTCTAGCTGAGTACATTCTCGTAATCATGGTTTTATTCGTATTGTTGCAGGTATGAGATACACTTGTGTGGCTACAAGAGGGTTTCTACCCTCGATATGGTGATTTGTAGACCATGGGCACGGTCAATCCTAATATCTTACCTCAGATGCTTTTGTTAGATTTGACTCTGAGCTGGCACTGTATTTAAATAAAATATGAGTGTGGTATTTCAAAGTACTGTGCTTCCGCTGTTCTTCATATAAAAAGGTGTTGTAATACTCCTACGTAAACTCTGATGTATTTGAGCTATGTGCAAACTTTATGTAACATATGGATTGTGGTTACTGAATCATGTACGATCTTGATTGTAAGTTGGTTTGAAATCCTCCGTGATTTCATGGACTACCGGGTTTGTATGGGCTTAGGTGCAACTTAAGGTGTCTTGGCAGGTTAATTTGGACTTAAGCTTATATAAATTGGGCGGTTCTGTTACATTTTGTTTCTGCACGTTTTGTATTGCTTTTGTATATGTCAGAACATACCATCCATTCCAGACGGCTGAGTGATGACAAAGAATAGATGGTTGATCAGAACCATCTTATTTTGTTGCAGCAACCACCATTGACAACAAAATTGTTAATTACTCCATCAAATGTTCATCTTTCAACCAGAAGAGAAATATTGCTCTCTGATGAATCTCATAGTAGTTGACTATATTAGGAATTCAGGTTGCTTCTGTTTCTTTTTTGTGAATGAAACAAATAGTTAACCTTGATGCCTATTAAATTTCTCTGATAAAGTTGTCGCCCTGTTAAACCTTTCACTTGATTACTGAAATCTTGTGGCACTGTACATCAAAAGATATGTATTTTTCCTAACTATAAGAATTCTGTCTAGTTACATTCTTGACTGAAACTAGCACTAGAAGGTTCACTGTAATTCGCTTTGGCTGCAATTTGGCTTATCTATCAGGTCCGCTGGAATTTGGCTCATCTATCAGGTCCACTGCAATGTGGCATTGTACCATCTTATTTTGTTGTAGCAGCCACCATTGACTACAAAATTGTTAATTACTCCATCACATTGTTAATCTTTTGACCAGAAGAGAACAATTGCTTTCTGATGAACCTCATAGTAGTTGACTATATTAGGAATTCAGGTTGCTTCCATTTCTTTATTGTGAATGAACCAAATAGTTAACCTTGATGCCTATTAAATTTCTCTGATAAAGTTGCTGCCTTGTTAAACTTTCCACCTGATTACTGAAATCTTGTGGCACTGTACATCAAAAGATATGTATTTTCCTAACTATAAGAACTCTGTCTAGTTACATTCTTGACTAAAACTAGTACTAGCAGGTTCATTGTAATTTGCTTTGGCTACAATTTGGCTTATCTATCAGGTTCACTGGAATTTGTCTTATCTATCAGGTTCACTGCATTTTGGCATTGTACCATATTATTTTGTTGCAGCAGCCACCATTGACTATAAAATTGTTAATTACTCAGTCACATTGTTCATCTTTCAACCAGAAGTGCTAGAAATTGAGTTATGATGCGCTGTCCTACCTAGCTATCTATGATTTGTGGCTATTCCTTAATCCATCACTTCGTTGTTTGTCTTTTGAATGTCACCGAAATGCAATGCGCAAGACAACCTTCCAGCACCACCCTTTGTGGCTATTATGTATGCCACTGGATGAGAGTCACTGGGCGTTACTGTAATAACCCTGGCAGCTTAAGTCAATGTATATATTAAACCATATCATATATGTATATGTTCAATATTCTAATTTATTAATGTAGCTATAATAATTGTGCAGGTTGATACGATGAGGTCAAATGAAACCATTGCTCAAGCAGATGTTCAAGCATTTCAAGAAGATTTTTGCAAGTTCTTGATGCATGAGGTGGCCTTGAATACCACGGTTTGCTTCCTTTTCTCTTCTACCTTCATATCCCTCTCATCAACTTGCTTGCCGTACTTGTCATAGGTCAACACCTCTCCAAGCAAGTCATTTGGCTTCATTTTATCAAGCCCATCTCTTTGAAGCATCATGATCAACATCTTGAATCTTCTGGGCAAACTCATCAAGAACATGACACGAAAATCCTCATCTTGTATCCCAAGCTATTGAGATCATTCATGGTCACTTGTAGATGATGAAACATTTCTAGGATTGTTTCATCATCCTTTATCTTGAAGTTCTCAAATTCTTTCTTGAGGCCATAAAGCTTGGCACTTTTGACAAACTTGGTGCCCTCATATGTTTCACTCAACCTTGTCCACACCTCATGTGCTGTTTCCAAGTCCTTGATGCCCTCAAAAATCTTGGTGTCAATGCCATTGTAGATTGTGTGGAGTGTCATTCTATTGCATGTTCTATTTGCTCTATCTTCATCGGTGAGATTGTCGGGGTCAATGATGGCATAATCATTTTCAGTGACCTCCAACACTCTCATGAATAAAGCCAAGGTGCATGCTCATCTTTCTTTTCCAATGATCAAAAGAACTAATGCCATCAAAGAAAGGTGGTTTGCTCCCCACATGATTGAACATAATTTTAGCCATCTTTTCAACACCGAAGGATGTTAAACCTTGTTAAATCGGTGACCTAGCTCGGATACCACGTTTAAGGTCCTATATAGCTAGAGCGGGGTAAATAGCCAATTTAAATTTCTACAAGTATACTAGATAAAAACTTGTTAGTAAAACAAATAGTGATAACCGTGGTTTGCCTAGCCTAGATGGTGAGCAAGCCTCCTAATGATAGTTCTAAATAAATTATGATCTCTATATCACTCAAAAGCTACACAATATATATATGAGAAAGTAAATACAAGAGATAGGTTGGTGATCTTTATACCGACATTGATGAGTAGAAGGGCCAATCACCAAGATGTGACGTGATCAAACATAATATATCAATATGAAAACCAATCACCTAGACAAGATTGACACAATGATTTTTCTCCTGAGGTTCACTTGTGCACCGACAAGCTAGTCCCTGTTGTGTCGACCTCCACCTAGATGGTTCCTCAGTGTGACCCTCAAGCCACTTGCCCCGCAAGGCACTCCCCCTCAAGGGAACTGTAAGACACCACTCTCAGGTGAGGTAACTCAATGACACGAACAATTTACTAGAGTTGCTTTTGGCGCTCCGCTGAGGAAAGCACAAGAACCTCTTACAAATCAACACCGGAGGTGGGCAAGAACAATCACCAACTCTTCCCAATGCCTCCAACAATCTCCAAGCCGACTAGGAGTGGTACTCTCCAAGAGTAACAAGAAATCCACTGGCAAATAGATCGCCAAGTGCCACTAGATGCAATCACTCATGCAAATCCACTTGAAATCACTCAAGCTCGCTTTGGATGTGCAACCAAGCAAGAGAGATGAGTTGGAGTGTTGTTTCAAAGCACAATAGGATGATGAATGAGTTAGAGAGTCAAGAGCAATGGCCAAGAGCCGGCCACCCACTATTTATAACCTCCACCATCGAAACTAGCCATTGCCCCCTTGGGCATCCTGCGAAACAAGCGTCGGACACGCCAGAAGGAACCGCCGGACGAGTCCGGCATGTTTAACATCTGTACGCCAAGCACTTCTTCGAAAACTAGCTGTTGGCCATCACTGCCAACACGCCAGACGTGTCTGATGCCTCAAGCGCCGGATGCTCCGCGTTCATTGTTCACTGTCCGGCGTTTGAATTAGCCGCGCCTCGCGCCAGCTAAGCCAAACGCATCGGACGCTCCTCTGCAGTAGGACTGGACGTGTCCGCCTGGGTCAGACGCTACTCAGAGAGCTCCACATGCGAGGCTAACCTCCGGACGCTAGCGCTGGATGCTGCGCCGGACACCCCGAGCATCCGGCCAGCACTGCAGCCAGCGAGCCAGCCTACCTGCCATAGCCTTCATGCGCTGGACGCGCCCGGACAGCGTCCGGTGCTCCGGTGCGCCGTGTCCGACGCCTAGAAAGTAGCACTTTCAAGCCTGCATCGATGCGAACTTTTTCCCAACAAATTTTGCATTGACGCTATAGAAAATATGCATCTAATTTTCCCAAAAGTGCCAAATCCCACCTCGCACTCTTGGCAGGAGGGAGACAGGAACCCAAACCCATCTCAACCCTACAAATGTCATCACCTTTGCAAATGTGCTAACACCACCAAGTGTACAACTCGATGTGCTCATGTGTTAGCATTTTCATAATCATTTTCAAAGGTTTTCATGATCACTAGATTATATATGCACCTACAAGATATGATCAACCTAGTGGCACCCATGCATTGAATAACCGATAAGATTTCCCCTCTTAATAGTTCGGCTATCGATCATAAACCACTCACACCCTCTATGGTGTCTTGAGTGCAAAACAAAATGGCCCTATAGGTTATACCTTTGCCATGAGCCCATTTTTCTTTTCAATCAACCGCCAAGTCTTTACATGATATGTGACATTCCATGTCATCATGCAACCATCTTGGTCCATCAATCTCGATATTACTTGCTCTTCTCCGTTGGTCAGTCCATCAGCGCCAAGTCTTGCCCAAGCTTCACCGTAGCACGGTCCTTCACTTCGAAGCCTCAACTTTCCCTTCACACTTCCAACCGGTCCATCGAGCCAAGGCCATCTTGATTTTCACCATGCTTAGGTTACATAACTTCATGTCATGACTCATCATCGAGCTACACTTGGCATGGACTACCTTTCTCTAAATCATCCACTTAGAAACAAGGTTAGTCCTTAGGTTTCATCAATTATCCAAAACCAAACTGAGGACTTTCACCAAGTAATGAAGTCTCCCTTGCCCCTTATCTAATTTTCTTGCCACCAAACCTTGTGTAAAGTAACTTTTATTGTTCATTTACGTCAGTACGTGCATGTTGTTTAAGTTAACTGACTAAGTGCTACATTAATGTATGGATCTGTTAACTGAATCATTTGCAATGTGTATGAAATTTAGTGGGAGAACACAATTTCAAATATGGCGGGAAATTTCGTAATTTGGTGGGAGAACACGATTTCAAATATATATGGCGGGAAATTTTGCATTCAAAATTAGGAAACTGATTTTCAGAGGTGGTTGTATTATGTGATATATGAAAATACATTTTAGGGGCGGTTGCATTGCAACAGCCGCCCCTGGAGAAAACCATTTTTACATGCGGTTATGTTAACACAGCCACCCCTGAAATGTCAATCTTCTGAAACAGCTATCATAACCTAACTGCCCGTGGAAATCTATCTGCAAAGGCGGCCGTCCTAATGAAGCCGCCACTGATAATAGCTTCTCTGGTGGCAGTTTTGTTAAGAGAGCCGCCTCTAAATACATATGTTTAGGGGTGGTTAAAAGCCCATCGCTGCAGCTGCTGATCTTTACAGTCGCTTCATTAGTGTCGGCCAGATTAGCCGTGGTGAAAACCATAATTTAACTGCTGCTATGGTAACTTTCTATACTAGTGTAAGCAGATGATTATGCTCACCCTTATTGAACCAATGACACATTGCTTGCACAAACTATTCCTAGCTCATCATGATAAGCTTAGCTTCTACTATTTGAGACCATAGAGCAGCAGAACCTTCTAATCTCATAGTAGCATAGCGAACCCATTTGTGTGGATCAGTGTTGTAAACATCAAAATAAGCCTCACAATGCTTGATCCACAAGTGTGGATTAGAACCATCAAAGGTATGTAGATCTAAATTAGGTATGGGAGGATGAATATGAGGATACATGTACTATCTAGGTGAAACAAGTATTGCATCAAGAATAACAGAGGAGGTGGGATCAGTCGGTCTGCAGACACCTGAAATTAGGGGTAGGCCCGGGGTGACGGTGTACACCACCCCAAAGCCGCCCACGCCATGGTCTAACAACCCTGATGCACCTTGTGCTGGTGAAGCTCTAAATGGGCAGAGCTCAGCATCTTCTCGTGCGGCGCGGTGAAGTGGTTCTCCCACAGTGGTTCCTTCAGAGATAGGGACGCTAGCGTCATGGTTGGTCCATCTCCATCTACTGAATCAGTGTCTTGCTCTTGCAGTACCACCCATAGAAGGACCTGATCCAAGCGCTTGCCGAGATCTATCACAGCATGCTCGAGCTCATGATCTTGATGATCCACTTCAGGCTTCCAAGCAAGGAATTCCGTCTTCATCGCCTTCAAATCCTCATGGCCATGGTTTTGCCGAATTGCACTTCTGGGGTCGCCATCTCATCTGCAGCCTCGTCGGGTACTCGTGGGAGGCCAGTATCAAGATTTGGGGAAAATTTGGTGGAAATCTTTGACTAAACACCCCGATTTCCCACAAACTTACTCGTGTGCTTGGGAACTATGGTGGATTCGACCCGGCGACAGCAGCTCACAGCTGATCGGGGATTCCAGTATCCAACCCGAAGCGCCTGCATACAAGTCGATGGAATACGAAATTGGAAGCGATTTAGGCTAGGGATCGAGAGCGAGCTGATACCAATGTTACCAACCCTAACCACGACACTCAATTATCTAGGATAGTTTGAGAACAAGGTCTCCAGCTCTGGCACCGCCGTTGCCCGCCGGCACCGTCGTTGCCCGCCGTCACCTACACCACCGGCGAGGTTCACCAAAATGACCAAGTCTACCTCCTCATCACGCAAACTCTCATTACAAGAGAAGCTGCTACAACTGTCTCGAATTGGGCAGCGCAGGACCATCATTAATTCTTCCATGTTGGGCCGAAGACGAGCACATTGGGCTACCCGGCTCGGGCTTTCTTCCCTTCTGCGACCTTGGCGCCTTCTTTACTTACCGCCTTCTCCATTGAGCTGGCGCCTTCTTGGTTCTTCACAACCGGCGCCTCACCATTAGTGTTGCAACGGTGACACCTCGGACCCTTTGGTCGTGGTGGCGGAGCTCCAGAGCAGTGCTGAAAAAAGGCTCGATGTTCGCCGTGAGGCAGTAGATATTGTGTTCATCTCGAACGCATGGATGGCAAGCCTGCGGCTGTGCAGCCGGCCTCGGATCCTATGGTCCTTGAGCTGGGGCTCCAGAGCAGTGCTTTGGTCGTAGCTTGCGCAAACAACCAGTGTGGAGACCCAGATCAACATCATGAGGAGAGCCAGCGCCAGCTTGAAGTTTGAGCCCCCGATTATCATCACGAACGCAACTCAGATACTCAGGAAGTGGCTGTTTAGGACGATGCAGCATTGCTCATCTCCAGCATGCCTCCTCATCTAGGCGCATCTGGGACATCATCTCACACAGAAACAGGGGTGCAACCACATAGTGGCTCTGAACCGCCCCCTGCATTGGATCGTGGCGCATGAGCGTCGGACTCCAGCCCACCTCCTCCGTCAGATTTCGTAGAGTAGGGCATGATCATGCCTTGCCTCGACGTGTCCGAGGAGCGGACGCCACTCGGCTCGCATGAATCCCCGGCTCCATCTCCTCGCGGAGTCCTAGCTGAGGAGCGGACACCACATGACACCAGTGTACCACCAATCGATTAGCCCACGTCACAAGACTCCAGCGCACCCCTAGCTGGTGCGTCTGTAGCACCGGTCAGTTCCCTAATGTCGGACAGTTCCCTGTCGCTCGCCACAAATAATCTGGGCTCACCGGATGATGAGGGGTCCCAGCCTCCCGGATGCCGCCTGGGGTTGTGAGGACCCATGCTTCTCCACCGGCGGGCGATCACCGGCGCCGGTCCGATGGGGCTACAACGACTACTTCTCCTCGTATGGGGTCAATCAAGACAAGAAGTCCGGCATCCAACTCTATGACGCCGTCACCTAGAGAGGCAGCTAAGCGACTGGCGAAGTTCCAGGAAGAGGTGCAGGTTGAAAGGCCACCACCGCTGATCAAAACCCCACCCAAGCAGAAACCTCCCTCCAGGAAGCCGTCCATCCCACACAGAAGTCATCGCATCACGCAGCAGAACATGGGGCACATCGCGGCTTCTAAACGGGGTGAAGTCCTACTCATGAAGAAGATGGGCATTCTTCCACTTCAAGCTCCTCCGTCATCAGCTAGGACGAAATCATACGAGTCTGTCTTCAACAATGCTAACTTGACTGACAGGGATGTTGCAGCTTTCGACGATATGCTCCCAGCTGTTAGAGCGCGTGCCGTTAGAGCTGCCAGGCTAGCAGCGCGAAGAGCGGCTTGATCACCACCTCCTGACTCATAGTCGTCTTCTTCAATGGATAATACAACCATACTCTCGTGGAATGTGCGTGGGCTCAATGCAGGGGCCCAGTGCAATGCCTGCAAGAAACCAAGTTGAATGTAATCTCTCGTTGGACAATATCGATGGTGCTTGGAATAAATTTTAGTGACTTTGCTTATTTACCAGCAGCTGACACTCGTGGTGGGATCCTCATTGCGGGTTGCTAGTCTGAGGTGGCTCTCTCAGATGTGCTTATTGGGTGCTATTCTGTTACGGTGGCCGTGACAATTTGTGGCTAAGAGGACAAATGGTAGTTATCAGCTGTTTATGGGCCGCAAGATGACAGTGAGAAGACATTGTTCCTCGAGGAACTGGAAGCTATTCGTGATGCCTGCGCTGGACCATGGATGATTACTGGCGACTTCAATCTTATCCTCACAGAGACTGATAAGAACAATGAACGCATTGACAGAACCAATCTGCGCCGCTTCAGGAGGTGAACTCTCTCCAGCTACAAGACATACATTTACATGGCCGCTCGTTCACCTGGAGTAATGAACGTGAGTCTCCAACCCTTGTACGTTTGGACAGGGTGCTCGTGTCTATCGATTGGGATGAAAGATTCCCAAACTCACACCTCCGAGGTCTGGGCTCTGACGCTTCGGATCACAGTGCTTTGCTCCTTCAGACAAATATGGGTCATATGTCGAAGGCTCGATTCCACTTTGAGGTGTTTAGGCCCAAGTTCGATGACTATGAAGAGATTATTATGAGTGCCTGGAATCGACAGTCCGTGATTCTCATCCCTATAGCTCGCCTCGATGGGATGCTGAGGAATTTGGTTCGAGAGCTCCAGCGCTGGTCTTCTACCAGAATTGGGGAAATCAAGGCACAACTTCTTATTGCGCGTGAGCTAGTTCTTCGTCTAGATGTGGCGCAAGAGCACAGGCAGCTCTCATAGCGGGAGCTAGATCTCAGGAAGCGTACAAAAATGCATTGTCTTGGGCTCTCTTCACTAGAACGAACAATAGCAAGACAACGCTCCAGAGTTCGTCAGATCACGGAAGGTGATGCCAACACTGCGTATTTCCATCTTATTGCACGAGGAAAGAAGCGCAAAAATTACGTCACGGCTCTCAACGTCGCTAGGCACACGGTGGCTGATCATGTGGGGATGGAGATGGCCTTACACGAGCACTTTGCTGCTGTCTTCGGAACTACAGCGGATGTGGGTTCCATCTTGAACTTTCAGGCACTCGGAATTATGACTATCGACCTCTCTGAGCTTCAGGCTTTGTTTACTCAAGAGGAAGTCTGGGCTGCAATCAAGGAATTGCCAAGTGATCGAGCGCCGAGACCGGATGGGTTCACTGGTGAGTTCTACAAATCAGCATGGCACATCATCAAGGGGGAGCTGATGGACGCAATTCAGGCTTTTGCGTTTGGTGACTACCGCATTCTCTCCAAAATGAATTGTGCCTTAATCACGTTACTGCCCAAGAAGGTTGGCGCCTCTAGCCCTAGTGATTTCCGGCCAATCACGATGATTCATAGCTTTGCTAAGCTCATTTTAAAAGTTTTGGCATTGAGGCTAGCTCCAAGAATGGATGAAATTGTAGACAAAAACCAGAATGCCTTCATCAGATCCCGTAGCATACATGACAACTATAAATATATTCAGAGAGCTGCTGTACTAATCAGGAAGAAGAAGGTGCCCATGCTCCTGCTCAAACTTGATATCTCCAAGGCCTTAGACACCCTATCCTGGCCGTTCCTACTGGAGATCCTTAAGGCGTGGGGTTTCCGAGACCAATGGTGCAGCTGGATTACCGCTCTTCTCAGCACAGCATCATCCATAATCATGTTGAACGGACAACAAGGACCGCCCATCAAACATATGCGTGGCGTCCGCCAGGGGATTCACTATATCCGATGCTGTTCATTATTGCTATGGATGTACTTCACCGTCTATTTAGTAAGGCTACTAGAGATGGCGTGTTGCGGAAGATGAAGCCTACTGAGATTAAATTCCAATGCAGCCTACGTGCCGATGATGTGATTCAGGAAGCTGTGGCGGTCAAAGAAATTCTGAAAATTTTTGGGGAAGCTTCCGGCTTAAAAACCAATTTAGCCAAATGCTCAATCACACCCATTTTCGGTGGTGAAGAATGTTTGGATCAGATAGTTGCCGTCCTTGGTGCCAGGTGCAACCGTTTCCAATCAGGTATCTTGGTCTTCCGCTCAGTACAAAATCGATCCCTAAAGCACACTGTCAGTCCATTGTCGAAACGGTGGCCCGGAAAATGACTCCGTGCCATGGCTCTCTGATGGCACGCAGTGGTAGATTGGTCTGGATCAAATCCGTGCTACGATCAGTCCCATATACGCCATGATTGCGGAGAATCTACCATCATGGGCAAGAAAAGAAATTGATGGTATTTGCAGGAAATTTTTCTGGGCTGGATCCGACTCTTCTATTCAAGGAAAATGTATGGTCTCCTGGCCGACAGTATGCAGGCCGACTGAGCTGGGGGGCCTAGGTGTCAGTGACCTCAAGCTGCATGGGTACGCACTCCAAACCAAATGGTTGTGGCTGCAAAAGATTGATCACAACCGTGCTTGGAGTCAACTACCAATCAAAACTGCACCGGAGGTACTTGCCTTTTTCAAAGCATCAACCTTCTCCATAGTTGGCAACGGTCCCGACACTTTTTTGGGAGGATAAATGGATCAATGAAGAATCAGTGGCTGACATTGCGCCTTGCCGCTACCAATTGGTTCCCAAACGCACGCGCCGCTCCACATCGGTCCGTGACGGCCTGACCGACAGAGCATGGACTAGGCAGATTTCTGGAGGTTGGTCTGCAGATGCTATCCTTGAATATCTTCCCTTATGGAACACTCTGTTCGAGTTCGAAACCAGCCAGATAAGACAGTATGGCGCTGGACGGCAGATGGACAGTACACTGTCAAATAATCAGCGTACAGTATGCTCCACTTGGGTTTAGTGCCATTCAAGGGGCACAAACTCATATGGAAAACATGGGCACCTTTCAAGATAAAAATCTTCCTTTGGCTGGCCTTCAGGCGTCGGCATTGGACCGGTGATCGCAGGTTGCGACATGGGCGAGAGGCACGTGAGGAATTACCTCTGCGAGCAAGGAAGGAAGTCAATTGATCACATCCTGTCTGAGTGCCCTTTTACCAAGGAGATTTGGTTCTACATCCTATCGGCATTTAGCAAGCACTGTCCACCGCCTGCAGCTTCTCTAATACACTGGTGCAGACGGCTGCGCGGATTATTCACTGATTATAAACGCTCCGGGCTTGACTCGCTATTTGCGCTGGTATTTGGCAAGTCTGGAAGGAGCGGATGCTTTAGAGACTCCTCAACCCCGACGAATGAGCTGCTGTGGATCATCCAAGCAGAGGCTGATTGCTGGATTGCAGCTGGAGCGAAAGGGCTTCGAGCATTGGCTCAGCCTTGACTTTTTGATCTCTTTTTTCTGTTGTTGTTCTTTTAATTATATAGTCCCTTTCCATTTTGTCGTCAGCCGCCGGCATTCTTGTACATAAACTCTATTTCTTCTTAATACGAAGATACGCGCTATCGTGCGTGTTCGAGAAAAAAAAAAACACTAGACCTGCATGGAGTGTGCCGCAGACCTGCGGTGCTTGTCACGCGGTGAGAACGAAGTGAGAACACTGGTGACAGTGATCAACTAGTAAAGCAGATCAGAGGAAGGAAGTCGTAAATGGCCCGAACTTTTCTTCATGATTCCCGTGCCTTATAAGGAGCGCACCATCGATGGAACGTCACATGTGTACGACTTGACATACCCAATAAAGCGGAACGATTCTGAAAGACTGAAACCTCTGCTGTACGCCAGCCAAACGCTGCATTTCCGGGTGGGATTTAGTAGTTAAATCCCACACCTGTGAGCAGCACTGAAAAACTTACTACTAATACACAGGAGTAGTTGCATAACATGTTACTCATTCTAAACGATTGACTCTTATTTACAATTGAAGCCTCTGATCTCCCTCAGTTTCCCTCAATACATGTCATCAGATATCAATCTCATTTTCAGAACTAGAAAATGCATGAACGACTTATATATACACATACTTAATACATAGAACGCCTAGCGCGTCGATCGTCGAAGTGACGAATTGATGACCTCATCATCGCGGTTCGATCATGGTGATGGTGACATCGTTGATGGACTGCGGAGACATGGTGGACTCGGTTTTCGTCGTGAGTAGCGGCGGCGCCAACAGGGCCATGTTCCTGAGGCGCGTGAACAAGGGCGGCATGGCTGGCTCGGGCAGCTTCATGTGGTCGCTGATGAGCATGAGCAGGACGTTGGACATGGTGGGCCGGACGTCGGGGTTCTCCTGCACGCAGAGCAGGCCGACGTGGTAGCACCGCCACGCCTCGTCCTTGGAGTAGGACCGCCCCAGCGACGGGTCCATGAACTCGACCGCGCGGTCTTCACTCCACAGCTTCCATGCCTGCCAAGTGTCAAATTAGATCACTGAATGAATCTAGGTTCAGATAGAATGGTATACGGTACTGTACATCTTGGATGAGGGACTGCTGGTGCTCCTCGAGGTACAAGGCGCCATTCCGCTGCCCGCTCAGGATCTCCAGCAGGAGGACTCCGAAGCTGAACACGTCCGACTTCACCGAGAAGACGCCCTCCAACGCGAACTCGGGCGCCATGTACCCGCTGCATCGCATTTGCCAAACAGTTAAGGGAGATCCGAGCATATCGTTTCACAGGCATTTTAGTACTACTACGGCTGCGTTCAGTTTGAATTACTAGGTCCCGACGACGCGGCCCGTGTTGATCCCGTCGGAGTCGTCCTCGAATATCTTGGCCATGCCGAAGTCGGAGATCTTGGGGCTCATCTTGTGGTCGAGGAGCACGTTGCTGGCCTTGAGGTCCCGGTGGACCACCTTGAGTAGCGAGTCCTCGTGGAGGTAGAGCAGGCCGCGGGCGATGCCCAGGATGACATTGTGCCGGGTGCTCCACCCAAACTGCGCGCTCTTGCTCGGATCTGCCAGCGAACCAACCAGCATCTCATTAACTTACTACTATAATAATAGTACGTACTACTGCTGATGCTGATCAACCAGCCATATCTTGCCTGGCAAATCAATACTAGTACAACCCAACAATTAAGCGCAAACCAAATCAGTTGTTGTGAGTGATCAGTAATTCAATATGGATGGTACCACAATTAATTTTAATTAATGGTCTCGTTGTGCTGTGAGCATCAATTTACTACTAGGAGTAGCGGTAATAGTGCAGTCAATCAGCCTCAAATTAATTAGTGGATGAGCTCGTACTAGACACCACTATAGAACAAGGAATTTATGGCGCGATGACACCAATCCCACCTACCATGAGACTGCAGAGTGAGAGCTACAGCTACGTGGCCATGGCCCCTGGCCCCGGGCGGGCCGGAACAGTGGATGATGACAAGGAGCAGAGGGGAGCAGAGCACCAGCAGCTAGTTGGCTTGCTTACCGAAGAGGAAGGCGTCGAGGCTGCGGTTGGGGAGGTACTCGTACACCAGCAGCTTCTCGTCGCGCTCGGCGCACCACCCCAGCAGCCGCACCAGGTTGCGGTGCTGCAGCTTGGCGATGAGCTCCACCTCGTTCCGGAACTCCGCCGCGCCCTGCCGCGACCGCGCCGACAGACGCTTCACGGCAATCTCTGACCTGCCGCTCAGCACGCCCTGCTGGGTTGAATTATGTTATCAGATGCAGCAGGCACGCCAAGCCAAGCAAAGAGCGATCTTGGTTGGGTCGGTTGGTTTCTCACTCTGTAGACGGGGCCGAAGCCGCCCTCGCCGAGCTTGTTGGCCTTGGAGAAGTTGTCGGTGGCTGCCAGGATGGAGGCGAGGTCCATGAGCGGCAGGTCCGAGCTCGACCGCGGCCATAGGCTGTCTAGTAGGGATCTCCGGATGGCTGGATGAAACAAATCATCATTCACCCAAAATCCATCCAACCAGTATGAACACACGCGGCGGATGCAAAGAAAGTAGAGAAAAAGCTGAGCAGAGCTTCACCATTCCGCTTCCGCCACCGCCAGCAGTAGACGCAGTAGAGCAGCGTGCAGATGATGACCGTCACCAGCACGCCCACCATGATCCGCATCGCGTCAGGGCTGGAGCCTGAGCCGTGCGACGCCCCGTCGCCCGCCGGCGCCGGGGCCGGGCCCAACAGCCGGCGGTGGCCACCAAAAGTAAGACGACCGCCCGGCGCCATACTTCTACCACTACCAGCAGACTTGTCCGATCCTGCTGGCCTGCTGCTGGGTGCGTGCACTGTTGGAAGAAGAGGACCGGACGGAATGGTTGATGAGGGTACGGGCGGGGCGCGCTAAAGGACCAACAAAGTGTGTTAAGTGAGAGGCACGCAACGAAACGGGGTGGAAGTGGGGAGGAGAGGAGAAAGAGGTGAGAATGGGGAGCCGGCGCGACCGCGGTGGCGGCCTGTCCTGTCAACAAGTGTGTCACACTGTCACGCGTCGCGTTTGGCCTTTTGTCCAGTCAGCACCTGCAGTCGGCGGATACGTTTGACCCAGCGACAAGTGATGATGTGCGCGTGCATCCGCAGCACGAGCCCGCTTGCGACGGGCAGGGTAAAAAAATGACCTGGGTTTCTAGAACTACTCTATAAGCGTTTGAGTGGAGTCAATTGAAACTTGGTGCTGCATGTTATATAAGAAAAAGGTCTCTCAAATTTCTAGAGCCCCCGCTTGCGACGGGCAGGGGAAAAAATACCCTGGGTTTCTAGAACTACTCTATAAGCGTTTGAGTAGAGTCAATTGAAACCTGGTGCTGCATGTTATATAAGAAAAAAATCTCTCAAATTTCTAGAGCCCGTTTGGATTTGTTTTGGATTCTTAAAAATCAGATTTCCTCTAGTTTCTAGAATCTAAATTCTCAGAAGGTCTATTTATCCACTATTACTAATTTTAACCGCTACTTTTTAGTGCTAAATAGATCCAAACGGACCCCAACTTCACTACTTCAGAATGAGAATTATTTAAATTAAATGGCTTCTCTTTGCGATAAAAACTGAAAAGAAAAACAACGAAGCTAATGTGAAATAGGTGGCCCACTTCTAGTTCCAATGGTGACGAGTCTCAATCGACATTTTGTAGGGTATCATCAGCCACATCTAGAAACAACAGCAACAACCAACGATTGATCTTGTTATAAAAACAACATCAGATTCGCGATGAGGGAAGACTAGTAACGTTTTTGTCCCTGTGGACAAATGAGGCCGTGCAGGCAATGGTGGAGGCTGGAGCAAGGCAGCTTAGAGTAAGAGCACTTACATCCTTCTTGATTTATATTTGAGAATAAACAATGAAGATATCGTCTCAACCTGCCATAAGCTTTGTGCTAACATCTATATATCCTATAAAGCTAAAACTCACTAGACTAATTCTCTAGCATTTCCTTAAGCAATGTCATCATAAGGGTCCCACCAAAATCAGTTAGTTCTAATAATAGGAAAATGCAGCAATGCCTGTCGGCCTCTGCTCTTCACCTTCTTGTAGACATGCCTCAGTAATTGCTACATAGATTAGATTCCCACCAAATGTCACGGAATAGAAGAGACACAGACACCAACAGCCCCTTCTAAGCAATTGATGCATGAGGCAGGGAAACGAGTCGATGCATGGACATGGCAGTATTTATATTACTTTCTTCAGGCATCTGCTGGTCGCAATTCTTGTGGCTTGATGAGCCATTCATCTCCTCATCCTCAAGGTTTGTCCAGTGGTAGATCAAGGCGCCGGCAGTGTGATACGGCATCCGAGTTTGCATGGTGATTGCATCCTCTACCTGAAATCATGGTTCCATCTGCGGCCTTCCAGACCATGCTGGAGGTGCATGGTGGGCTGCTGGAAGTCGTGCATGCAACAGTGCCTGGCTGCTGGGCGCTAGGGTGTAGTAGTGCCATGGCAGATCGTCATTGGTGTCAAAATCCATGCATGAAGGGCTCTGCGAGGTTGATCCAATTGTGTTGAACGTGGAGTATGAACAACATGCAAGTAGGTTCTGTCAGCACTTCAGCATTCTAATTAAAATTAGCATAGCTTAGCTAATGTATCAAGGAGAATATGTCAGTATCAAGGTAAATCTCTTCCTATTCTAATTAAATTTATTCTCTATGCAGTTGTCGGTGTTCTGACCCTCGAGGGGTTAACACCAACGAGTAATATCGTATTCGCGTGCTCCCTAATCCGGTGGGTGATGCAAGAATGACACAATGATTTATCCTGGTTCGGGCAAAGAAGGCCCTACGTCCAGCGGGGGGAGGATGATTCGTGTTATTCTGCACCGAAGTGCTAGTACAGGGGAAAATACAAGCTGGTGTGAGGAGTGAAAGGCGGAGTTGGGGCGTGCGGGCGCCTTGCTCTCGACCTCCACAGGCTCACGGTGTCGTTCAG
>CM041638.1:27069405-27079517 GCA_023333625.1 Bothriochloa decipiens
CAGGTAATGCAGTTGGTGGGTTTTCACTCAACTCCTATTACTTAATGTAACATATCATAACTGAAACAATAAAACTTTTATAAAATGGAACAGGGTTTGAATGCATCCGGGGCTTGCCTTAATGTTCGGGGTAGATTGTCTCGAGCTCTGGATCAACTTCAATCCCCTGAGTTTGCTCTTCCTTCGGATCTGGGGTGACAACGTTAAACTCTCCGTTATCAAAAACTATACGATACAAGGATATGCTTCAACATGATCGAATAGTAAACATGATGCTCGATGGATACATGATCAGATTAATGGCTTGAGTACAACTTTCCTTCATGATAAAGTTGCAAGCCACCCAAAACATACTTACTAAGTTTATTAGGGTTAACTACATTATTTAAGAAAGTTATTAAACACATGAAATAATGTTAATTAAGCCCTAATGACATGATCCAGGTAAGCACAAAAAATTAATTAAAGTGCCAAAGGTCACTAGGGTTAATGACCCAAGGTCATCAATCAATCCCAAAGTCAAACAATTCCTATAATGATTAACTTAACTAAAGGAGGTTAATTAATTATTTAAAAGCATAAAATAAAGGCATAAAAATTAAAGTTGTCTAATTGATCTCAAAATTTTATTTTAGAAATCTCTAGGTCTAATTAGATGGCAAAACAAATTTCAGAATTAAAAGCTAATTATTTTATTTATTAAAAATCATGGAAGGTCTATTTTTCAATTAAAAGGGCCAATTTTAGCATATGCAAAAAGTACTCAAATTTGACATTTCATATTTTTCTTAGGTAGATGACATCATAAAGAATATACACAAAAATTTTCAAAATTGTTGGAGTTATACATGAATTACTATGATTTTTCAAAGAAAATAGCATTTAAATCATTTTCTAAAAATAGAAAAGAAAAAGGAGCACAGTGCTCCCGCGCTAACCGACGGTCCGCCGGCGGTTGACCCGTGATTACTCGCCGACGGTGAGGTCTCCGACGACCGGACTTGAACCATCGGGCTCAGTTTGGCACGGGGAGTCGATCAGGGTAGTAAATGACACGGCGGGGTGGCGGCGGCACCCACGCGGCGGCCATGGCGGCCCGGCGGCACCCACGCCGCGGCCATGGCGGCCCGGCGGCGCGGCGGCCTGGTGGGAGAGCTCACCGGAGCTTTTTCGGCGATGGCGAGTGCATGGTTATAATCCATACACTCTCGTGAACATAATTGACAACAAGATGAGGCTCACTTTGGTCCCCAGCCGCAATGGCTACGCACGCGGCGGAGCGGCAAGGTCACACCGGCGGCGACGCGTGGCGGCCGGATCCTATGGCGCAAGAGAGATGGAATTGAGGGCAAGGACAGGTGCAAGAGCTCATCATGGGTCTAGGGCGCACGCTAATGGAAGCTCGGAGTGACTGAGTCGAGCTGCGGACGGCGGCACTGATGGCGGCGGCAGCGCTCCGGTTGCAAGGATAGCGGTTCGGCGCTTCTTGTGCACCATCAGACCGACCAAGATGCGCACAAGGGGCAGCGAAGCACGGAGAACATGATGAGAGGGTTAAAGGTAAAATATTTTCCACCTTGGCAGCAGTGGACGACGAGGAAGCTCACGGTGGCTCGGCGACCGGTCGCGAGGAAGACGACGTCGTGCGGGCGGCTCGGACGGGGAGAGCGAGCACGAGCTATCCCAATCGAAGCGCAAGGACATGGTGGAGCTTTTGGCAAGATGAAGTGAGCAGAGATGGAGCAACGGTGGCGAATTTGGGCGGCGGAGCAAGGTCGTCGGCAGCGGCAGCAGGGAGAAAGAAGAAGAGAAATGGCGGCGGCCGACCTATTTATAGGGCAGAGGCGAAGCATGGACGAGCGACACGGCGATGGCGAAGCTTCGCGCATCCAGGAGCGCACTGGTGGCCGTGCATGTGCGGCGGTTGACGGCGGCGCGGGTTGAGAAGCCGGCGATGGCGGCCGACGATAGGTCTCGGTGCTGTTCGAGAAAATTACAGAATTGCCACTCGTATGGAATTACAAATTACTCCAAAATTTACATAAGAACTTGAAAATCTCCAAAAATATAATTTCTATAACTTTTCAAGAGCTACACTTTTCATTTAACTAGCATCCTCAAATTCTGTCTAGATTTTGGAATTTGAATTCAAATTCAAAAGGGGAATAAAACCCTAGAAACAAACATTTGAAATTACTTTTGATTTTTCAGTAAAACTTGAAAATCCTCAAAACTATGAAATGTTTAACTTTTCAAAAAAAACCTTTTTCATATACAAAGTTTTCCCAAATTATGCATAAGTTTTGAATTATGGTTTTAAAATCAAAAGGGGACAAATGCTAAAAAACTGTATTTTTAAATTCATTTGAAATTCTTTTTGGAAACTTGAAAAACTTTGAATACCAACCTTGTAGATCTTGTCAAAATCTACAAACTACCTTTTTAGAGTATCCCCAAATTCCTTGTGGATTTTGAATTACAGAAAGGGGATAAAACTAGGTTTTGAAATAAAGGGTTTTTGAAACCGAATTCAAACTCGATTTAGTTTCTAATTTAATTGGTTGGTTATTAGCGATCACATAAATCATCCAAGGATATTTTTAGGTCAATGACCCAATGACATCCTTGGTTGACCAAGTTGACTTTTGAAAAACCTTTTATAGCATTTCCAATTTGAATTTAAATTTGAATTGCCAGACTTGAGAATAAGCTTTGAAATCCAAATTCAACTTCAAATATGGAAATCATTTTTAGGGTTGGACTTAGATTTATACACTATGCTTGACACTAGTGTAAACACGGTTTACACCTCAAGTACATAGCATATAAACTAAGTATTTGAGATGACATTTGAAAGTAGGATTTTATTATTTCATGTGACCACACATTCTAGAAACACAATCAACCTATGAAATGTAAACTTATTTAGTTAATGCACATCAAGGTTGACCTAACCATGAATGCTTTGCAATGCATATGATGACATGGCAGGTTTTAGTTAATATAACATGAGAGGTGTTACAGCCTTTCCCCCTTAAAGAAATCTCGTCCCGAGATTTAAAGATGTAGGTAAAGTAATGGAAAAGGAAATGTGTCAGGAAAACACACTTCCACTAGTTACATAAGAGAAAAGGGTCTTTACAACTCACACTAATGAAGCTATAACTCATAGAGGGAATTATAACTTAGATAGAAGCATAGAATTCCGGGAAGTTCTCCAATAGGTAATCCTCCGATTCCCAAGTAGCTTCTTCTTCTGAATGTTGATCCCATTGTATCTTGTACCACTTAATGGTTCTGCTTCTTGTGACATGATCTTTCTGATCTAAAACTTGAATTGGATACTCAGAGTAAGTCAAATCAGACTCAAGTTCAATTCCTTCCACATCAACAACCTTATCCGGCACTCGAAGACACTTCTTAAGTTGGGACACATGGAACACATTGTGTACAGCCGACAACTGTTCAGGTAGTTGCAGACGATATGATACCTTCCCAATTGGTGCCAAGATTTAAAATGGTCCAATGTAATGAGGTGCTAACTTGCCTTTAACTCCAAATCGAGTAACTCCCTTCATGGGTGACACCTTTAGATACACATAATCTCCTTTATTGAAACACAATGGTTGACGCCTTTTATCGGCATAACTCTTTTGATGAGACTGTGCCACTTTCAAGTTTTGTTGTGTCTGTTTAACTTTTTCTTCCATTTCTTTCACTAGATCAACTCCAAAGAATCTTCTTTCTCCAGGTTCAGACCAACTTAATGGAGTTCTACATCTGTGACCATATAGTGCTTCAAATGGTGCCATTTTGATACTTTCTTGATAGCTATTGTTATAAGAAAACTCTGCTAAAGGCAAACATTCATCCCACTTTTCTAGAAAATTAAGAACACATGCTCTCAACATATCTTCAAGTATTTGGTTCACTCTTTCAGTCTGACCCCCTGTTTGTGGATGGTAAGCTGTACTGTGTAAAAGATCAGTACCTAGTGAATTATGCAATCGTTTCCAGAATTTGCTGATGAACAGTGTGCCTCGGTCCGATACAATAGTCTTTGGTACACCATGAAGATTAATGATACGCTCAAAATATAATTTGGCATATTGGGAGACTGAATTTGTACTTCGAACTGGAAGGAAATGTGCAGACTTTGTGAGTCGGTCCACTATGACCCAAATAGAGTCGAAACCTCTTGCTGTTCTAGGTAGACCCACTATAAAGTCCATACTAATATCTTCCCATTTCCAAGCTGGAATAAGCAATGGCTGAAGTTCTCCTGCTGATTTCAAATGTACCGCCTTAACTTTCTGACAGGTATCACATTGAGCCACATACTTCGCAATTTCTATCTTCATCTTAGTCCACCAAAATTTCTGTTTCAAATCATGATACATCTTATTACTTTCTGGATGAATAGAAAACTTTGAAAGATGTGCTTCATCAAGAATCTTTTGGTGTAACTCAGGAACTTTTGGTATGACCAACCGATTCTTATACCATAGGACATCTGCTTCATCAATTGTGAAACAAGAAACCTTCTCTTTTCTAACTTTCTTTTTGATATGCTTAATTCCCTTATTACCTCTCTGAGCAGCAATAATTTGATCTTTGAGTGTTGATTCAACTGTAATGTTAGACAAACTACCATGTTGTACTATTACTATACCCAACTTTTCTATTTCATGACATAGAGAAATGTCGAGAGGTTTTACTGTCAAGCAATGGCAATGACTCTTTCGACTAAGAGCATCAGCAACTACATTTGCTTTACTAGGATGGTAATATATTTCCAAATCATAATCATTGATTAGTTCTAACAACCTCCTATGTCTCATATTCAACTCATCTTGAGTAAAAATATATTTCAAACTCTTGTGATCACTGTAGATATTACATTTATTACCCCACAGATAATGTCGCTATATTTTCAATGCATGGACAACCGCTGCTAATTCTAAATCATGTGTTGGATAATGTTCCTCATGTTTCTTCAACTGTTGAGAAGCATAAGCAACAACTCTCTCTTCTTGCATCAACACACATCCAATGCCAATGCCAGAAGCATCACAATAAACATCAAAAGGTTTCTCAATATTTGGTTGTGCTAGGACTGGAGCAGTGGTCATTAATTCCTTCAATTTCTAAAATGCCTTTTCACATTCAGGTGATCAAACAAACTTGACATCATTCTTTAACAACTCAGTTATTGTCTTGGATATCTTTGAGAAATCCGGTATGAAACGACGGTAATAACCCACCATTTCCAGAAAACTTCGAACTTGATGCACTATTTTTGGTGGTTTCCAATCAAGTATATCTTGTACCTTGCTAGGATCAACAACAACACCTTTGTCTGATAAAACATGTCCAAAAAATTTCACTTCCTTTAACCAAAACTCACATTTGCTAAACTTGGCATACAGTTGATGTTCTCTTAAACGCTGCAGAACAATTCTAAAGTGTTCAGCATGTTCTTCTTCACTCTTGGAATATATTAAAATCATCAATGAAGACTACTACGAACTTATCAAGTTCTGGCATGAACACTGAGTTCATCAAATACATGAAATAAGCTGGTGCATTGGTAAGTCCAAAAGACATAACCAAATACTCATACAGACCATATCGAGTAGTAAAGGCAGTCTTTGGAATGTCTTCCGTGCGAATCTTAATTTGATGATACCCAGATCGAAGATCAATCTTGAAAAACACCTTCGCCTCCGCTAATTGATCAAAAAGCAGATCAATGCAGGGTGGAGGATACTTATTCTTGATTGTTACCTCATTCAAGGGACGATAATCCACACATAACCTCAAGATTTTATCTTTCTTTTTCACAAATAGGGCAGGACATCCCCAAGGTGACGAGCTAGGTCGAATAAAACCTTTATCCTGTAACTCTTGTAATTGAGTTTTGAGTTCTGCTAACTCAGGTGGTGCCATTCGATAAGCTCTTCTTGGATATTGGAGCAGTACCAGGTTTCAAATCAATTCTAAATTCCACCTTTCTATCAGGAGGTAAACCCGGTAACTCATCAGGAAATACATCCGGAAACTCACAGACCACGGGTATATCTTTGATCTCTTTCACAGAAGTTGCACATACCTTTTCAACAGTCCTCTTAAGAGTTGGAAGCTGGATAAGAAGTTGTGATTTGCAATTAGGTATGTTCACTCTCACAGTTCTATTCAGGATGTCTATCACAGCACCATGCTGTTTCATCCAATTCATACCTAGGATTACATCTATATCCTGATCCTTTAATATTATCATATCAGTGGGAAAAATATACCCACCCAAACTTATAGACACATCGTGTATCATTTCTTTAGTATACATACGCCCCCCAGGCGATTGTATAAAGAATTGTTCTTTTGTCCCCATGGTTGGTATTTCATGTGTCTTAACAAATGTGCCATTGATAAATGTATGAGATGCACCAGAATCAAAAAGCAGAATTGCAGAATGATTGGCAATAGGGAACGTACCCATCATGACAGGTTCTCCTTCTGGAATTTCTCCAACTTGTGTATAAAACACCTTGCCAACCTTCTTCTCATTCTTTTCCTTCTGCACATTTTGATTACCAGCCTTATTTTGATTCTGTGGTTGCGATTGTGGTGCAAAAGCCCTAGGAACATAGGAATTATACTGCCTTGGATGCGGGCAGTATCTTGCAAAATGACCAGTCTTCCCAAATTGTAACATGGGTAACTTTGTGGCTGAGAAGTTGGGTTACGAATACCTGGGGCATTCGGCTGTCGTGGATAAGAAAGAGTAGCAGCAGGATGAACGAATGTCTATTGCTGGGCTTGGTATTGTGGTGGATGGTAAGAAGGATGGAAATGATTTTGGGGATGATAGATTATCTTCTGGCGTTTTTGATTTCCACCAGAAAATCCCGAGGTTACTGTTTTCTTCTTCTTAGCTTCCATGTGTTGACGGTTCTTTTCTTCATAAGATATGGCAATATTTATCGTTTCATGGAAGGTAGCATTTAGGTTTCCAGTCATCATTCTCTGAGTCTTGCTATTCAGACCCCTGAGGAAACACTCTTTCTTCTTATGATCAGTACCAACATGGTCTGACGCATATTGGGACAAGTGATTGAATTTGCCAAAGTATTGCATCACTGACATATCACCTTGCCTCAGGGAAAGAAACTCTTCAAGTTTTATAATCATGACTCCCTCAGGAATAAAATGTGCACGAAAAGCTTCGTGAAACTCAGTCCAAGTAATACGATGACCTTCAGGCTAAGCAGCGACAAAGTTTACCCACCAGGCTCCTGCAGTACCTCTCAACTGCTGAGCTGCAAACATGGCCTTCTGATATTCAGTACACTCAATTAGCCCAAACTTTTGCTCCATGGTACGGAGCGAATCATCTACCTCCATGGGTTCATCCACTCTGGTAAAAACAGGAGGACGTGTGTCGGTAAAATCCACATAGGTGGTCTCATTCCTATTATTCTGACCACGATTCCCCTGATATGCATTTTGATTCTGATTCTGGGCCATCATGGTGGTTGCATTGACTAAGGCCGCAACTGCATCGGCCAGGGTTGATGGAACTGGTGGAGGATTTGGGACATCACCTCCATCATGGGATGGACCGGCAGCATCACGGGAGCGAGTGTGAGCAGGCATCTGTTAATAAACAAACTATACTTTACTCACAAAACCTTATCGGATTCCACAAGCAGATATTACAGACGTGCAACACACTTATAACATATTATTTTTATTACAACCGTCTGCACTCCGGCAAGACTTCCCACACCTACTAGGCTTTAGAAAGCAGGGAAAAGATATATTACACATCTCACTTTTTGAACTGTTTACTCCTCCTCACTATCTTCCAGTAGGATTAACTCCTCCTCTTCGGGATCCTCTTCCTCTTCAGGTTCTTCTTCCACTATCTCAGGATCTTCTTCTTTGATAAGGTCCTCTTCATTTTCATTTGCTACACCCATCTGGTTTTCTTCTTCCTCATCAATGACATCATCATCAACGGACTCTATTTCTTCAGGGTCTTCCTCTTCCTCATCTTGACCCATCACAAAACCAAGGTCATCTTGGGCTGCCTGTCGTTGATATTCAGGATCCAATAGGTTATTTAATCTTACACACTCATCACCAGCTTCCTCAGCATATTCCTCCAACTCTTCCACGTAATCCTCAAGTTCTTGCACACGACCATTTGCTGCATCTTCTCGTGCCCAAGCATCATTCCTTTGATGCTTCATATACCTCCGAGATCGTCTTAACTGAGTAATCTCAACGGCCTCTTCATCCTATCGGCTTCAGCCCTCTCCAATTCGGCCCTAAGTCTTGCTATTTCAGCTTGCGGATCTGGATGCAGATTGTTACTGCTTTCGCCAATCTCGTACCTGGGGGCTAGTTGATGTCGAGGTACCCCCCTTTGGTACAGTACTCTTACGAGGAGTTTGCTTGGTAAGGGCCATCCTGAAGAAAGATAGGTCATAAGAGATAAAGATAGATAGGTAGGACTCTGAAGGTTAGCATGAAAAGGATTGATACTACTTAACCCAAACCACTTTAAAGGGGAAGGTAATTAAAATAGGTTAATTAAACATGATGCATGAACAAACTTACGATCTAAGCATATAAGGTTTTAAGTAATACATGTGTATAAATAACTTTTATAACATAGGGAAATATAATATGTTATTCCACCACCACACTTTTAGAAATCATAATAAGGGCTAATAGAAAGAATCATAGATAAGGAATAAGCAATTTGGACCTAAAATAGTCAAGTAAAATTTGTTTGACTCAAAACTTTTGAAGTTTTTGCAGAGGAATACTACAACAACTCTTTTTAATAACGAACCTGGCTCCGATACTAGCTGTGGCAGAACCTCCTAAATCCTATGGCCCACACACATGATTATTGTCTAAACAGACTCCAAATAACCATGAATATGTTCCATAAAACTTAAAAGGTCTGTCGGGTAAATCCTGAATCATCCACGATTCTCCGAGCAGGATCAATCATTACAAAGAGGCATTGCAGTATTACAACAGTTTTATACAAATAATATACATCGGAGTAAAATAGCGGAAGGATTACAATAACATAAGTTTACAAACCATTTACAGACCATAAGTTGGATTATTAAAAACCATATAGCAGTGGAATACAATATAACTTATTACATTAACCTTGATTGTATGCTCTGCCCAAGAGTGAGATATCCTATTCGTCGTCACTTTCCTCGACGACGGTCATGCAGCAGGATGCGAAGCATTCCTGCCCATGATGCTCACCTGCAACAAGGGTTCAACAAAACCTGAGTACAAAAGTACTCAACAAGACTGACCCGACGAAAAAGAGGGGTGAAGGCTCAGAAAATGCAGGATAGAGGGACAAGGTAAGGCTTGCAGGAGATAAAAAAATTTTGCAGAAAAGCTTGAAAGAAAGAAAAGCTGTTTTGTTCAAAATCCAATTACCAACCAACTTCCTTCTTAAACCTTACTTATTATTCAAGTTGTTATTACGACGATGAACACCGATCGAGTCTTCTTCTCTGAGAAGCACGGCGATTCAAATCCATTTTCATACCCAGCTGGGACCTAGGTTACTGATATGCAGGAGACTCTAACACCTAAGCATAGCAGGTGAACCCATATACCGGGATAACAACCGCAGCCATATATCACCACATGATACATGTGAGCACTTCGACCTTAAACCCACAGTAAAACATAGTATGACATATGTGGGGTCTCTGGCCCACTATAAGTCACTCCATGATATACCCGGCTACAACCATCAGTATATCACTTCATGCATGTGGATTTTCTAATTTCTTGATGTCACCAGTTCACCATCGACAGGGACCTAGGGCATCAACAGACGGAAACACTACAGAGGGACTCCATCCCCAATGCAAGTTAGCCGTCCGAACTCGATTTATTAACTAAAAGCATGATTCCAACAGATAAAACCAAACTCATCTTTTTCATTCTTTTACCTCTGAACATTTAATTAATTAAGCAGGGCTAAGCATTACTACGCATCTGTTTGAACATGTAACAAGGAATTATGGATATAAGACAGGTAATGCAGTTGGTGGGTT
>CM041638.1:27087077-27099836 GCA_023333625.1 Bothriochloa decipiens
AACTCTCGGCTGGGCTTCAAGAATGAGATGGTTATGGCTGCAAAAAACAGAGCCAGACCGTCCCTGGGCTCATCTCCCAATTCATGTTTCTGAGCAGGTGAAAGCCTTCTTTGCGGTGGCTGTTATCTTTGAAGTGGGTGATGGCACGCCTACTCTTTTTTGGACTGGTAGGTGGCTGCATGGTCAGTGCATAGCAGAGCTGGCTCCTCAACTATTTGCTGCCATCCTCATGTGGTTAGTGGCACATAATAAGTGCTGAACTGCTGACCGCCTTGCACGCCGTGGCTGCCCCACCCAGATTGTTGTCCACTTTGTGATCAAGAGGAGGAATCATCTCCTGGTTGTTTGCATCTTCGCTATGGAATTCTGGTTCCATTTGCTAAGGTAGGTCGGTTTCCAGGCCTTATCTCCACAACCTACTGAAAACTTCCTTCTCGATTGGTGGGACAGAGCCAATAATGCTACTTCTGAGCTGTTACGGCAAGGGGTTAATTCCCTAATCATGCTGGGGCCTTGGTTTCTTTGGAACCATCGCAATCATTGTGCTTTGATGGAACAGCTCCAAGTATTGCTGGGGCTTTAGCCATGGCTGGTGAGGAACGCCAACTGTGGACCTTGGCAGGGGCTCGAGGGCTCCCTCGTGTCAGCCCACCTCCCAGGAGATTAATTTCTTAGGTCTGTGTGGGTTGCCTTTCAAACGGCTTAGGTGGGTAGTGTAAGTGTGTTGGGTTCTTTCACCCTTTTTCTTATTAATATATAATGTTGTGCAAATCTGCATTTTTTGTGAGAAAAACATTGTTTTCTTAAAATTCTAATGTACAACATTGGACTGAGCAATTAGGCCAATGAGCAATGACTAAGCTCCATGTAATCCAGTTCAGGAGGTCACATGATGAAAATCTTAATGAAACAAATAAGTACACTATCAGGGCCCTATGGCCCCAGTTCTATATTGGGACTCTAATATTTCCTAGAGCTGTTGAATTTTGTTATTCTTAAACTCAATTCCATGCCTTGCGATTGCATGTCTTCTCCACTGGACCTGAACCAATATATGATTGCTATTAAGAAACAAGTTTATTAATAATCATTGGGTCTGCAAAGTCGGCACAGAGTTTCTGTGCTGCATTATCCATTGCTCTACCCATTTGCCATTTACATTTTATTCTGCTTCAGTTCTTGTGTGATGCCTTTATATTCTTTCATATACTGTAGACCCTATTTCACTTGTACTTGACGACAAAATCAAGAATGACCTGTCCTCCCATGGAATTGCTGTCCAAAGTTTCAATGGTGATCTACTTTACGAGCCGTGGGATGTTTATGATGAGAATGGGCAGGCATTTACAACCTTTAACAAGTACTGGGAGAAATGCATGAATCTACCTATTGAGATATCACAATATCCTGCACCTATGAGGCTGGTGGCAGCGCCAGGTAACTTTTTACCATAGCATCATTTTCTCTTTTATTGAACATCTGTACAAGTTCTTATTTCTCTGCACTACATAGAAATTTTCTTTTTTGTTTTGGTTCCTCATATAATGTCTAGAACGGCTTGAGTTAGTTGTTTGCTCCAAATTACTACTCATTTGAGTATTCCACATTTGAACTTTAGTGATTGCTCCTCTAACTATTTGAATTTAATGTCTGTCCAGTCAAAAATCAGCATACTTCTGTTTTAATTTTAATTATTTGGTGTAAAATTCAGGTCTAGCCAATGTTCGCTGTTGTTCGATTGATGATCTAGGTCTTGAATCTAGTAAGGATGTGGAATCAAGCAATGCTTTGCTAAGCAGGGCCTGGTCTCCTGGCTGGCGCAATGCAGAGAATATGCTTGAGGAATTTTTGTCTTGTGGTCTCCTAGAATATTCAAAACATGGTATGAAGGTTGAGGGAACGACAACGTCATTATTGTCGCCATATCTCCATTTCGGGGAGTTAAGTGTAAGGAAGGTTTATCAACTTGTTACAATGCATCATGTCAAGTGGCAAAATGAAGGAAAATCTGAAGCTGAGGAGAGTGTTCGATTGTTCCTAAGATCAATTGGTTTTCGGGAATATTCACGTTACTTATGCTTTAACTTCCCATTCACGCACGAGAGATCATTTCTGGGTAACTTGAAGCATTATCCCTGGCTCTTGGATGAGGACCGTTTCAAATCTTGGAGACAAGGAATGACTGGATACCCGTTAGTAGATGCTGGCATGAGGGAACTCTGGGCTACTGGTTGGACACATAATCGGATAAGAGTGATTGTTTCAAGTTTCGCTGTAAAAGTTCTACAGATACCCTGGATTTGGGGAATGAAGTACTTTTGGGATGTGCTTCTGGATGCAGACCTAGAAAGTGATATTCTTGGTTGGCAGTACATATCTGGGAGTTTGCCTGATGGACATGAGCTCAGCCGCCTTGATAATCCAGAGGTATGGAATTACAAGAACAATGCATTTTAGCTCCAAATCTTACTTGAACTATTAGTTGATGTAAGCCTCTATCAACTCACAGACTCACTGCAGTTACTTGATTACACAAGAACGCATGACTCAAGTGTTTTGGCACTGCAAAGATGCAGCTTTTGTTGTTGCCTGTTATTTATAACTGAAATGTTTACAACAAAGGGTCATGCTCAAGTAACTAACAGCTGGCCATAGTGGCTCCTAGAAACTACAGCTCACGACTGAAGCAACTGATCCACTAACCAACTACCATTATGCCTGGAACCCAGGACAACACCGACTCTGAACAAAGAATCAGACTGTGAACAAAAGACTTGACACTAAGCTACTATTTATGCAGGGCCAGGGATTACTTCCAACACTTCAACCTGATTGATTACATAAAGTTAACTTGTACACAAGTTTAAATGAGGAACTTCAGTTCATGACATAATTCATGGATTTACATTGTGTCTCATTGCTGGCACTACACTTTTCTGAAAAAAATGCTGACCTATAGGTTCTTACTAAATACTGTTCATTTGTTAACAAAACGATGCTCGGTAGAAATAGCATAACTATTTTCTTCAGGGCTTGATGAATTATTGAATTCTAAAACAAGTAAACAAGTGTAATTGGTAGTTGATGCTAAACCACAAGGCAATTGCAGGTTAGCCTGGTTCTGTTGTATTTATTAGTTGAGCTGCCTAGGCCTGAAAGGGCCAAACAATTGGCACTGTCCACATTGTATTTTTAGTAAAAAGCATAATTTTCCTTGATCGCCTTAGATAAATATATTGCTTCTTGTAGGTTATTAAACATGCAAAAGGATGGGTTGTCCCTCGGACATGTATGGGATTGGCGGCTGCATTTTTTTCATTTTTTCCTCAACAGATTTTTTATAGTCACCTACTCCCTCCGGTCCAAAATACTTGATACATTTGGTTTTGCATAGTCTTTATTTAATGCTTATCTTTGACCACTAATTTCTTATAGAATATATTGTAAGATCCTTGAAATTTAAGATGTTTGCAAATTATTATGAAACACAATTCTAGACATATAACTTACATGTTTCTATACTAAATAATATAATTATTATTGATGTTTATAATTTTTATGTTTGACAAAATGTTTTCCTAGATGACATGTTTTTTTTATTGGAGTGAGTACTAGTTTCTATTTAGTTTTGGTGAAAGCTTTGTTCTGGAGGATTAACTTATCTATACAAAAGAGGTCGTGACTGTCCTTTTGTTTTATTTGAATGTAGGTTCAGGGTCAAAAGTATGATCCAGATGGTGAATATGTAAGAACTTGGATTCCTGAACTTGCTAGAATGCCAACAGAATGGATCCATTGTCCATGGGGTGCTCCTAACTCTATATTACAAGTTGCTGGAGTTGAGCTGGGCTTTAACTACCCTAAGCCCATAGTCGAACTTCATATGGCGCGGGAATGCTTAGATGACGCCATCTCCACAATGTGGCAATTGGACACAGCTGCGAAACTTGCTGAATTAGATGGCGAAGTTGTGGACGACAATCTGAATAATATCAGGAATTTTGATATCCCAAAGGTTGTTCTGAAGAAGAAATTATCTCCAAGTACTTCATCGATGAACCGAAGGGTGCTGTCTACTAATGGCAAGAACGAAAAGTCACAGCCTACTGAAGTGAAGGCCCCGTACAAACAGATTATTCGAGATGATATGATCAATAATACCTCAAATATGGATGACACAGGCTCTACTGCTAACTTGCAAGTGACAAGGAAAAGATCTAGCAGTGCTAGTGCATTCAATATTCTCTCATCTTCATCCTCATTAGTCAGGGAATCACAGATTCATGATAATGATAGTTGTTCTGTTCCGTATTCAGGCTACCGTCAGCAGACATCAGACAGGGATGGCACTGATAAGGTATGTTAGATTATCTTTGCATAGAAACAACAATTCCATAGGAAAGTTCATATGAATTGCCATATTATCCACCTTTCTGAAACTACAATAATTTGTACGCTCCTCTATAATAAAAAAAATTCTCAGGTGTCCTTCATGATTGATGAAACAATTTGCTCCCCACTAAAAAAAGCCCTACAGCTCTTGGGACCAGTTCTAGTTTGGTGTTACTAGGGAGATTAAAAAAACTAATTTACAAGTTATGTTTTTTTATAGTTATTAGGTGCCGGTTGTTGTTTTCGGCAATTTACTCAAAAATGTAATCAATCACCAGAGCACATAACGCCAGGCTGATTTAACCATTTTTAGTGCCTGAAAAATGCGGACGATGATCCCATCCTCTATTTGTATATTTATTATTTCAATGCATGTGTTCAAAATACTATTTAGGGGAGTGGTATTTATATTCTGATAGACATCTGAATCACTCTTTACAGGTTGAAGATAATGACAGTGAAGATAGTGGTACGAGCATCTCTAGGCCATCCAAGAGACCTGCTTAGAGTAGCGCATTGAAGATGTTGCGAATCCCCCTCAAAAAATGATGTTGTAAAAGTTATTCTGTAATTTATAACTATTTAACACCGCCTATCCCTATTCTGATAGGAGGCAACTTTTGTTTGATTGAAGTACATCGCTCACGGACATATGCTTGGGGCCGCTGCTGAACTGTCTAATTTAGCCTGGTTTTAAATGGCTCATCAATGTTACACACTAAACACAAATGGAACAAGTTTATCACCACGCCATTTAACAACTCGATCAAAACAGGGATAATGGATCACAGACATCACAGTTGCAGTGAAAACAACATATGTAGCCGCCGTAGTGCCATTATCGTTAGAGTAGTCACAGCCACTGCCGCTCGCTTCTGTGGCTAGCCACCTATAGGACTCCTCCAGCTGAGATATGACCTTCGGAGGAGTCTCGCCGTTTGCTTAGGTCTCATTGGCTATGTTACTGTCGTTTTGGGGCTCTTGAGGGTTGTTCATCACATTGCTCTTTCCTCAACCGCAGGTGGACGCCATTCAAGAAAATCTGCCATTATTCATGGACAACTCTATTTATAGCACTATTTTTACAACTATCTAACCACAATACCCTCATACTAGCTCTAGATTCTGAGCATATTGCTATTCTAATTGTGTAAATTTGATCCTTTTCGGTATACAAGAGTCAAAGTCAGATTTGACCACTCTGTGACAAGGCCATCCCTTACAACAAAGCGTGACAATCATCCTTCTACATGCATGTTGAACAATTATTAACTTAACGAGTCTACTAAAATAGGTTAGAACAGCTTTACAAACAGGTTGGGCCGGTTTTGCAAATAGGTTAGGCCAGTTTTCACGGTGGATGGTTGAGTGTGGCAAGGACCACTGTTGTGGGTTGCGCGTTACCTGCTTAGGTGTTTGACGCATTTTTTGCATCGACACATTTTTTTTGCAAGTCGACCAGAGCTTGTGAGCAATTCCAAAAGTTTTGCAGTTGGGTTTGTCATTCTTGTTTTTTGGGAAAAAGTACAAAATTTACTTCCAACAGTTTGACAATTGGGTTTGGCATATTTTGCGAGTTGAAAATAGAGGGTCCATCCACACATATATGCGCGCGTCCGCGAGGCTTGGCATACGCGGTTTCCCACGACGGAAGCTCCACCCGGGCGTCGCCGTCATGGTTCCCGCGATTATCTTCCCTTTCTCTACCCAAGGTCGCGAGCCGGGTCGAGTGAAGGGGTGTCGCCGGAGAAGATGGGAAGCAGACGACAGGCGAGGGGCGCCGCGGCTGCGCGTGTGAGCGGACGAGCTGGGAGCGATGGACCGCGGCTGGAAGGTGGCGCAGGCGTTGGCGCCGAGCTTAGTGGCGGAGCCAGGAATTATATATAGCGGGGGCTGGACAATCTAATACACATAATAAAAAAGGGCGTACCCAGTGCCGTAGGCTCCCGCACTGCGGGGTTTGGGGAAGGAAAAATAGCCAGCAGCCATCCCTGCACAAATGTGCAGAGGCTGCGGATTAATATATCATAAATTTCAATATATCTATATGTGCATATATATAAGTTCACATCATATATTGAAATACCAAAATCTCTATTAAATAATTAATTATCCATGTTATGACAATTTGCAATGAAAAATATAATGATAAGCATAAATGAGTTAAGGAACTAACATGGTTCATTTAAATTTTTCCGGCTGCGCAATTTCCTCTTCTTCATCATCGTTTTCTTGTTCTGCAGCAAGACAATTAGCTATTTCATCTTCCAGAGACTCATGATCGTCTTGCTCTTGTCTATCGTTACATTAGCAGCCGAGGAAAATTTCATGTAAGAAGAGTCAATTGTTGTCCTTCTAAATTTCATGACGATTGTCCTTCAATATAAAAAATACTAGTTTATTTAGCCAATTAGAAATTAGTTCTAATCTGATGGACATAATAAAAAATTAGAAGAGCAAAAAAACATACGGAGTACCTGGCCCCTGTTGCCGTACCGAGGTGCGGAATGCAGGTGCCTTCACTCACGGCCGAGCGCGGTGGGGCGACTGGGCGGGTGTGGCGGCGCCGGCGGCACTGCGGTGCGGTCCGGGGCAGCATCGTGAACCGTGAATCGCAATCGGTATGGATTGCCCTAGGCGGCTCGGCCCTCGCCACACGGCCGATCAGACCACGAACGGTTCGGCTCTCTAATCTACGTAATATTACACGTATACGTGATATAGGTATATGGGCCATATGCAAGCAGCAAACATTGGGAGGGGCCATGGCCTGCGCTGGCCCCCCTGGCTCCGCCACTGGCCGAGCTATAGGCAGCGGTGCGGCGCGACGAGCCACGGCAGGCAAGACAAAGATGGGATTTGCGCGGAATCAGTACCGGCTGGTGAACTTATAGACCTCTTTTTTAATTTGCCAAGTTAAATTTGTCAAACACTTGGAGATGACCTCTTTCTCAACTTCCCATATTGTTATGAAAGTTGGCAAATAATAAGAAATACCAAACCAAAAATGTCAAACTCTCATATTGTTATGCAGCTGATAAACTGACTTACGATGTTTTATTGTGAGAGAAAAACATAGTACAATGATTAATAACCCGAGCTGATAAGTTCAAGTGAATAGACGATTATTTCATCTATACCTTGCAGCTAAAACAAATTTTCTGCCCTATCTATTTGTAAATTTGATAAATCCTATTGTTTCTACCATATAAGATCTGGCCTTTAGGGCCGGTTATATTGTTCCTATTTATTCTACTACCGTAAATGGAGAGCATTTTTTTAGTACATGGAGACCTATCAATACGCTGCACTGCAATCACATTATTAGAGGCCCAAATCCAACTTACAAATACGTTACGTACTTCTACGAATTATATTTTGCAGGTACAGTGAAACCTTATGTTGATGTTGCTAGACCGGTTGATGAACATATTGCATCGTCTAGTTACTAAGTACTGGATATGCATCCTCTCAAAAAAAAGTAATGGATATGTAACATACACATGTATCCTCACGTTCCGATGAACAATTATCAAGGCCAAACTTTTTTTAAAGCGTGCAATTGCACGTGTTTCATTAAGGGAAGTTAGAGTTTAAAAATATATACGGCCCGCTACTCCAAACGATGAGATGCCACAGACGTAGTGGTGAAAACATACTTACAAAAGGTATCGCTTTAACGGTGGCGCTTCAGACAGTGTACTAGTAGGCTAACTATTGTGCGACAGGAAGCTGAGCGGTAGCAACAGAGGGTATGTAGCCACAAACAGGGACACGAGGCTATGGAAGCCCGCCGGGATCCAAGAGTCGCCTTCGTCCCGGACAAGCTGTAGAAGCTATCACGGGGATTTTGTGCTGGAGTTGAATGTCCTTCTGTTGCGCTCCTTCCACACCTCCCACGAGACCAGTAGCAGCAAGGAGTCGAAGCTCCGTCTGAAAGGACTCCGGTACTCGCGTATGGGCATCCTACCATCAGGCTACCAGGGAAGACGACTTGTCCGGGCACAGGTGTTGAAAGCCAACCCGGCCGAGGTCAAGGCCAAACTACAATCATTAAATATCGAGAATCTAGAAAAGAATGCACTCATTGATAAATTAAACTTCTAGGACTAATATTACCAAAGCCGGACAAGATAATTTTTTTTCCAAACCAATCATATAAAAAAACAAACTTAATTAAGCATATAAACAAGTAAAAATCAACAAGACAGCTAAGTTTGACTTCTCCAAAAGTGTCGTAATGTTCATCTACTACAGTGTGGAGAAGCAGCGAATTGTTGTTTGGCGAATGAGACCTCTTCCTTGGTGTTGGTGGAGAAGCAGTGGATAGTGGCTAGAAGAGTCAGGCAGTAGTGTTGAGCCTAAAGCCTCTATGACTGGAAGAGTCAGGCAGCAGTGTTGAGCCTCAAGCCCCTGTGACTGGAAGTCAAGCGGCAGTAGTGAACCTGAAGCATCTGTGACTTGAGGCTGTAGAACCGAATGGCTCAAGAGAGGAGGTGAAACAGGATGTATAAGTTAAAGCAACAATCTTCCACAATGCAAATTCTAAACCCCCAATTAGCACCGCGAGCGCGCGCCTAGGGAGCTCCGCCCTGTCTGCGGGCGCAAGGCGAGGTCCACCCTGCCGCCGACCTCGACATGCCCTGCTCTGACCTTAGCGGCGCTGCGTGCAGGGTCGGGCGACACTGCTAGGGGCAGGGGAGAAGACTGAAGAGGAGGAAGGACTTAGGAGTGAGAAAGGGAAAAATGATAGGGTTTGTTTTGAAAAGTTGGCGTTGACGTGAAAGGTTTTGGACTTTTGGTGTGCATCAGTAATAGATCAGAGATCTAGATAGTCGTTTTTATAGTCTAAGTATCTAGATGAGAGAAGGCCTATAATTTGAGGACCTAGGTGCATTTTACTCATAATATTATAACAACTATCTCATACTTTCTCTAATTCAACACGTAAGACGTTTATCTATCTATCTATACTATAAAGAGCGAAGAAATTAAAAAATAATTGTCACCCAAAATTCTTACCCACCTTTAATATAAACCCTTAGATTATGAGTAACTTTAAATCTAACGCTTCATATGAATCTAACAGCGGGCCGTCCAAAATCTTACGCTTGCATCTTACCTTCCACCGGTGTAAAACATCCTCCGAGGCTTATTTTTTGTCACCGAGCATTTTCTTTACCCGCCCGTCTACCCACGTCACCTCAGCCTCATCAATCCTGCGACGATCCATCGTCTCTCCGTCAAATATGCAGCCAGTCCTCCCTGTCTCCAAGACTCCTACTCCTCCCATGGATTGCCCTGATCGGTGGATCGGCTCCATTGTTTGATGGCTGCGGCGGCAGCGCGCCACGCCAGCAGGATCTGTTGACAACGACGGCGGCCAGAGGGGGCGCCCTTGCGACCGCGCGCTCCATCTGGCAAGCGGGATCTGTTTGACGTCAAGAAGGAGCCGCCGTCCTCAACCGTTGGCAAGCTGTACGAGCTGTCCGTGCAACCACCACGCTCGATACAGAGACGGAGTTCGACCACCATGCATGTGCCATCCGCTAGAGAGACAGCTCAAGCAGGCCGATGAGTCCAAGAATCCCTCCGGTGCCTCTGGCCTCTGCCTCCCATGATGAGGATGCGCTGCCCTTTGCCTGCTTGATTCGGTGGAGGGAGCCATGCAGCGGTCGCAAATGCAAGCACTAATTTTGTGGACATTGCTCTTTGAAGGTAGGTGCATGAATCAGTTTGGTTTGCTTTTGTTCTATGCAATATTTAATCTGATCAACCATACAGCAGTAGAAAACAATACTATATATATTGATGTTTTTGTGGATCCGCTTGACTAAGACTGGCTACGGCCGTCCTCTCTGGTAGAGTACGAACCTCTCCAAATCTTTCCTGGTAAGTCAAGGTAATTATTTGAGGAAACAAGGTAAATTAATGTCTTCTTTGTTTTTAGTTTTGATCCAAACGGTTCATCTTTTAGACACCTTATAATATGATCTCTTTTGGTAATGAAGAAGAAGAAGAGGAGAATGATGCAGCCGTCAGGCAAAGATAAAAAGTATTAATGATATGTTGGATGATCCCCACAGTCGGTGACTTTTAGCACTTCTTATGAAAAAAAATAGTCGGCATCGTATTAACTATTAAGCAAACTTTGATGTATTGATGGTGCATTGTTTCCTCATATGAATTTCAGATGTGATTTGAAGTCTGAATGGACTCTGGAGACAGAATCCTGATGAGATTGTTTGTTGCTTGGAACTGTGTAAGAAAACTTGTAAGTATTACTTGTGGAGAATGGATTTTTATTTTTGTTTAGACATTATTGGTTAATTGCATTCGGTTCAATCTCTGGTCCTGGTAGTTTAGATGACATTGTTCCAGGATGGCCACATTGCATTAGATAGAATTTACACAAAATGAATTAATAAGAAATTTAATTGTCTATGGAGGGTTTTCCCTCCCGGGGTTAAGTTCGCCCTTATTTCCAATTTATTAGGCCTGATTGTATCAGATTATCAGTGCATTGCTTGTTTTTGTGTTGCTGGACAGATCGGTCTTATATCATGTACCAAAGTTTTTCCGTACCGGAAGGAAATAAATGACCATCGACGACACTGACAAGATACAGATGTGAAAGCTTCTACTCCAATCTACCATCAATAAAACTGACTGATTCTTGAATTATCAGTAAACTATTAAGGCATTTTATCTATACCAGAAGAAAAGGTGCCTGTAATAGGCACTTACAACAGCGGCACTGCAATCTGCGATACATCTCACGTTACTACCCAAATTCGCCAATTTTGCCATTGCCATTCAATGTGCTTCCAGACACCGAGGTATCACGACTGGTGACTTGGGTCAGAGTAGCCACGGCCCCTACCCATATATCCATATCTTCGAGCATAATAGCCACGAGCACGAGAACCACCACCACCACCGCCACCACCATGGGGGGCCCTGCCTCGGATGCCCATTGGTCTATGCCTTGCTGAATCACCAAAGGTCTACAACCAAAATAGATCATATGCACTAAATGCTAAGGTGATATGGAAAGGTAGAGATTCAATGTCTGTCTATACCTCGGTGTCTATTTTCCTCTGCACGGAGAATTTCACTCTTCCATTCCTCCCTCCATTGTCAATTGTGTTGCAAGAGAGTGAATCAAAGAAGTCATCTTTGACATACACAGGCTTTTTAGGCACAAGAGAAATGCTTAATCAGCATCCAATACACTGAATAGTAAATCATGACAAGCAATCCTACAGAGCTCATACCTTAATTTCTGGCTTTCTAGGAGATATCTCATCAACTTCCAGATCATCTTCGTAACCATTTGGTTCATCATTCAACTGCCCTATGCTTTTACCAAGATGGCCCCATACTTCATCTTTGTTGAACTTCTCATTCATTGCCATGAAATCGAAGTCCTCTGTGAACTTGGTTATTGGATGTAACTGCTGTAGAGAGGATGATAGTGAATACTACAATCTAATAAAAAAGCAGACTCCAAAGAATGTCCTCAAGGGGCTGAAAACAGAACAGAGCCATTTTAAGATGCATCATCATGCTAGTAAAGGCATATCCATTTTGCAGTACAATTGTACAATTTTATGGCACTAAAAGATGACATGGTCTGTTTATAAACTGATAGCTTTGATTAACATATGGTTGACAGTTTGACACAAACATACAAAATATACTTTTCAAAGAAATTGTATGAAAAAAACATATTAGGATAGTACACTGCAAAATCTTGCAGGCCAAAATTAGGAAAAGTCTAATAACAGGGAGCCCCAACAGGCCAACCAAAAGCAAATAACATCGATCAGAACATGTCCGGCCCCCCCCCCCCCCCTACAAATTATAAACCGTTTTGCCATTTCTAGATGGCATTTAACTATGTATGTAGGCACAGTGTATAGAAAAAGCCAAACATGTCTTATAATTTGGGATGAAAGGACTAGTTTTGTTAGAGTACGTCGCGGGCCTATTGGGCTTGGGCTGGTGGTATAGCCCGTTAGGGTTAATTAGAGATAAGGGTCACTTGCTTAGGGTTCAAGTAAACCTTTCTATATGAGGAGCGGAGATGTATCAATCTAATCAAGCAAGAATTAGGAAGGAAAACCCTTCCCTCTTGCCCAGCCGTGGGCGAACGCCCTGCAACCGGATCTCTCTCGCCCTTGCAGCCCTAGTTGTCGCTGTAAACAGTACCCGTGGGTACTGTAGCGCCATGGGTACTGTAGCTCACCACCACTCCTCTCAGCTCTCTCCTCTCGATCCCAGCAGCCCACATAACAAGTTTTCTACATTATACTTGCACAAAATATTCAGGCTACAAATGAATGCTAAAAATACAAAAAAAAA
>CM041638.1:27110080-27165386 GCA_023333625.1 Bothriochloa decipiens
TTCGAGGGGAACTTCAAGGGCACCTACGTGCATCCTGGAAACTCCTAGGAACTGTGCAACTGCAAGCAGAAACCAGGGGAGTCCCTGTGTGACTTCACTCGGCATTTCTCCAAGCTTCGAACCGAACTCCCCCACATCTCTGATCTCGACGTAATTCTAGCATTTGTTGCAGGTATGACCTGCAAGGACCTAGTTCGTGAGTTGGGGCACAACCGCCCCAACACCATTGATGAGCTCATGGATGTGGTCGCCAACTATGTGGCTGGTGAGGAGGCGGTTGGAGCCTTCTTTGATGATGAAAAAGACAAGAGAAAGGCACCGGCAGTCGATGCCAGGGGCTCGAACAAAGGTTCGAAGAAGAACAAGAAGAAGAAGAAGAAGAATCAGCAAGGCAAGTGTGAGGTTGTAGACGATGATCTCGTCACAGCAGCCGAACACAAAAAACCCCAAGGTCCCCCCAAAGGGGCCATCTTCGACAAGATGCTTGAGGAGCCCTACCCTTATCACAAGGACGGGGCGAAACACAAAATCAAGGGCTGCCGTATGCTTCAAAAGCACTTCGAGCAATGGGCGTCAAGAAGGGTGATGACAAGAGAGACCAGGGCAGCAATGAGGGAGACAACGGGGAAGACGAAAAGTTCCCCGGAGTCTACGACTACTACATGATCTACGGAGGCCCCTCGACCCAGCTCATGCCTCGACAGCGCAAGAGGGAGTGTCAAGAAGTCCTCTCTGTCTGACTCACGACACCCCACTACCTCGACTGGTCCAATGCACCCATCACATTCGACCGTGACGACCATCTGGATCGCGTCCCCAACCCCGGGGCCTATCCACTCGTCGTCGACCCAATCATCGTGAACACCCGCTTCTCGAAGGTCCTCATGGATGGCGGTAGCAGCCTGAACATCATCTACCTCGAAACCCTTGACCTCATGGGGTCAAGAGGGTCGACTCCACCCCAGTGTCGGGGGCTTCCATGGAATCGTACCAGGGAAGAAGGCTCTTCCCATCGGCCGCATTGACCTTCCCGTCTGCTTTGGCACCCCCGCCAACTTCAGGAAAGAAACCCTCACCTTCGAGGTGGTCGGGTTTCATGGAACCTATCATGCCATCATCAGCCAATCGGGCTATGCGCAATTCATGGCGATCCCAAACTACACCTACCTCAAGCTCAAGATGCCGAGACCCAGAGGCATCATCACCATCGACTCCTCCTACGAGCACGCATACGACTGTGACGTCGAATGCGTCGAGTACGGAGAGGCCATCGAGCAAAACGTAATGATAGCCTCGACCCTCGAGCGCCTCGCCGACGAGGTGCCCGACCCTAAGCATCACGCCGGCAGCTTCGAGCCAGCGCAAGACACCAAGAAAATCCCCCTCGACCCGAGCTGCTCCGGCAAGAAGGTGCTGACAATCGGTGCCAACCTCGGGAGCAAATAGGAAGCAGTGTGCATCGACTTTCTCTACACGAACACCGATATGTTTACGTGGAGTCCTTCGGACATGCCAGGCATACTGAGGGAAGTCACCGAGCATGCCTTGGAGATCCGAGCCGGGTCTAGACTGGTGAAGCAACGCCTGTGCCGCTTCAACGAGGAGAAGCACAGGATCATCGACGAGGAGGTACATAGGCTTTTGGTGGCTGGATTCATCAAGGAGGTTCATCACCCCAAATGGTTAGCTAATCTCGTGTTAGTTAAGAAAAAGAATGGAAAAATGGGAATGTGTGTTGACTATACTAGTTTAAACAAAGCATGTCCTAAAGTTCCATTTCCTTTACCACGCATTGATCAGATTGTTGACTCTACCACGGGATGTGAAACCCTCTCATTCCTTGATGCTTATTCCGGCTACCATCAAATCAAGATGAAAGAGTCCGATCAGCTCGCGACTTCCTTTATCACACCTTTTGGCATGTACTGCTACATCACCATGCCCTTCGGCCTTCGAAACACTGGGGCGACGTATCAACGATGCATGCTCCAAGTCTTCGGTGAACACATAGGCAACACGGTCGAGGCCTATGTCGATGACATCATGGTAAAATCCAAAAAAGTCAACAACCTCATCCATGACCTCGAAATCGCATTCGAATGCCTTCGAGCCAAGAATATAAAACTCAACCTTGAGAAATGTGTCTTTGGAGTGCCTCGGGGCATGCTCCTCGGATACATCGTCTCCCAGCGCGGGATTGAGGCCAACCCCAAGAAGGTCGCAGCCATCACGCAAATGGGTCTGATTCGAGATCTTAAGGGCGTACAGAAGGTCATGGGCTACCTCGCGGCTCTCAGCCATTTCATCTCAAGATTGGGGGAAAAAGCCCTGCCCCTGTACCGCCTCTTGAAAAAATTCAAACACTTCGCATGGACCGTGGAGGCCGAGGAGGCCCTCGAAAAACTCAAGAGCATGCTGACCTCTGCCCCGATCCTCGTCCCTCCTCGATCAGCAACGTCGACTGAACCGCCCGAGCCCCTCCTCCTCTACGTCACCGCGACCACTCAGGTGGTAAGTGCAGCCATAGTGGTCGAGAGGCAAGAGGAAGGGCACGCCTTGCCCGTGCAGCGGCCGGTCTACTTCGTCAGTGAAGTGTTGTCGGTTACCAAGATCCGCTACCCGTAGGTGCAAAAGCTGCTCTACGCCATCATCCTTACACGTCGCAAGCTCCATCATTACTTCCTCAGCCACCCGGTTACTGTGGTGTCTTCTTTCCCCTTGGGAGAGATCATCCAAAACCAAGAGGCTGCTGGAAGAATTCTAAGTGGTCGGTCAAGCTTATGGGCGAGACCATCACCTACGCACCACGGAAGGCCATCAAATCTCAGGTGCTGGCAAGTTTCATCGTTGAGTGGACCGACACCAGTTGCTGCCAGTTCAAATTCAAGCTGAGCTGTGGACGATGTACTTCGATGGGTCGCTCATGAAGACAGGAGCAGGCGCAGGCTTGCTCTTCATCTCACCCCTTGGAGTCCACATGTGCTACGTCATCCGCATCTACTTTGTCACTTCTAATAACATTGCGGAGTACGAGGCTCTTGTCAACGGGTTGCGTATTGCCCTCGAACTCGGGGTCCGACGCCTTGACGTTCGAGGTGACTCGCAACTCATCATCGACCAAGTGATGATGGCCTCGAGCTGCCACGATGCCAAGATGAAAGCCTACTGCAATGAAGTGCGCAAACTGGAAGACAAATTCCACGGCCTCAAGCTCAATCATATTGCTCGACGCTACAACAAAGCTATGGATGAGCTCACAAAGATCGCATCAACTCAAAGTACTATCCCTCTGGATGTATTCTCGAGAGACCTCTTCGAGCCCTCCGTCGACTTGGGCTCGGGGGCTGGCAGCACACCCTCGAAACTCGACCCCGTGGCCTCGACCGAGGCCCCCTTAACTGGGGCCGAGGTCATGGAGATCGAGGGGACACCTCCTCTGTCGAGCCCACCTCTGGATTGGTGAGTCCCTTTCCTCGACTGATACATTCGAGGGGAACTCTCGGAAGACCGGACCGAGGCTCGCTGGATCGCACGATGGTGTGGCAGAACCTCCTAAATTATATGGCCCACACGCATGATTATTGTCTAAATAGACTCCAAATAACCATGACTGTGTTCCATACGACTTAAAAAGTCTGTCGGGTAAATCCCGAATCATCCACGATTCTTCGAGCAGGATCAATCATTGTAGAGAGACATTGCAGTATTACAACAGTTGATATAAATAATATACAACAGAGTAAAACAGCGGAAGACTTATAATAACATAAGTTTACAAACCTCTGAGTTTCAAATATTTACAACCATAAGTTTAAACTATACTAACCATAATAGTAGTGGAGTAGCAGTAGGTAGCCTGATTACAAAACCAAATAGTAAGCTCTGCCCAAGAGCTAAACCTCTTTACTCGTCATCGCTTTCCTCGACGACTGTCATACAGCAGGATGCGAAACATTCCTGCCCATGAGGCTCACCTGCAACAAGGGTTTAACAAACCCTGAGTACAAAAGTACTCAACAAGACTGACCCGACAAAAGAGAAGGGTGGAGACTCAAGAAATGCAGGCTAGAGGGATAAAATGAGGTCTGTGGGAGATAAGAAATTTTGCGGAAAAGCTTTATAGAAAGAGAAGTTGCTTGGGCTAGCTCCCATTATCAACCAACTTCATTATTGAACCTTAATCTTTGTTCAAGTTGTTACTACGATGATGAACAGTGATACAGTCTTCTTCTTCGAGAAGCAATGGCGATTCGAATCCATTTTCATACCCAGCTAGGACCTAGGTCACTGGAATACCAGAGACTTTAACTCCGATGCACCCTAGGTAACCGATATACCGGGATAACAACCGCAGCCGTATATCACCACATGGCACCCATGAGCTCTGTGGCCCAGCGTATCGAGATACATGGGAACTTAAATCCCACAGTAAAACACACTATGACACAGATGGGATCTCTGGCCCCACGCTAGGTCACTCCATGATATACACGGCTCCAACCATCCGTATACCACTTCATGCATATGGATTTCTAATTTCTCGATTATCGACAGTTCACCAACGGACGGGACCTAGGGCATCAACAGACGGAAACACTACAGAGGGACTCCATTCCCAATGCAAGTTCGCCGTCCGGACTTGATTTATTACTAATATCAAGATTTCAATAAGAAAGCCAATCTCATCTTTTTCATTCTTTTAACTTTGAACATTTAAATAAATAAGCAGGACTAAGCATTACTACTTATCTTCCAAGCAGGTAACAAGGAATAAGGAAATAAGACAGGTAATGCAATTTGTGGGTTTCCACTCAACTCCTATTACTTAATGCAACATATCATAGCTGAAGCGGTAAAACTTTTATAAATAGAATAGGGTTTAAATGCATCCGGGGCTTGCCTTGATGTTCGGGGTAGAAGTTTGCAAACTCTGGATCAACTCCCGATTCTTGAATTTGCTCGTCCTTCGGATCTGAGCGATAACGTTAACTCTCCGTTAACGGAAACTATTCGATAATTAATATGCTTTAACATGATGGAATAGTAAACATGATGCTTGATGGATGCATGACCAGATTAAGGGCTTGAGTACAGCTTTTCTTCACGATAAATTTGCAAGCTAACAAAACTTTGTTTATAAAACTCATTAGGGTTAACTATGCCTTTTAAGAAATTAATTAAACACATAAAATAACGTTAATTAAGCCCTAATGACATGATTAAGATAAGCGCAAACAATTAATTAAAGTGCCAAAGGTCATTAGGGTTAATGACCCAAGGTCATCAATCAATCCCAAAGTCAAACAAATCCTATAATGATTAAACTTAACTAAAGGGTTAATTAATTATTTAAAAGCATTAAATAAAAGCATAAAAATTAAAGTTATCAAATTAAGCCCAAAATTTTATTTTAGAAAGCTCTTAGCCTAATTAGATGGCAAAACAAATTTTAGAATTAAAAGACAAGTATTTTATTTATTAAAAATCATTGAATGTCCATTTTTTAACAAAAGAGACTAATTTTAACTTATGCAAAAAGTACTCAAATTTGGCATTTCATATTTTTCCTAGGTAGATGACATCATAAGGAACACTCACAAAAATTTTTAGAATTTTTGGAGCTATATATGAATTACTATGATTTTTCAAAGAAAACAGCATTTAAATCATTTTCTAAAAATAGAAAAAAGGAAATCGGCACAGTACCCCCGCGCTGACCGACGGCGGCGCGGCGGTTGACCGTTGATTCCTCGCCAACGGCGAGGTCTCCGGCGACACGGTTTGCTCCTACGGGCTCATCTCGACACAGCGCGTCGATTGAGGTGGCTAACGGCGCGGCTGAGCGGCGGCGGCACCCACGCCGACGGCCATGGCGGCGCGGCGGAGCGGCGGCCCGGCGGCATCACTCACCGGAGCAATTTCTGGCGACGGTGACCACACGAACTCACGCAGGGCACTCAAACGGACAAGTTTGGCAACTAAATGAGGTCGCTCCCGGTCCCTGGCCAAAACGGCAACGCGCGCGGCGGAGCGGCATGGCCGTGCCGGCGGCGAGCCACGGTGGCCGGCGGCTACGATAAGGGATTGATGAAATTGATGATGCAAACAGCTGCAGGAGCTCACCCCAGTGCTGATGCGCACGTTAATGGAGGTTCGGAGCGGCTGGGCTGAGCTGCGGTCGACGGCGCTGATGGCGGCGGCGGCGCTCCGATGGCAAGACGGCGTCACGGCGGTCTCCAGCAATGCGCTGCTCAAACCAAGGTGCGCATCAGGTGCAAGATGACATGGAGAACATGGTAGCAGGGTCAAAGGTAAAATATATTCACCTCCGGCGACGGCAAACGACGGAGATGGCACGGCGGCTCGACTGGCCGGCCGCGGAGAAGAAGGCGGCGTGCGGGTGGCACAAGCGAGGAGAGCAAGCACTAACTGGCCCAAGATGACCGTGAGGACGTGGTAGAGCTAATGGCAAGTGCAATTGGACAGAGATGAAGCGTTGGCGGCGAATTTCAACGGCAGAGCGAGGTCGTCGGCGACGGCGGCGGGAGGAAGAAAGAAGAAGAACTCAGCCACGGCGACGGTATTTATAGGGCAAGGTCGATGGATGGACTGGCGACACGAAGGCGATGAAGTTTCTCGTGTCCATGAGCACTCTGGCATTCGAGCGGGTGCAGCGGTGGTCGGCGGCGCGCGATGAGAAGCCGGCCATGGCGATCGCCGATAGGGTTAGGTACTGTTCGAGTTATTTACAGAAATGCCATCCGTTTTAAAATACAAATTACTCCAGAATTTATATAAGAACTTGAAAATCTCCAAAAATATAATTTGCATAACTTTTCAAGAGCTACACTTTTCCTTTAACTGGCATCCTCAAATTCTGTCTAGATTTTGAAATTTGAATTCAGATTCAAAAAGGGAATGAAACCCTAGAAATAAACATTTGAAATTACTTTTGATTTTTCAATAAAACTTGAAAATCTTCAAAACTATGAAATTCTTATCTTTCCAAACCAAACCTTTTTCATGTACAAAGTTTTCTTAGATTATGCATAAATTTTAAATTATAGTTTTAAAATCAAAAGGGGATAAATGCTAGTAACTGTATTTTCAAATTAATTTGAAATTCCTTTTGGAAACTTGAAAAACTTTATATACCAACTTTGTATCTCTTGTCAAGATCTACAAACTGTCTTTTTAGAGTATCTCCAAATTCTTTATAGATTTTTAATTAGAGAAAAGGGGATAAAACTAGGTTTTTGAAATAGAATTTAAACTCAATTTGGTTTCTAACTTTAATTGGTTGGTTATTAGTGATCACAAACATCATCCAAGGATATTTTTAGGTCATTGACCCAATGACACCCTTGGTTGATCAAGTTGACTTTTGAAAAACCTTGTATAGCATTTCCAATTCGAATTTAAATTGTAATTGCCAGGCTTGAAAGTAAGCTTTGGAATCCAAATTCAATTTCAAATATGGAAATCATTTTTAGGGTTGGACTTAGACTTATACACTATGCTTGACACTAGTGTAAACACAGTTTACACCTCAAGTACATAGAGTATAAACTAAGTATTTGCAATGACATTCAAAAATAGGGTTTTATTATTTCATGTGACAAACATTCCAGAAACGCAATCAACCTATGAAATGTAAACTTGTTTTAGTTAATGCACATTAGGGTTGACTTAAACATGAATGCTTTGTAGTGCATATGATGACATGGCATGTTTTAGTTAATATAACACCAGAGGTGTTACAGACGGGCCAAGTCCTACGCCATCTACGGTGATATCAGGGAACTCTACAGGCGAAGCCCATCAGGCATCCTCCAGCGCTGCATCACTATCGAAGAAGGCAGGAAGCTCCTCGAGGACATACACTCGGGGGCTGCGGCCACCACGCAGCGCTGAGGACCCTCGTCGGCAACGCCTTCTGACAGGGTTTCTACTGGCCAACCGCTGTTTTTGACACCATCAACATTGTCCGCTCATGCAAGGGGTGCCAATTCTACGCTAAGCTGATGCACCTCCCAGCTCACGCCTTACAGATGATCCCCGTCACCTGGCCATTCGTGGTCTGGGGGCTTGACATTGTGGGGCCTCTCAAGAGGACCACCAAGGGGTGCACACACCTACTCATTGCTGTCAACAAGTTTACCAAGTGGATCGAGGCCCGGCCTATCGACAACATCCGCTCTGAGCTGGCAGTCGAGTTCTTCACCGACATCATCCATCGCTTTAGGGTCCCGAATGTCATCATCACTGACAACGGCACACAGTTCACTGGCAAGAAGTGCTTGGATTTCTGTGATTGCCATCACATCCGTGTCAACTAGTCCGCGGTTGCTCATCCTTGAACTAACAGCCAGGTCGAGCCCAATGGCATGATTTTGCAGGGCCTCAAGCCGAGAATCTTCAACTGCCTTAACAAGCACAGAAAGAAATGGGCCGCGGAGCCGCCTTTGGTCCTGTGGAGCTTAAGGACAACACCTAGTCGAGCCATGGGGTTCACACCATTCTTCTTGGTCTATGGGTCCGAGGCCGTCCTCCCTACTGATCTCGAGTATGGTTCCCCTCGACTAAAGGCCTACAACTAGCAAACCAACGACAAATGCCGTCGACCAGCTCGAGGAGGCTCGAGACATGGCGCTGATTCACTCTGCGAGGTATCAACAGAAACTTCAATGCTACCATGACAAACATGTGCGCTCGAGGGACTTCCAAGTTGGAGACCTCGTCCTACGTCGACGACAGACCAACAAGGGGCATCACAAGCTGACTCCACCATGGGAAGGTCCATACACCATAGCTGAGGTGCTGAAGCCTAGAACGTACAAGCTGGCAAACAACAAGGGCAAAACCTTCACCAACGCATGGAACATCGAACAACTATGTCATTTCTACCCCTAGGGCACCGATGCCCTTGTACATTCTCGCATGTTTCGTATATTTTCGCATGAAAAATATAAGAAGTACTTTTGATTATAAGTTCAAACTTATTATTGCACATGCAAGTGGTAGCCTCGACCCTGTCTCGCCAGAGTCGAGCCACCCTCGGGGGCTATGGGGGGAACCCCCTAAGTTTCTAAAAAACACAAACGATTTTTCAAAAAATCGAGCGTCTCCTTTTGCTTCGTAACTAAGTAGAAAATGCCTCGAACTCCCTCGAGGTCGATGAAGGCTGTCGAGCCGGGAGCTCTCCTACGCCGCAGGGCTATGGTACCTCCACTCACTCCCCCCTCGAGGGATACGAGCATGCGTCAAACACTTAGTCGAAAAGCAAAGGTCAGATGATTGAAGCTCGAGCGTCTCTTCTTTCCTTCGCTTCGACGCGCTTCACGACTAAGAAGAAAATGCCTTGAATTCCCTAAGGGTCGAGGGCTGTCGAGCCAAGAGCTCTGCTACGCCTCTGGGCTACGGTACCTCCACTCGCTCCCCCCTCAAGGGATACGAGCATGCATCAAACACTTAGTCAAAAAGCAAAATCTAGGCGAAAGAAAACAGAGAAAACTCAAACTTGAAATATCTAGATGCATTACGATAGACGCATAGATGTTTTAAAGGTCCCCGAGGCCATACTGAATATAAGTTACAAAAACTAACTTATTTACATGGGCACCTTCACCTAGTTTTGCCCTACAGGCCCGCTCCGCCGTCTCCGTCGCTGCCCTCCTCGATGGTGTACCCTTCATCTTTGGGGGGAGGACTTCATCCTCGAACAACTTCGCCAGCACTTCCCTCGTCCTCTTGGCATCCTGGATCAGCCCCCGGCATTGCTCCTCATTCTCGACATCGGTCTTCGAGATGTCGGGGACAAAGCCTTGGGGAATGACATTCATGTCGAAGATGAAGCCGGAGGAAACCTCCACCAGCACGTGCTTCACGCCGGTGTGGAGCACCTCCCGCACGCGATCCTGAAGGGTGGCATCGAGGTGGTAGAGCCGGTCGATGAGCGCGGCCCCCGGGACATCTTCAACCACCTCGACGGGCTCGACCTCCTAGGAGGTACAGAACCTATTGATGGCAACCCAGAACCTGCTAAGAAGCGCCCCCTCCACCACGAGACTCTCCTGTAGTGCTTTGGCGGTGGCTTGAGTGGAGAGAAGCTCGGACTCAAGGCCTGAAATACAAAACAAGAGTTAAACATTTCACACAGAAAGAAAAAGGTCAAAGCCCACCAAGGAACTCACTGGCACAGCGGGTCTGGAGGGTGCTGCGGTCCTCCAGCATGGCGTCGCGCTCCTCCCGAGCCTCGTCTCACTCCCGCTGGGCCTCCTTGAAAGCCCGAGTCAAGTCAATCTTCTCGCACCGAAGGGTCTCGAGGGCGCTACTAGACAAGATGATGGCTAGCTCCTTTTCTCGAAGGGTAGTCTTCATCGCCTCGAGCTTGGCTTCCAGGCTGTTGGCTCGACCCTTCTCCTCCTTGACCAAGGCAGAGAGGGTGTCGTGCCGTGGAGACCTGAGCCAAACTGGCCTTGAGTGAGTGGATATGCTCCATGGAGCCTCATGCCTCCTCCATGAGCAGCTTGACGTGCTCTTGAGTGCGAGCGCCATCGCTCTTGGCCTCCTCCGCTTTTCCCCTGGCTGCGTCGACCTCCTCCTTGACCCATCGGAGCTCCTCCTTGACTCAGGCAGCTTCACCTCGAGCTGCCTCGGCGTCCTCCTTTGCCTAGGTAGCCTCCTCCTTGGCCCTGGCGGCCTCCTCCCTGGCCCGCTTCACCTCCTTCTCGACCTCGGCCACCCTGCTCTGCACAGAACGGCCGGCCTCGAGTTGGTGAAGCAGTTTCTCTTGGTTGTTATGCGTTTCATGGAGGAAGTATGACTTGGAGTGGGAATGCCTCCGCAAGTCCTGGAAAAAAGAAATCGAGGGTTAAGGCAATCCATACGGGAAAAGCCAAAAACCATAGGTGATCCAAATGGGGACTTACCGCGAGACTCTGGTCAAGATCCCCAACGACCTCGACACCCAGCTTGAGGAAGTGCTGCAGCCACACCCAGGATTGCTCCATGCCCTCCCAGCGCTCGACCTCCCCCTGGTCATCCATCTCGATCCTGGTAGCGCTAGAGCCGCCGAGCTCCTAGAGCAAGACACGCTCCTTGCCCCAATGAGAGAAGAGCGTCTTGACCTTGGTTGGCACCAAGGACTCGATCTCCTCTGCCACATCGCGTGGGGCGCCGTGGTGCTCCGCTAACTCAGCCGAGGTGGGCAATCTGACGCGGTGCCAGTGCCTCCTAGCCCGGGGTCAGACGTCGACCTCCTTAACGGGCCAGGAGCCCCCAATGCGATGGCAGCCGCCGTCTCCTTCGACCGCTTTGCTTGCGGACCAGAAACCGCTGGTTCCTCTGACGGTGCGGCTGATAGATGCGGTGGCTGGCTCGACGCTGGCTCAGGCACCTCCTAAGGTGGCAGAGGGGACGAGGCTGTCGCTTCCTCCAACGCCACATCCTATGGCGCCGGCAGGTCCACCATCGACACGTTTGCCGATGGGCTTCGTGTCGAGGTCTCCTCCTCGAGCTGTGTCGAGGGTTTCAGTGCTGCTTCTTGTAGCATTGAGGGTGATCGCGCACACCCACTACTTTGGGAGTCCCGAGGTCTCCTCCCCCTCCGACGGCTTGGGCGGCTGCTGCGTCGATAGGTCCGATAGTGTCACGTCCTCTGATGGCGTCTGCTGCTCCTGATGGTGCTGGGGCTGTTCCCCGGTCACCTCCTCCTCCTGCCGCTCTTGTGGCTACTTCTCCTCCTGCTGTGTCCACAGCAGCTCCTGCTTCTTCTGAGCCTCCAACTCGCGTAGCCTTGTTGGCCACGGCTTCCGCTCCCCCGTCGAAGGGGGAGGGGTGATGGCCTCCTCATCCTCAAGGTCGATGGGGGCTACCTCCATTCCCGGCTCATGGCCCTCGGGGGCTCCCGCCTCGGGCATGAAAGCAGAGACCTTGGGCTGGCCTGGGTCAGGGGCTCCCGACGTCGAGGCTCCGCTCTCTGGCATCGGGCCAAGCTCGGGGACCATGGACGTTGACATGAGGGAGGCACTCCCCCCTCCTGCGTCTTCCTCTGCTCGGAGTTGCTGCCTGTCACGGCCCCTGAGTCACTCGACCCAGCAGCAAGAGCAGAACCCGTCAGCCTAGCACGAGCCACAGCCCTGAGGGCTAAGGACATCCATCTCACCTCCCGCGGAGCAAAGGGCCTCGACGTCACACCTGTGACCGAGGCCCCATCCTCGTGGCCGCATCCACCCTGAGCCGCTTAGCCGGCACAATGGTCGCCTCCTCGATGCGGCACTTTGGCCTGGATGGAATGCAGGACAGTAGAGAACTTAATGAGCCGCTTAATGGGGAAGCAACGAGAAGAGACTTAAATCGACAACACTTACCGAAAGGGGATAGAGGCCTTTCGGGTCCCCCTCGAGCCGCCAGCAGACCTCGAGGCCCCACCCGAGGCCGAGCTCTTCCCAGGGCTAGGGCTGCTAGGGGCTGTCAGTGAGGTCACCGTGCCTCCCTGCTCCAACGAGGCCTCCTGGGCATGACCCTGCTCCGCCCGCGCCGATGACCGGGATCGGGTCTCCCGGGTCAAAGTGGGCAGGGTCCCGCCATGATCATGATGGGAGGAGGACAAACCCCTCGAGTCAAGGGGGTGGTCGACCTTTCCCCTCGCTGGCACTCAGAGGCTAAAGTTGCTAGCTGAGGTGCGTGTGGCTCCGACGCACCTTCCTGCACTGGAAGACGGTCAGTATGGGAGGGACCAGACAGAAGGGGCTCGAGATGACCCGCCACCCCTTCAACAACATCATTGTCATCATCATCATCGTCCTCATCTCCTTCATCCTCGAAGGGAGACTCCTCCTTGAGAGTCCGTCGCGCCTCTGCTGTGCACGGTGTTTCTCGCGCTTTTCATGCTCTTGGAGCTTCTTGTCCTTTTTCTTCTTCTCCTCATCCTTGACCCTCTTTTCCTGCTAGGCGTTGAAGCATCTCACCTGACGATCAGGAGCATCCTCCCTCAAACGGGGCCTCGATCTCTGGAAGTATATTCTCCCCTGCACGAAAACATTCCGTCATGAGGATAAGGGTAAGGAAAAAGGGACGAAACGTAAACACAAAAGGCATGGGTCGAGGCACTCACCAGGTTGAGGCACCCTTTCTCCGGCTGCATGGGGAGGCGGTTGACGTCCTCTGCCCTGAATGAACCTACAACCATCCCCTTCACCTGCATAATGATCTCCGCAGTGGATATCCCCTCGCTGGACATCCGGCACTTCTTAAGCACCTTGGGCGCTACCTCGGGGAGCATCTCGTCCAACTGCAGTGGGTGCTCCATTTGGAGGAGCACCCGTCGACTGTGGAAGGCCGAGACCACCACACCTGTCGTCAGGCCCACCTCTCAAAGGGTCCTCATCATGGCGACGAGGGGACGAAGTTGACGTTGAAGATCCCCTGTCACACCGTGCGGCCAGTTGAATGGTTGCTCGATGATGAGCCGCCCGATGTACAGTGGGAGGTAGCCTCAATCATTGCAGAGGTAGAACCATTGCTCATCCCACCGGGAATGGTTGGACATCAACCCAGTGGGGATGTACTCGCGTGGCACCTCTGACTTGCCCATCTTCAACACGAAGTTGAGGCAGCCCGCTCTGATGATCCGCCTCACGCCTGACCCCACCGGAGAGGTGAACCACTCCCCCTTGTAGAGATGGCGTTAGGGGAGAAGTGTTGGAGCTCAATGCCATAAAAGTTTGTCAGCCCCTGCATGAACTCGCTCGGGGGAGCTCCAAGCCCGTGCCGGTGGTACTTGAGGAAGCTCACGACGTAGCCCTCCGGCGGGTTTGGCTCGGGGTGGCTCTTCGGCGGCACGATCCACTTTGACCGAGTCAAATAAGTGACGGGGCGGAGAAGTCCTTCCCTCACCAACTCGTTCAGGCTCTGTCGCGTCATGGTCGACGGGTGCCAGGGTTCGGCAGGCTAGAAGGTGGGGGCCATGGCAGTAGTAGCAGCACGGATCTGTTCGATGGGTGCAGCGGCGGCGGCGATGACATAGATCTCCTCGGTGGATGGGCGACCGGGAAGGTTCCCAACCGTGATTTCTTGCTCTAAGTTCCTACCCTCGCGCATAGGAAAGCAGGGACTCGGGAGCACTAGTGGTGCTGAAGGCAAGGTGGCAAAGGTAGGGGTGAACAGCGCTTGCCCCCTCTGGTCTTATACCCAGGAAGAGCAACGGGCGGAATCCGATGGAAGAAAAAGGTAACTCCCCGCAGTTAATGCATTTACCTAACCGTTCCTCCTCTATTCTTGGCCAAATACATGTGTCACGCCTCAGCCAATTAGCCGTTGCCCAGGCCCGCCATGATCTCCACCACCGCACCGTTTAACCTTCCTCCTCAAAAGATGCATCTGATGGTAAGAAAAACAAATGTTACTTATCGGCGGATTCCTCTAGGAGAAGGTAAAAAGGCTCTGGCCCCACAACAAGCCTCGAGGGAGTGAAGGCTGGCCCTCGACCAGGGTTCGACGGCCGCCCTCGAGCACCCGAGTCAGGGGTGACCAAGGGGGAGCCAACATGAGGCCCCGCTCGAGAATGAACCCTCGAGACCCCTTTGGGCACATCCAAGGTGAAATTCTAGGACTTTTATGGAATCCCCCCAAAGGGAGGCATCGAGCCATCGAGACCTATCGAATGGAATTGGTATCCGTAGGTCCATTGCATTTTGCTTTAATGAGACCACCTCCGGGCCTCCTGCCAACCTCTATCGAACGAGGAACGGGCTCTCAGTTGGATTTTCCCATTATCAGCTCACTGAGAACTTTGAGGCTCACCCTATCGAGGGTAGTCCGATGCTTCTCGCTTCGCATCCGATCAAAAGGATTCATGAGATGAACGCCGAGGTTGGCAACGCCCCAGTCGCACGAGGCTCGGGGGCTCAACCATGCCCGGCACCCCTTGACAAAAGAGGGTTGGAAATCCCCGAAGAGGTAAATGGGCTCCGACCCCACAACAAGCCTCAAGGGAGCAAAGGCTGGCCCTCGACCAGGGTTCGACAGCCGCCCTCGAGCACCCAAGTCAGGGGTGACCAAGGGGAGCCAACATGAGGCCCTGCTCGAGAATAACCCTCAAGACCCCTTTGGGCACATCCAAGGTGAAATGCTAGGACTTTTATGGAATCCCCCGAAGGGAGGCATCGAGCCACTGAGACCTATCGAATGGAATCGGTATCCATAGGACCATTGCATTTTGCTTTAATGAGACTGCCTCCGGGCCTCCTGTCGACCTCTATCGGATAAGGAACGGGGCCTCACTTGGATTTTCCCATTACCAGCTCACTGAGAACTTTGAGGCTCACCCTATCGAGGGTAGTCCGATGCTTCTCGCCTCACGTCCAATCGAAAGGACTCGTGAGATTAACGCCGAGGCCGGCAGCACCCCTGCCGCGCGAGGTTCGGGAGCTCGATCGTGTTCGGCACCCCTCAACAAAAGAGGGTCAAAAGTCCCTCGGGGGCACGACGTTCCTACGTACCCCTCGGCAAAGCTCCATGACTCTAGTTCAGGTCCATACCCGACTGGACGAGCACCCCTCGACCGAAGACAAATAAAGCCCTCAAAGGAGTCCTCCGACTCCTCCGAGGCGTCAGGGGCTACCCCCGCGGGGAATGCTTGCACGCCCCCCATAGAAAAATCTGAGCCACACTTCGCTCCCAGTTCCTGACCCCCTGCCCGAGTGCCAGCACTCGCGCCGAGGCTTGGGGGCTACTGTCGGTTACCTGGGAAAGGGGTACCCTAAGCCCTCGATTAGCTGGGCGGATCCCCGAGGTCAGCAATGCAAGCCCTCCAACGACATCCCTCATTACCGCTCAGAAATACACAAACAAAAGCATGCTGGACCAGCCCATGAATGGGCGTCGATAGCCCAAAGCCACAACCTGCTTGACGGACCACCGCACGGACCGAGACTGTACTCTCGAGGGTGCGACTCGGGCGACCCCTCGAGGACGGAACTCCGCCCGAGCGAACAGACCGGCCTCGAGGATGGAACTTTGCCCGCATGAATGGGCAGCCCTCAAGCAAGGTAAAAACCTCAGCTACCTACTCCTAGTATGGATCTAGGCACATTCAATGCATTTTACCTGCTCCCGCCTAACCGTATGGCCACAGTTACCGAAATAGCTGCGGGTATGGCAGTCAAATACTGCTTTTACCGTCCATACCCTGGAATCCCATGGATCATACCTCACTGCCGTGCCATACCGAGCACTGTGCCCCGTCCAGCACCCCCTCGAGATGCATATTCCCCGCATATCCCGAGATTGGACCTTATCCGATGAGCCATGACCCCCTCGACTTGAGCCCCTCAACTCGACCCAAGGCCTTGACCGTCGCCCCTCAACACCGTCACACTGACCCTTGAGTGGGACTTCAACAACTTCAGTCAACACTTCAACAACTACCGATGTGACGGCCACAGGGCTTCCCATACCGACGTACGCCTCTACAGCGGCACTGACATGATCGGCATCAATGTCATACGTCACCAACCACATGAGCCTTAAAAATATGTACTCCTGTGCCTCTCCTTCACCTATAAAAGGAGGTGCTAGGGCTTGGGACAGAGGATCCGAGATCGGAGAGATCCTAGAGCTTCATACGCTAAGGCTTAGATCATAGAACAACACCGTGAGACTGTGTAGAGAGCTGAGTGCCCAAAACGCTCAGGCTCAAGCCCACACTTCTCACACCCGCTTGTATTTACCCCCGTACTAGCACTTTAGTGCAAGATAACACAAACTATCCTCCCCGCTGGACGTAAGGCCTTCTTTGCCCGAACCAGGATAAATCGCTGTGTCCTTCTTGCATCACCCACCGGATTGAGGGAGCACGCAATTACGAATTTACTTGTTGGTGTTGACCCCTGGGGTCGAAACGCCGACAAGTTTCATCTTTCATTTCTTGTGTCAAGCTCCATGTTGTTTCCTCCGAAGATTGTCATAATTCTGCCTTTTCTTGGAATGATTGCATTCCTATTTTGTTGATGCTTCGGGGGTACTGTTGGTGTGTTGAATTTGGTGACTGCTGTTTGTCACTGAATTTTCAAGATAAAAACTTTGCTTTTGACTTTGGCCCCATTGGTTTTGCGGGCACATTGCTAGTGGCTGGCAATTGTAGATTGGTGGAGGTGGTGGCAACATGTGCTGAGGATAAGTTATTGGTATGTAATTTATCCCTTGGGGAGCTAGATGATTAACAACTTTTAACTGCAAAGTTGCCCTGTTTTCTTCTTGCATTTCTTCAATGCTTTTCTTTACTCTTGGGCACATTTTGGACGTGTGGCCAGCCCCTTTGCCATGTATGATGCAATACATTTCCTCAGGCCTCAATATCTTTCTTTCAAAATTTCTACCTTGATTGTTGTAGTTTGCCCTTTGCTGGAAGTTTTCCTTGTAACTTCTGTTGCTTTGAGAATTTCTTTGATTGCTTGAGCTTGGACCTTGACTGGCGGCTTTGCTCATGTTGTTGATGTGATTTATCCTCTGAAATGGTCTTCGCTCAGCATTTGTCATTCTTGAGTGTTGGAAATTGTTGTTTGATCTTGACATGTTTCTTTCTCTGTTTCTTCTTTTATTCTTTTTCTGTAGTCTTCGTCGGACTCATAGTACTTTCTCATTTCTTCATATAACTTTTCCACTATGGTTGGTCTTTCCCTTTTGAAGTGGGAAGAAAGTTGGTCTGCCCGCAGTCCTTTGATTGCTGCAATGATGATGACTTCATCTGGTATATTTGGTATTTGAGTTTTTGCTTGTACAAATCTTTTGTAATACTGGCTTAGTGGTTCCTTTGATTGCTACTTTATGTTGAAAAGATCATCTCTTGTGAGCTCAACTCTTTGTAACCCTTGAAAATCTAAGAGCAGAGTTGTGTGAAGTTGTTCCCAAGATTTGATTGACCTTGGCTATAGCGAAGAGTACCAATGCTGTGCTGGTCCTCTTACTACCATGATGAGCGATTTCGTTAAGGTGTTCGCATCTCCCCCACTTGATGCAACTACTACTTCGAAGCTCATGAGAAATTGTCTTGGGTTGAACATGCCATTGTACGTTGAGATGATGTTGAATTTGAATCCTGCTGGCCACTTCGCTAGATGAATGTCGATTGATAGAGGCGACTCTATGTCAATTGTTGCTATTTGACTTTGGTTCTCTTTGCTGTTGGTGTTTTTGCTTACTGAGTTTGGGTCTTGGATCGTGACTTTGCTTTTATTTTCTCTCTCTTCATTGAGCTTTCTTATTTCGGCTTCTGCTTCTGCGATTCTTTGCTTCAAGGACTTTTCCCTTGTCTTCGCTCTTACTTCTTTTAGTTGTTTTTTCTTGACAGCGAGTTGATCTTTGAGTTCCTTGAGTCTTCTTTCTTCGTTCTGAGTTTCTTCTTCTTGAACATATCTGGTTTCAGTTTCTATTGCATCTTCTATAATTGGGTCTTGTACGACGTTGTTGTCAGCCGGAGCTGTCCTTTTACTGGGTCTTCCTATTTTGGTGGTCGTGTCTTCGATCACACAAATGGACGGCGCCAGATGTTGGGCTGATAGAATCACAGAAGTAAACTATGAGGTGAAAACAATATGCGGGTTACAATTATATTTCATTTTGCCCAAAAACTTACACCCCAGGGGGTATTTATAGACCCCCTAGCTTCGCTACCTATGAAAACTTACAAAACTGATTAAAATGTTTCCTATACATTTGACTAAAAAGTTCATCGACAAAGTGGTGAGACACACTTCTCCCTTTTCTTCTTGATTCTCCCAGCAACTTTGGTCTTGGTCATATTTTTAACTTTGCAGTCCGCCTTATTGATCCTTTACACGAAGCTGCCACATCAGCTTTGCTGGACGCCCATAGTCTAGCGAAGCCATCTTCGCCAGATAACCTGAAACATGTGGAAACATACATGTGAAGTTCAAAATAGCTATAACGAAGTGTTCACATCATCTTCGCTGAATAATATCTTGTCCCAAATATTCGTGGCAAAAAGTTTGTTCACAACCCCAAAGTTTGAGATGGGCGTTTGTGTGTCAAAGTTGTTCCCCAACAGAAACCTAATGTATCCTCAATTAAGCTTAATGCATCTTATGTTCTTGTTAAGGGAGCTAATGGTGTAAAGGCTAGATTCATTGGTAAACCATGGATGGGCTCAAAGAAGAAAACCATTTGGGTGCCAAAGAGTTTGGTCAGTAACCTTGTAGGACCCAAGCAAGTTTGGGTACCTAAAAGAGATTGATCTTGTCCTGTAGGTCAATTACAAAGCCAAAGGAAGGCATTGGGTGCTTGATACTGGGTGCACTCAACACATGACTAGGGATTCTTATATGTTCAAGTCAATTGATACAAGTGACAATGGTGGATTTGATTCTATCACTTTTGGCAACAACAAGAAAGGCAAAGTCAAGGGGCTTGGTAAAATTGCTATATCCAATGACAAAAGCATCTCCAATGTATTGCTAGTTGAGAGTTTGGATTCTAACCTCATGTTAGTGTCACAACTATGTGATCTTAGCTATATGTGCATCTTTGGCAAGAATGATGTTGAAGTCATAAGTGAAGAAGATTCAAGCTTGATATTCAAGGGATTTTAGCATGATAGCTTGTACTTGGTGGATTTCAATGCTCGTGAAATTCAACTCACATCTTGCTCGCTTAGTAAATCTAGCATGGGTTGGTTATGGCATAGGAGGCTTGGTCATGTTGGAATTAAGCAATTGAACAAGCTTGTGAGGCATGACTTGGTTAGAGGCTTGAAGGATGTTACATTTGAGAAGGATAGACCATGTAATGCATGTCAAGCCGGCAAGCAACATTGGAGGCCACATCCTATCATGAGTGAAATGAGCACATCAAAGCCATTTGAGTTATTGCACATGGACTTGTTTGGGCCAACAACATACACAAGCATTGATGGCAACAAGTATGGTGTTGTAATTGTTGATGACTACACTAGATACACTTAGGTGTTCTTTCTCTATGACAAGAGTGAAGTGTTTGACATATTCAAATCATTTGTCAAGAGAACTCAAAATGAATTTGAGACCACCATCAAGAAGATTAGAAGTGACAATGGGAGTGAGTTCAAGAACACAAGGATTGAAGATTTGTGTGATGAGCTTAGAATTGAACATCAATTCTCACCAACCTAAATGGTGTAGTTGAGAGGAAGAATAGAACCTTGATTGATATGGCTAGAACAATGCTTAGTGAATACAATGTGAGCCAAAGGTTTTGGTGTGATGCTATCAATACGGCTTGCTATTCTAGCAACTGACTCTATTGCCATGGGAAGCATGAGAAGACACCATATGAGCTATTGAATGGAAGAAAGACCAATATTGCATACTTTAGAGTGTTTGGATGCAAATGCTATGTTCTCAAGAAAGGCACTAGACTTGGAAAGTTTGACAAGAAATTTGATGAAGGGTTCCTACTTGGATATTCCACCTCTAGCAACGCATATAGAGTTTGGAACTTGGCAGATGGCACCTTAGAGGAAGTTCATGATGTTGAATTTGATGAAACTCAAGGATCTCAAAGTGAAACTCAAAATCATGATGATGTGGGTGGAGATCAATTGAACAATGCAATGAGAAACATCGACATTGGGGACATTCGGCCAAGACAAGTGGATGATGAAGATGAGGTGCAAATGACTAGTCAAGAGGTTCAAATAGATATAAATCAAGCAAATACTAGTGGCACACAAGGTCAAGATCAAGATCAAGGACAAGCTAGCTCAAGCAATCAACTCCAAGTGCTTCAACCAACAAGTGTTGCAAGAGATCATCCTCTAGATCAAATCATTGGTGACATTAGAAGAGGAGTACAAACTAGAACAAGATTAGCAACCATTTGTGAGCATTAATCATTTGTATCATTTGAAGAGCCAACCAAGATACAAGATGCTTTGAAGGATGTTGATTGGGTAAATGCAATGCATGAAGAGCTAAACAACTTCACAAGAAACAAGGTTTGGGAGCTTGTTGAGAGGAATAAGAACTACAATGTGATTGGCACCAAGTGGGTCTTCAACAAGCAAGATCAAGATGGCTTAGTTGTGAGAAATAAAGAAAGATTAGTTGCACAAGGATACACTCAAGTTGAGAGTCTTGACTTTGGAGAAACCTATGCACCAGTAGCAAGATTGGAGGCAATTAGAATCATATTAGCCTATGCTTGTGCCCACAACATCAAGCTATATCATATGGATGTGAAGAGTACATTTCTCAATGGGTACATCAATGAGTTGGTCTATGTTGAGCAACCTCCCAGTTTTGAAGATATCAAGAAGCCCAACCATGTTTACAAGCTTAAGAAGGCATTATATGGTTTGAAGCAAGCACCAAGAGCATAGTATGAGAGGTTGAGAGATTATCTCCTCTCTAAAGGGTTTAGGATGGGAAAGGTTGACACCACTCTTTTCACCAAGAGGATTGGCAAGGACTTATTCATATTGCAAATCTATGTGGATGATATCATCTTTGGTTCTACCAATGAAGACTTTTGCAAAGAGTTTGGTGAGATGATGGCTAGTGAGTTTGAGATGTCAATGCTTGGAGAGCTTAGTTACTTCCTTGGACTTCAAATCCAGCAAATGAAGAATGACACATTTGTGAGTCAAGGCAAGTACATCAAGGACATGATCAAGAAGTTCATCTTGCAAGATGCTAAGTCAATTAGTACACCTATGGTCACCAATGGTGGTTTAGACTTGATGATAGTGGCAACATGGTTGACCAAAAGCTCTATAGATCAATCATTAGAAGCTTACTCTATGTCACCGCTTCTAGGCCAGATGTGATGTTTAGCATATGCATGTGAGCAAGATATCAAGCATCTCCTAGAGAGAGTCACTTGATGGCAGCTAACAGGATATTGAGGTATCTCAAGGGCACTCAAGATGTTGGCCTATGGTATCCCAAGGGGTCTAGCTTTGAAATGATTGGATATTCAGATTCTGACTATGCCAGTTGCAAAATTGATAGAAAAAGCACAAGTGGCACATGTCAATTGTTGGGAAGGTCTCTTGTTTCATGGTCTTCAAAGAAGCAAAATAGTGTACTTTCCACCATCGAAGCCAAATACATTAGTGCGGGGAATTGTTGTGCACAACTACTTTGGATGAAAGCCACCTTGAATGACTTTGGAGTCAAGTTCAAGCAAGTGCCTTTGTTTTGTGATAATGAAAGTGCTATCAAAATGACTAACAATCCAGTCCAACATTCAAGAACAAAGCACATTGATATGAGGCACCACTTCATAAGAGATCATCAACAAAAGGGTGATATAAGCATTGAGAGCATTGGCACCGAAGATCAACTAGCTGATATATTCACCAAGCCACTTGATGAGAAGAGATTTTGCAAGTTGAGAAATGAATTGAACATACTTGATTTCTCAAACATGAGTTGATGCACCCCACATATTTGACATGCCTCTCCTTCGACTAAAGCAAGGTAAAATTGTTTGGCATGGCATTCATACTTATCTAGGAAGTGTTTAAATCATCTAGACATATGTGCATCTTTAGGATTATTCATGAAAATCAAATGAATTTAATGGATGTATGGTACCACTATTGCTTCTATGCTTGACTTGTTCTAATGGTAGCATATGACATGTTTGTGAGCTTGCAAACCTAGTGTTGATTCTAGAAAATGAGCTCAACATGTGTAATTCAACATGGTCAAGATAACCCTTATTTTCATGAGGTGTGATGAAGCTTGCCCTTGGTTCAAACCAAAATATATATTCCAAGCAAGTGATCTAGATTTGACACATGTTGATTCTCCCCATGGCTTGATTGACTTAATTCTCTCCACTATTTACCTTTCTTGGTGATTATTGACAAAGGGGGAGAAGTAAGTCACAAGAGCTATGTGGCAATGGTATGGGATCAATTAAAATTTGAGCTAACAAATAGGGGGAGCAAGTTCATTGTAACAACCCTAAAAATCCAAACACCAAAAATCACAACCAACAAATTTTTTTCTAAAAGTATCCCATTGTTGATGAGTGTCATGTAGGAAACCACCCGACAGTTGCACAAGTAGCCCCTATTTGTAGTTGAGCAATTGCATTTAATCCCCAGAGTTTGATTTGCTTCTTGTTAATTTTATGTAATGAATAATAAAATCAACATCTTATAACGTATTATCATATGTATATATGTATGTATACTAACCTTGGAAATGGATCCAATATCACCATGAGACCCTAGTGGACCAACCTTGGTGTGTACACCATGGTATCTAATATGTTGCATTAGGATCATAGCTTGTTTAGGTTAGTGGCTAGTTTGGAATTAGAAAAGGAATAAGAAAAAGGAAGGGAAAAAGAGAAGAGCATGCAGCCCAGCCAGCCACCACGGCCTGCCTCGGCCTACTGGCTCACCAGTGTCGTGGCCCAGCAAGGCACCCCACGCACCCTTCGCCCGCCGGCAGCACCGGCCTGCCGGCCTAGCTCGCCTGCCGGCCTGCCCTGCACGACCGCACCTGCCCGCGCCATGGCCCACGAGGCTGACTCGGCCCAGCAAGCCACCCACGTCAGGCCGACAGCGCCGCGAGGCTGCAGCCGCTGACCGCTGGCCCCACTTGTCAGCTCCCACCTTTAGCCATTTCTTTGCCCTGCCCCGTCCTGTCCAAAGAGCCAGATATGGCAACGATGTCCTCCGCCGTTCATTCGACGCCCGTGATCCGCCGTAGCACCATAGCCGTACGTCCGCCCACCCGGCAGTACGAAGCCCAAACCCTAGCTCATGGCTGCACCCAACCATTTGATGGGCACCTTGCATCGCCACCGTCCACCGCCGGTCGCCATGGCTACATAAGGGAGGAGCGTCCGACCATTAGGTTTTTCGTTCTTGTGCAGTCACCTTGGCTGCGCCCACACCTGCCTGCTTGAGAAGGAGAAGAGGAGTGGAAGGAGGGGAGGAGCTATCTATGTAGCTGACGCCCGAGCTGAGCACACCACCACCGTTCGCGCTAGAGGGAGGAGCCGGAGCCGCCGTTCGACTTCACCACCATAGCAGCTCTGCATCCTCGTCCTCGTCTGAAGCCACCGAACCGTGAGCTAGCTGCCATCGGAGCACCATGGTGGTGAGCTCACCCATGCCCGCACCATGGCTGCTGCTAGAGCATCATCGCCATTCCCGCTCTTCTCTCCCTCTTTCTCTTCATTAGCTCGCCCAACATGTTCGCCTAGTCCTGGAATGCAGGTCTGGCAACTTCTTGGTAGTTTGGCTTGACCATAGTGGGGCCATGCCACTTTGCAGCCCTAGTCGCCATGGCATCCCGGCCGTCGGAGCGCCGCCATGACGTTCTTCGTCGCGCGCCTCTGTCGTGCCATCATTAGACTCGGTAGCTAGGTTTTTGAGCTCCAAGCTGCTCGAATCAGAAGAAAAGGAGGAAGATGGAGGCCAGTCGAGCTTCACCAAGGCTCCACGCTGACGACGCCATCCGCCGCTACCTCGCTGACGACCACCAGCCTGGAAACCCAATTCCTTCAAATTGAGGCCACCTACTCGTTCGCCAGGTCCTTGCGAAGCAGGTGCGCATGTTTTCTTGGCCCTCCTCATGCCAAGGCACCCTGCCACCACAGCCCCGCCGTCCACTGCCGTCGTGGCGCATGCGTCGACGAAGCCGAGGCCCGATGACCTACTTGGATCCGGCCATCGAGTTCGCCGTATCCTAGTGGAGCCCTAGCCGCCGCTCAGCTTAGCCGTCGCGTGGGCCGTGCCCACCGTGTCGCTCGCCGCTGGCAAGTGTCGCGCACGTGAGGAAGGGGATTTCCCCCTTTGTGTGCACCACGTCCACCGCGTGGCCCTTGGCACCATGTTGGACCAACCAGTCCGTGCCACCTAGTCTCCTTGCCTATGGTCCATCGCAAACCAAGTCCACACGGCTGAGGACCATAGACCAAACCCGATTTGAGCCCGGACTGCCACGTGGCCCATCTAGGAACCTGACACATGTCCGGGTTAGGCTGGCCCAACGTAGCCCAAGACCGGCCCTACCCAAGCCCATCCAGGCCTAGTCTGGGCCTGGTACGCATTGACCATTGACCCCGGTCCCACCTATCAGTGACTGAGCTACCAGACCCACACTAACGTCAGCATGACGTCAGCCCTGCGCCAGCACTGCTGGACTCGCAGTGCCATGTGGACCAACCAGATCATGCCGCATGTCAAGCCCTGATTAATCCAGTTCTTTTTCTTTTTCAGAATATGATTTAATCTTCTAAAATTCATATCTTCCTCATACGAACTCCAAAAATTATGAACCAAGTGTCCAAATTTTCATAAAAATGAGCTCTATGTCATAGGCTTATGTATGGTTGCATTTGGAGTTATTGAATTTCATTTGGTTCTTTGTGATACTCTATAGGAGTCACTAACATGACTATTTATGTCTTGTTTCAGAGGAGGAGCAGTTTGAGGAGGACGACTACGAGTACGAAAGGAGCTTGGTGATGATTTCGCATGTGCCATACCCCACCCAACCTCATAAATCCTATTACGCATGGCATAATATCTAGTTTGCTAGTGCTTTATTTATGAATATCACCTGATGATAGGTTGCATGGTAGATTTGCTTGATGAACCATTAACTTATCGCAACCTTACTCCTACACACCCACTGATAGGCTAGACGCATGCTTATTTACTTATGATGCTTTACTTCTACTATGCTTATATCTGTGTGATGTGATGTGTGGTGGAGAGTATGGTTATGGTTAAGGCACGTGGTGCCACTTTACTCACGGAGAGTGCTGTGTGTGTCTTGGGTGTGTGGTGAGGGTTGAGTCGATCGGACAAGATTCTATGATGAGCCTTATGGGCGAGTCTTGCCGGGGGATGTGTTCTGGGTATTCCCGTATGAGGTGCTTGTGGCGGGCACATTGTGAGGTATATGGTGATCCCGGGGATGAGAGCCTTCATGGAACGAGGCCCCGGGTAGGAGGTGCTGTTATAGCACGGACTGTTGCAGTCCCTATGAGAAGATAATCCTGTCTGATCTCCCCTAGGACCTGATATCTCTTGAGATCTGGAACCTTGGGACCTACGTGCTCACCGCTCGCCCTTGTATGGGCAGGGGACGGATGTCTGACTAGCTAGGACAATACCACTGCTACTAGGTTGTTAGCAGATAGTGTCGGAAGGTACGGGCATTAGGACCCACACCCTCCTTAGAAAACATAGTGACCTCAGGGGCCTAGTACTTTATCTCACAGTCTCAGTGTGCCAGTGGTACCTATCCGGGATGTCCCAGTACTGAGTGGTAGGGTAGCATCGCATCGGTTAGAAAGCAGCCAGAATCAGCTTAGGCGGGGCACCACCGATGATGGTGATCTTGTGGTTAAGGGAGTACACGCTCTGTAGAGTTTTGAATCTATATAGTCTGCGGTCTCAGTTTGGCACTTCCCTCGACTATGCTTCACGGGAGTAGTGAGATGAGTCCTTCTCTTCTTTTCCCTAGTGTTACCCTCTCTGGCTGTGAGGCGCTGAGACAGTCTCCGAGAGGGAGTTGGACCTGTCGACTGAGTGCGGAGGGTGAGATGTGTGTGATGACGGGTTGGGAAAGATGTGTGGATGAGATGGGTTAAAACTTGATGAACAATATATATATAATTTTGTTCACCAATTTCATAGGAAACCACAGCCATATATAGGTCTCTTCAATTATATCCTTTGCATCCACCAAAATACTACATAGCAAAAGCAAAGCATAGGGTGGGATGAGTGGCTAGTACAAATCGTACTAAAAATTATTTGGCAGGTGAACCCGACTATGACTTCACCGATGAGGAGTAGACATCTTGTTCCTATGCTCAGGCTTCTTTTGGAGATTTGTTGTTGCTTCCACCTACTGCAGCTGTTCCAGATGCTGCTACTCTGATGATTCCTGCCAGTGTAGCGGTGTACTATTTATGTAATCCCTTCTAATTGTACTCTTTTATTCGATGTATGGATTTCTGTATCAACTATAGCTAGATAATGTGATGGTTTGAGCTTTGAACTATTATATTATTAACCATTCTGTGTATTTTCCCTTCATGGAAAATTGAAGATGTTTCACTCATGGACTATTTGTTGAATTTGTATGTGCATGAACATGATGAAATGTTGCATTGTAAGATTTAAATTCAATATTCATGCTTGCTTGGTGTATGCTAGTAATAGAACTTGAATGACGAAATAAAGTACTAGTATGCATAGGTGGTAACTAGACTTAGTGTTTTTCATTCAAATCAAAATATCTTGTTTGTAATGTTGATCTCACAAGGTATCTTGAGTTTTGATTTATGTCTAGCTACAATGGTGTTAAGGATGGTTTATTATCGCACTCTGATTGGTATCACACTATTGATGGGAAACACCAGAGGTTCCCTAAAAAGACAGAATACGGATGTATGATTGAAGAACTGGTCGCCAGATTCAAAGAGAATACAGAGTAACATGATGTGAGAACTACCATATCCTAGATAGATTGTAACAGGAAAGAGTACGAAACAACTAGTTTAGGACTCATTCCTAGAATCCGACTAGGAATCATAAAACCTGCAGCCAGCCTCGTCCCATATAAGGCTGTTGTGGGTACCCCTGTAAACAAAATGAACTACACAGCGCACTACAATCCCTCATACTCATCAATACAATGCAACAAGCTTACGCTGACTGGACGTAAAGGTCTTTACTCAACGCAAGTTGAGGGCCTAAACTAGTATATAATCATCAGTCTCATCAAGCTTGTTGTCGCAACCACTGAGTTCTGCAGTCTACCAAGCTCCTCCGAACAAAACACCCTACCGGGTACCCCGGTGGGCTATCGGTTATCAAACATCGATAGCTGGCGTGCCAGGTAGGGGCTTTCAGTGGATTGTACACTGAGAGTTCAGCGGACCTCACCTTCAACATGAGTTTTTCCACATGAACCATCTTCGTTTTTGGCTCATGGGTTTGCAAAACCGAAGGTGAAGGCAAGATCAAAAGTCGTCTAGCCAGGTAATCAAAGCTCAACGACATCAAGATCGATGACATGGAAGAATCATGACTCACCGAGAAGCTGGCGAAACTTTCAACTTTGAATCTAGATCAGGAAGAAGAACACCATGAACCTGACTCGGAGAAGAATTCCAAGACTGCTTTCAACTACTTCAAGAGCTTGACTCAGGGTCAAGGAGAAGAAGTTCATGAACCTGACTTAGAAGAGGATCCAAAGTCCGTTTACTACTCCAACAAGAAATTGGCTCATGTTCAAGAAAAAGAAGACTGCGAGACCGACTCTGGGGAGAATTTCAACTCCATCTCCAACTTGAAGACATTCATCAAGATTCCTAGCCCACTCCCATATGGGTTGTGCAACTCAGCATCTATCGTACAAGAATACTTAGAGAAGTCGCGCGGATGCCATGAATGCCCGGTCCACAGAAGGGGAAGGAAGAACTCGTCTATCGAGCCAAATACTCCAGTCCACAACTATCAAGACCCAAGAAGAAAGGTAGAGCATATCGTGAAGAGCTTTGAACTAGCTTCAAAGCAGCAAAGGCTATTCAAAACCTAGAAGGACTACCTGATGTGGCCAAGTTCTTTTTTGACTGGAACTCACCAATTTGACCATTATCTTCAAGAACTACCATTCTAGGAGGGGGAAGAACTTGCCAATCTATCTTATGATGATATTGACCTAGAAGAGGAGGAACCTGTGAAGATTCTAAGAAGGCTGAAGAGGAGAACCATCTACATGGCTAACATAATTGAACTTCCTGCTTCACCCAAGATGTCGGAAGTACATTCATCTGATGAATCAGAAAACAACATATCCAAGGATGATAAAACTGAAGAAGAAGAAAGTGAAGAACAAAAACAATCAAGGCTGGCCAAGAACCAATGGCGAGCCAGTAGAAGAACCAAGGCAAAATGTAAGAAGCAAGCATGGACCAAGTACAGACAAGATCGCATGGCCTACAACAAAATGAAGGTAGAAAAGCAAGCAGCTGAGCAAGAAGAATAGAATAAGATTAACCAACTAGCCAAACAACTCGAATCATTGAAGAGAGCATAGAAAGAAAAAGAAGCCACTTGAAAGAAGTCTCAAGAACCTGACAAGACACCAAAAGAAGCCCAGCAGAAAGAACAACCCACCATTGTTAATCAACCGGCTGGACAACCCCGAAGATCAGTTTTTACCAGAATAGAACCAAAAGAAAGCGATAACGTTAGGGCTAGAACAACCAATCATTAGTACTCAAGACTGCCTCTACCTCAAAGGACGGAGCGAACACGCTCATACCCACCACAAAGAATACCAAAACGCAGCAGAATAATGGATAAAGAAGAAGGATGTGGGGAATCAGAATGTAGATCATGCTATAGAGAACCTAGAAGGTCACCATCACCAGATTACAACAAGAAAGACAACTATGACAGATTCCTATGTTTTTCCAAAAGATTACAAGACATGAAGCTTCCTCACAAGTTCAAGCCATCAAATCACTCCAAGTACAATGGGAAAGAAGAACCAAAGCAATGGATCCAAGTTTATTCACAATCCATTGAGTTAGCTAGAGGAGATGAAGACATCAATGCACTATTCTTTCCCATGGCACTCGAAGCAATGCCTCTACAATGGTTTGACATATTACCCACAGGATCCATCAGGTATTGGAGTGACTTGCAAAAATAATTTTGCAGCCACTTTACAGGAATTATCATACACCCAATGACTACATCATAGTTACAAGGAATCACATAGAAGCATGGTGAATCACTTAGAGAATACTATCAGCGCTTCTTAACATCAGCAGAAAAGTCCGCAAGCGCACGGAAGTACCGTTGTAGCCTTCACCTGGAAGTATTCAAGGTATCGTAATTTCCCAAAGGAATGGTCTTTGTACTTAGCCTCTTAACTAGTTTACCCCAAAGAGAAAGAAGAGATAACTTGGGAAGAGAGGTTCTTCTAAGGTCAAACGCATATAAGCGATGGTAACTTTCCCACTACTTGCTTCTTCAAGCATCAGAGGAGAACCGACCATTAAGGCCCCGAACCGGAGCTAAACCGTGCCATCAGTGGGCTGTCAGCATTTCTAGAAAGGAATCAGGTTCGATCAGACATGAAATCAAATCGACTTGAATAGGTGGCTGAGATTGATCCTCAAAGTCGGAGGAGGCAGGATCCACGAGGTTGGACCTGATTGGTCCACCTGGCTGGGCAGCCGCCCAGGTGGCATGGGCACCCCGCCCAGCTACCTCTGCCAGGTGGGTCTAGCTTCGTAGGGTCGCCTTCTCGAGTCTTCTAGAGTATTCTTTAGTTGCTAGATGTGGTATTCTCTCTATGTAGATCTGACATGTGGACCTCTTTTGGTTCTTTTTTGATAACCCCCTGCAGAAATAGACATTCACCAAAACTTGTGGAATTCTGTTAGTGTAATCCCTATAACTAGATGGTATTCATGTTTTTAATCCTTTCTCATGTTATGTTGATGGTTAAAATGATACTTATCTACCGTCAACAAACTCCCCTAAGCTTACTTTTTGCTCATCCTTGAGCAAAGATAGACTCAGTGATGGATCAGGAGTTGCTACAATGCCTTCACGCCTCATAAGTACACATGTGTTCAAACAAGAACTCTCCTCCAGATTAGAGTGAACTATTCTGACTCAAAACTTACCCATATTACCTTTCACCTTGGAGCTTATAGCCGTCATTTGGGTCTTGAACAGTTGAAAGACAGAACAATCAAGTCAAGCGCTATGTTTCTCACTTCGATCAACTATTATTCTAGAGTTTTTTGTAAGATTTTCAAATAAAACTCAGAGATTCCTTGCATGACCCTTTCAAGTCTCTCATTTATGGTATTTCTGGATTCTCTCTAAGGCAAGTGTAAGGTATGCCTTCTCTCTTCTCTTATAATATGTGGTATTTGTGGAACTAAGGCATAGTGAGGTTGCCTTCTCTCTCTCACCCTACTTCTAATAGGCTTATGTGAAGCTCATAGGTGGGGAGATAAACTACTTGCATATGTTACACAGTTAAAATATGGATCTAGAGGAACTAGTCATACAATCAAGTATATTTGCATGTGACTATGAGAGATATATAAAGAGTGATAGGAATGATGGTGAGGAAAATAAAGAGATGATTAAGAGGGGTGATGGATGATGGTGAAATCCTAATTCTATAATGCTACTTGGGGATAACATACCTCCCTTTATTTGGAAACTTTGAAATTCTTTGAGAGGACTTGGCTACTATATCTCTTGGGACATTCATCCTCTTTATTTTTATTTTCTTTCTTTCTTCGTTTTGGGACTTTTGTCCTCTTTCTTCTTTTTTTCTCTCTTTTTTTAGAGCAACCAATCCACTTGATACAATTATAGCAATAGGGAGTATGAACTGAATTAACTAGAGCTTTATTGCTCAAATGAAAAGGGATACGATGGCAACAAATATTTTTGGGTGTTCTCTCCTAGTGTAGGAGTTAGAACATTTCTCGAGTGGATCTGGATACGGAATATGTATATGCGAATGGATGAATGTGTACTCCCAGAGTAGGATCATCATAGGTGCGTATTTCCAGGATAGAAACAACACATAATGTAGAATGTGTATATATGGGTGGTACTTCTAGGAACAAAAGTAGCACAGAGTGAATGTAGAATGATAAGCATAAGTGGGTGCATACTTCTGAGGACAGAAGTAGCATAGGTCAATGGATGGAGAGCACATAGTATCTTTAACTGCATGACTAGCTCCTAAGGGTCAACACAGCTTAACTACCCTCAATGCCTACAGAGTGTTACATATACAAATGGAGGGTTTTCCTATTCTAGTAAGGATGAGTATTTGGCTGTGGTAGGAATTTTAAACTCTCATCATAAAGGAATTCATCATATAGTAATTTAAGATTTTCACAAAATAAATTCTCCAGAACTCTAGTATCACTAGGAGTAAGATGGACATCAGCTCAAAACCTTCCCATATCTTATCTGTCAACTACCTAGACTTAGATCAAGCACTCGCAACCCACAAGTTTCAGGCTCAGAGCAAATCTAAAATCTAAACAGTTGTGTCCAAAGCTCGAGAGACTGCAAAGTTGAAAACTAGGTACTTGAGAGGAATTATGGCAGAGCAACTATTCATCATCTCCATATAGAGTTTATTCTAGTGGTTTATTTTAGCAATAGATTCTAAAAAGAGCTCTCCTTTTATTTAGCTAACAAGTTTAAAAACACACAGAAAAGATACATAAATAAATAGGGAAAAATTTATTGGGTTTCTATGGTTATTCATCTATTTATTTGTTTTAGCATAGCATGCTGTAAATAAATAGATGAGCAAAGAATACTTAGCTCTATACACGGGGATTGCTCTCCCCCAAGCTAGATGTTGACATAGTCTATTGATGTTGCTGACTGGCAGTGAAGGCGTACTGCTTCTCCTGGAGTGTCATGGGTGGTTGTTGTTGGAAGCAGCGCTCGACTGTTGGAGATAGCACTTTGATAGGGCACAGGACGTCCTTCTGCCTATTAGCTCTTCTTGGTCCTTTAAGTTCTGTGAAGTTCAAATAGATAGCAAAGCTTGTGGAACTGATTCAGCATTAGTGATAAACCTCTAAGCCTTGGATGTCTAAAACTTTCCTAACCTTTTATCTTTTAGCAGGATCTCATATTTTTATAGTTTTATAGAATGGAGAAAGGTAAATATGATGGAAGATTATTTTTGTGCCACCACGGCGAATAGCTATGTGAGCTGTTACACCACACCTTATTCACATGGGGCTTAGCATTTTTTCTAGATGCAATATATGAAATATTTTTATTTTCCTTTTCTAATGTAGAAACGTAACTAAAGATGCATTTAGGAAAAGTAAATATGCATAAGGTAAAATGCAATGCTGAAATAAAAATGCAGATACATACCAAGTTACCTCTTGGTGTGGCATTCGGTGATTTTGAGTCCTCTGAACATGACCTTCTTGTTCTCTTATTGTTCGAGGGGCATGTTGGATGGCGCCACTGGTGTTACTTGTGCAGGATCTGAATCTGATTTTACCTTTGGTTTCCACACCTGCTTTGTTGGAGGGTGACTTGGAGGAGGGACCTTCTGTGATCACTATCTCTTCATCTGCTGGTGGTACCTCTTCATTGGCGTTCTCCTCATCTGGGTACCGATCTTTAAATTTTAACACTTCTCCTTCATAATCAACCCATCCATCTACAATGATCTTCTTGTTCTGGCGACGGGTATGCTGCCTTCTTCTTGGGCTCCTTGTTGAGTATATAATTATCAGTGAAATAGCAGTGTACCTTTTCTGAGGGGAAGTGTAAGTGAACCTCCCCTATTCCAATATAGATGATGGCGTTGGTAGTATTGAGGAACGGTCTTCCTAGGATGATGGGTGGATCATACACATCTTCACCCATATCGATGACTAGGAAGTTAGTGGGGATGTAGTGGTCATCAATCTGGATAGGGACGTCTTTGGCTATCCCTTCCACGAAGTGAAAGGTCTGGTCCACCATCTGTAGCTGCACATAGGTGGAGTCTGAAGGCATATTACCATATAGATATTCATAAGTCACCTTGGCTATTATGTTGACGCCCAATCTAGTGTCACAGACAAACTTGTTGAAGGAACATTTGTTGATGGAGCATTGAATAGTCGGGACACCTGGGTCTTCCTTCTTGATCAGATGCGGGGACTTGAGCTGATGGTCATATTCTTTGTGGACTACAATGACCATCCTCAGTGTCTCTGTTTTCGGAGTCTTCTTATTGTTGCTCTTGTTATTGGTCTTGATGTTGATCTTGGCTTTGTTGTTCCTAGTGATGGTCTCTTTCCAGCTCATACGGGTACTGACGGTGTGCTGGAAATTGCAAAACCCTATTTTTGAAGAAGAAGGTTTCTCGCTTGCCCTTGATGTTGAAGATGATCTTAGCAGTGTTGGAGTAGATGATGGCTCTGGCAGTGTTCATGAATGGTCGTCCCAAAATGATGGGGGCTCTCTCATCACCTCCTGTGTCCACTACCATGAAGTCTGCAGGAACGTATGAGCTGTCTACTCATACATAGATGTCTTCTAGGGTTCCCATTGGGTAGCAGGTGACTGGTTTGCAAGCTGCAAGCACATGGTTGTGTAGGATAAAGGACAATTGAACATTTTCTCATATATCATCTTGGGCATGATGTTGACACTTGCACCGAAATCACATATTACCTCATTGAAATTACCACTTCTAATGGAGATTGGAACAACTGGTCTCCCTAGATCTTACCTTGGTCGGCGGAGGGAACAAAGTTGGCAATATGTTACAACTAAGGCTCTAGCATCTTATTGAAGCTAAGCTGATTCTTTATAGCATTGGAAAAACTATCCATTCTATTATTAACTGTTTCTAGAGTTTTATCATAGGACGCTAGCTTCTTAGATAGGTTATCCATTAACTTACCTTGATTAAGCACTAACTCTCTTAAAGGTGGCTGATTGAAATTATTGTAAGAAGAATTATTACCTTGGTAGTTACCTGAGTAGTTAGGCCTCTGCTGCTGATTCTTGCCTTAATTCTGCTGAGGACGATAGTTTACATCCTCCCTTATCTCTAGGCAGTTAGCACCTGTATGCCCAGTCTCTACACATTCTTCACAAGTCATGCGAGAATCATGAATGTGCATGACTTCTTTCTTCTCAATGGCTCTCTCATCGAGCCTTTTCATCAGCAGGTCCATCTTGGCAGATAGCATGTCTACCTCCTTGAGCTGGTGCATCCCACCTCTCTTGCGGGTCTGAGTTCTCTCTTCACTCCAACCTTGGTTGGAGGCCATCTTCTCCACAAGAGCTATGGCTTGAGGAATAGTAAGTGATAAGAATGCACCTCCAGCAGCTGCATCCAGTTTCACGAGTGCTGTTGCTGAGCCCATGATAGAAGGTCTGCATGAGTAGCCAATTTTTCATTGCATGATGAGGACATTTGAGGATGTAGTCTTGAAAGCATTCCCAGGCCTTTAGGACTGTCTCTTCATGTTGTTGTTGAAAATATCTTCCCATGGAGAGCGTTGGTCTTGCCCATGGGAAAGAACTTCACCAAGAAATTGGTGGAACATAGTGCCCATGTAGTATTCTTTTCCTTGTTGGCATAAAACCACGACTTCGCTCTTCCCAAGAGTGAGAATGGGAAAAGGCAAAGTAGTATAGCATCTCTGGGGACATCCTTGACAGTGAAAGTGCTGCAAATCTCTAGGAAGTGTTGGAGATAAGAACTAGCATCTTCATGGGCCTTCCCACAAAACTGATTTGCTTGCACCATGTTGATCAACGCTGGCTTGAGCTCAAAAGGCTGCTCAATGTTCACAGTAGGTCTAGTACGGATGTTGTCCGTAGTGGGAGTTGAGAACTCGTGAAGTGACTTGTTGGCCATGGCATTGAATGCTGGTGTCAAACCTCGAACAATAGGTGGGTCTTCTAATACAGAAGAATTGGCAGGTTGAGCTGATAATGATGATAAATGATTTTTCAACTTTGCCTTGGTCTTCTTGAGTAAAGCTTCTGGATTATCAACATAGTTTTCTAGAAGTTGGAACCTACTCATACATTACCCTACATATGATATATAACATAGACAAAAGACAAGGGTAAGTCTATATGAGTAGAGAAGGGTGGACGGTTCTCAAACTCATTAGTAGATGCAGTGATGCTCACTATCCATTTCGTAAGCTTTCAACTTTCCCTGGCAATGGCACCAAAAATGCTTGTTGACACCTCTAATATCACTTAAGCTAGGATGTCATCCCCAGCATGGCACCAGAGGTGCTCGTATTAAATGCATATGCTTTTCTAGAAATGAATAAGGAACCCGCAAGCGTACATATAATATCGATGTAGCATTTTAACCGGGAATAATCTAGGTATCGTTATTTATATTTTTACCACTGGGAAGGGAATGCTTATGGATATGAACAATGAGCACTACATGTGATAATAGAGAGCTTAACCGTGTCTTCATCTATCTTCTCATATAGGGTAAGTGTCACATAAAATAATATATAAATGAATAAATGGTAAATGATAAAGATAAATGAGAGCACATAGCCACATAAAATAATGATAAACATCTCAATAGAGTACTCTAAGTTTATAACACTAGCATGGACTAGGATAATCTACAAGAATAAATCCTAAGTTATTCTAACTACAAAGCCAAAGCATACAATGATTAGTGCAATTACACCTAACAATCATGGTGGGAAAAGGTCACACCAATGCATAGTGATATTACCAAGAAAGATTACGAATAGAGCAATCACTTTCATGTAATAGTGGTGTTCTACTAGTCCTATACTCGAGAGGACTATGAAGGACTCAACTGGACGGTCACTCCTATGATCTACCTCATGATCCAGAATATAGGGTGCAATCGTAGATAAATACAGCCTAGGCACCACGTCTACACAATATTTATCACTCACCCATCGATCTAATGAGCAAGCCCTATACGATCCTATGCATAAACACAATTCTAATGCAACTATGCTAAGCATATAATCAAAGTACACTAAGAATAATATAATTAAGAACATAAGCAAATAGAGCAAAGTCATATCTGATATATTAGAATAGAATAAAGTACTATTCATAGTAGCAAGAACAATGATGAATATTATGAAGTAGACGAAATTACCAAGAACGCTGACAGATCCGGACTCCAAGCTAGGCTTGACTCCCTCTAGATCTATTCCTATGTAGCTATCCTACTAAACTATGGAGCTCTAATTAAGATGGTGGCTCTAGGGCTTCTCTGGAGTTGAGGATGAATTCTCCAAATGAATTCTTGAATGAAATTTGCGTTTCTCCAAGGGCCAGGGGCCCTGCTTATATAGCCTCCTAGGATGCACCACAACCCTTGGATCAAACCGACTTGAATAGGTGGCTGAGATTGATCCTCAAAGTCAGTGGAGGCAGGGTTCGCGAGGTTGGACCTGATTGGTTCACCTGGCTGGGCGGCCACCCAGGTGGCATGGGCGCCCATCGAGCTACCTCTGCCAGGTGGTCTAGCTTTGTAGGGTCGCCTTCTCGAGTCTTCTAGAGTATTCTTGAGTTGTTGGACGTGGTATTCTCTCTATGTAGATCTAACATGTGGACCTCTTTTGGTTCTTTTCTGTTAACCTCCTGCAAAAATAGGCATTCACCAAAGCTCATGGAATTCTGTTAGTGTAACCCCTATAACTAGATGGTATTCATGTTTTTAATCCTTTCTCATGTTATGTTGATGGTTAAAAATGATACTTATCTACTGTCAACATATACTTATGTGCACTTCTTGTAGAGCTGAGTGGCCAGAATGAGGCCATGGCTCAGGAGCTTGCCAACCAACTGGACCAGAAGGAAGCCACTGAGAAGGAGGCGAAGGCAGACTGGGAGCAGATTGCTAAGTTTACTGGTAAATAGAACAACATAGAGTTGTTGTTTGTAATTTGCCGCATACTGGATAGACCAGGATATGCTAACCACCATTGCTTTATTGTTGCAGATTTGCGGGGATGCTACATGGCCCAGTTCTAGGTGCTGGAAGAATCCATCGCCTCCCTCCAAGGAAAGATCCGGACCATGACCGACCACATCAAGCCGGTGCTGAGGGCTATCTTCCAAGGAGAGGAGCACCCTACTGACCTTGTAGGTGATGTCATCGTCATTGCAGATCAGTGTCGTAGATTGTGGCCGGCGCTCTAGGAGTTCGTTGCAGGAGCCGGGCACTACACGGTTGCAACCGCACTTGCCGTGGTCCAATCTAGGTACCCGGAGGTGGAGCCTGTGAACAACATAGGACCACCGGGATCACTAGGTACCTAGCACCGTTAGAGAGCGATTGCTAAATCTCCTAGTGCCATGTAGCGTGGAGCTGTAACACATCGTAAGAGGCTTCGAGATAGTGCCTTGTCAAGCCATTCTCGGTGGGCAAGAAACAAAGTTTAATTGTGACTTACGTAGGGCGCATGTATGATAGATGTGTGAACAAATGTAGAGCTATGATAGGGAGAAGAGAACAAAAAGAAACTTTATTGAATATTAGATAACAAAAAACTGGGTACATATATTATTTTATGGATAGAAGCGTATAAGGTGGTCGATGTGCCATGAGTTGTCATCGTTTCAAACTGATAGGATGTTGGGCGTGTAATAGCCTTGATCCTGAATGGCCCTTCCCATCTGGATGATAGCTTGTGCAGACCATCTGTGTTTTGGATTCGTTGCAACACTATGTCACCAACCACGAACAGCCTGCCTTTGACATTGTGGTGACATGGTGTTGCGACGAATATGGTGACATGGTGTTGCGACGAATCTAAAACATAGATGGTTTGCACAAGCTATCATCTAGATGGGAAGGGCCGTTTAGGATCAAGGCTGTTACACACCCAACATCCTATTGGTTGGGAATGATGAAGGGTGTAGAGGAAGACAACTCATGGCACATCGACCACCTTATGTGCTTTTATCCATAAAATAAGATATATAGCCAGTTTTTTGTTATCCAATATTCAATAAAGTTTCTTTTTGTTTTCTTTTCCCTGTCATAGCTCTACATTTGTGCACACATCTATCATACATGTGCCCTGCATAAGTCACAATTAAACTTTGTTTCTTGCCCGCCGAGAATGGCTTAACCAAGGCACTGTCTCGAAGCCTCCTATGATGTGCTACAGCTCTGTGCTACATGGCACTAGTAGATTCAGCAGTCGCTCTCTAACGGTGCTAGGTACCTAGTTATCCTAGGGGTCCTACGTTGTTCACTAGTGCATTCCTACTCACCCGAAAGAGTTAGCTCGCTTCGATGGTGGGAGCAAAACATAATTGTCAATATTTTTTGAAAAATGAACTACGCATAAATATGCATCTAAAAAATGGAAATATGTTTATCACCCACTTAAACAAGCCTACCTTGTCTGCATCAAAAGGCTAAAAGTTTACGAGCACCCAGTGCTCAGCATAACTTACAAACAGTGTTTTCATACAAATACATTATTTACAGACTACTGACCACCATCATCTGCTGCAGGATCTTCAATCATCGTCATGTCTTGAACAAGAGCAGTGGCAGCAGGGGCCGACATGGTCCGAAGGTCTTCAGCGGCAGCGTCGTTGAGCTCAGGTGCGATACTGAGTGCAACATCCGTAGGCTCCACCTTCGGGTACCTGGATCGGACCACGGCAAGTGCGGTTGCAACTGCGTAGCGCCCGGCTCCTAGAATGAACTCCTGGAGCGCCAGCCATAATCTGCGGCACTGATCTGCAATGACGATGGCATCACCTACAGGGTTTGTAGAGTGCTCTTCTCCTTGGAAGATGGCCCTCAACACCAGCTTGATGTGGTCGGTCATGGTCCAAATCTTTCCTTGGAGGGAGGCGATAGATTCTTCTAGCACCTGGAACTGGGCTATGTAGCATCCCTACAAATCTGCAATAATAAAACAATGGTGGTAGCATATCCTGGTCTGCCCAGTATGCTGCAAACTACACGCAACAACCCTATGTTGTTTCTGCTTACCAGTAAGCTCATCAATCCGCCTCTGGTCCTCCTTCTGGCCTAGCAGGCTGGTGTTGATGCTAATTAACTCCAATTTTTTACTATCAACTGAGCCAGGATAACACCTAATTAAAAAGATAGAGTAAGAGTTCCATGAGTTGTGTTGCTCTCACTTGTTTTGTAGGATATTTAAATATTTCATCATAAAAGTACCTCAAGTAAGGAATCTAAGCACACTATTACGAAGAGCTTGTCCAGACGATCTATACAACATATCACTTGCCATATTTGGAGCACCGGAAGAAAAGTCCTCAATGGTTCCAACTTGGAAGACTCTAGAGGACTCTAGAAATCATCGTCATCATCACAAGACAAGGGACTAAACGAGAAGATTCCACAGCTCCATGAAATAATATTTTCCAAGGACTTATCCAGAAGCTAAGGAAGAGTAGGAGTCAGGGAACCGAACCAAATCAAGTCGGATTCTTGTAAGAATTGATGGGAAGGTTCTAGAGGACACCAGAGGACACCAGAACACCGGTCGACCTGCCATGTGGGGCCGGTCGGCCCAAGTGGGACCCACCTACCAGTCTCCTTCAGAGTCCGATCTCCAACCGACCTTCACGACGCATCTCGGCCATTGCGTCAAGTTGGTTTGATCCTTGGGCCAAGGCTCATCCCACTGGGCTATATAAGCAAGGGCAGACCCCCCTGAGAAAAAAAAATCAATCAAATACATCATTATTAATCATTTTGTTCAGGGTAGTCTCTCAAAAGGATAACCTAGAGCATCCACCATCTAGGGCATAGCTAGAACATAAGAATAGGAATTAGAGGAGGCAAGGAGGCTTGGTAATGTATTGTATCTCTCTTTGTATTCAATAGTATTAATCTATTTGTGTTTCTACTTCATTGTGTTTATCTTCTAGTTCATCCTTGTGTTCTTCGTCTAATTGTCTACTTCATCGTGTTCTTGTCTAGTTCATCGTGTTCTTGTTCATATTTATGTTCCTCACCGTGACTTGTGTTGATGCAAAATTATATCTACAAACACACCGGGCTAATACCCAAAATCGATATCCGAAGCATGCCAGTCGATTTGACCTGTTAATCGACAAGGATGATAAATTTGAATAAAATCCGAACAAGACGACAGCGATACGCCCGGACGCCAAAGCTCAGAAGATATTCGATAACTGTTGAACAGATCAGACGAGACAACAGCGATACGCCTGGACATCAAAGCCTGAATCGTGCTCGGTAGACGCGGAACCTGCAAGGTCGTCGGAGATCAAGTTGATGCAGCCCGTCGATTCTTGAAAGAACTTGTTGAAAAAAGAAAAGGTACTTGACGAAGTCGTCGAAAAGTAAAGTACTGGTAAAGGTAAAATAAAAAGTAGATTTGTTTATTGATCCTTGGATATCCATTACAACGCCCTTCGGCATATATTTATACTCTGCTAATCAAAGAGTCCTAATTTAATACGTAAAGCTCAAATATAGAAGAAATAAACTAATTCCTTATACGAACTCTATTTCTTAAAAAAGAAATAAAACTTGTATAGGAGTTGGACTTATACTATAACACAAAAATTGTAAGCTCCGTGTCGTCGATCCTCTGTCCACTTCCGTTATGATGAAGTTATCTCTTCATCGGCATATCCCTGGCATCGGCAACAACCTTCTAGCCTTCCTGCCTATCTCATCGGCAACAGCTCTTCCGTCTCATCGGCAATGATCCTTAACAGCCTTTCAACCCTCATCAGCAATAATCCAGATCAACATGCTCTTCATCGGCAACCATCTATCGGCAGGTCAGAAGCAATGCTGAAGAACAACCAACCTTTTGCCGATTTAGTTTGGTCTCCCGATCCTTATTGACACGTGCCAAAAAACGTTGTCAACACATGCCCCCCAATTTCGAAGTATAAAATACCTTATGCACCAAAATTTCCTCCAGGTCATGATTACTCCTGTTCCTTCAAGCGTCTATCCAAATACTAGGATAATATTTCTTCAGATATTTACCGTTCAATGCTATTGGAAATACTTCTCCTTCGAGAGTTTGTAGGATATAGGCATTACCAGGAACGAACCGATTGACGCGATAAGGAGCCTCCCAATTAGGAGACCATTTACCAAACTTTGTACTCTTAGTCCCCATCGGTAAAATCAATTTCCAGACTAGATCACCATTGGCAAATTCCTTCGTCTTCACTTTTTTATCATACCACCTAGCAACTCTCTTCTTGTTCTCTTCGATGCTAACTAAAGCTTTTAGCCGATGACTCGCCAGATCTTCCAACTCATCTTTCATGAGTGTACTGTAATCATCGACCAACAACTGATCTTGATGAAATATCCGCCTCGAACCAGTCTTGATCTCCCAAGGCAAAACTGCATCATGTCCGTATACCAACTGATAAGGCGATACTTTAGTAGTACCATGGCATGCCATCCGATATGACCATAAAGCTTCGTTCAAAACTGTGTGCCACTTTCTGGGATTTTCCTTAATCCTGCGCTTAATGAGTTTAATAATCCCTTTGTTAGAGGCTTCGGCCTGACCATTGGCTTGAGCATAATACGGCGAGGAATTTAAGACCTTGATCCCCATCTCATCGGCAAATCTATCAAACTCCCCTGATGTGAACATGGTTCCCTGATCAGTCATAATAGTTTGAGGAATACCGAACCGATACACAATATGCTCTTTTACAAAATCAACCATGTTTGCCGATGTCGCATTCTTTAGAGGAATTGCTTTGACCCACTTTGTAAAGTAATCGGTAGCGACAAGTATGAATTTATGCCCCTTGCTTGATGGTGGATATATTTGACCAATGAGATCAATAGCCCATCCTTGAAATGGCCATGGTTTAATGATAGGATTCATTGCCGATGCAGGCGCTTTTTGAACATTGCCAAATTTCTGACACTCCTGACATCCTCTAAAATACTTGAAACAATCTTCGAGTATCGTTGGCCAGTAATATCCATTTCGTCTGATCATCCACTTCATCTTGAAAGCTGATTGATGTGCCCCACATACTCCTTCATGGATTTCACCCATTAAAATCTTTGATTCTTCTTCGCCAAGACACTTGAGAAAAACTCCATCTATTGTCCAATAATATAATTCATCACCAAGGAGTACATACTTAGTAGCTTGAAATCTTACACGTCTCTCGACCTTCCTAGATGGATCTTTCAAGTAATCGACAATCTCCTTCCTCCAGTCATCGGCATCAGTTGCCGATGTCAATACTTCACGGATTGGCTGATACCCCGAAGCATGTTGCGCTAACCGATTAGCTTCTTCATTATGTAATCTAGAGATATGTTCAAAGTGAAAACCTTTGAACTCCTTCAATAACTGTCGACATCTCTCATAATACGAGATTAAAACTTCACTTCGACATTCATATACCCTAGCTAATTGATTAACGATCAGCATCGAATCACCGAAGATTTCAACAGCATTGGCACGGACTTCCCTGAGTAACTCCAAACCTTTTAATACAGCCTGATACTCAGCCTGATTGTTTGTCGATGTGGTAGCAATTGGCAATGTGAATTCATATTTCTTCCCCTGAGGTGATATCAACACAATGCCGATGCCTGCCCCTTCTCCACATGTAGAACCATCAAAGAAGAGTGTCCACGGAGCAATCTTCAAAGAATTCATCGCGCCCAGTGCTGAGTAACAAAATCAGCCATGACTTGCCTATTGACTGCTTTAGCCAATTCATACCGCAGATCGAACTCTGATAACGCTAAAATCCACTTGCCGATTCTTCCACTTAGAATTGGCATTGACAGCATATATTTGACCACATCGTCTTTGCATATAACCATGCATTCAGCCGTTAACAGATAATTCCTTAATTTAACACAGGAGAAATATAAGCATAAACATAACTTTTCAATGGCCGAATACCTAGTCTCAGCATCCACCAATCTTCTGCTCAGTTAATAGATTACACGTTCTTTCCCTTCATATTTTTGGATTAGAGCTGACCCAATGACTTCATCATCACTCGACAAATACAACCTGAAGGGCTCCTCGTGTTGGGGTGGAACTAGCACTGGTGGATTCACCAAATACTTCTTAATTTCTTCTAAAGCCAACTGGTGTTCTTCTCCCCATATGAATTTCTGATCGGCCTTCAGCTTCAATAACGGACTGAAAGCTTTGATTCTTCCTGATAAATTAGATATGAATCTTTGAATAAAATTGATTTTGCCGATCAAAGATTGTAACTCAGTCTTATCGGTAGGAGTAATCACTTTGTTGATGGCATCAATAGACTTCCTGCTAATTTCAATACCCCTTTGATGCACCATGAAGCCTAAGAATTGCCCTGCCGATACACCAAATGCACACTTGTTAGGATTCATCTTCAACCCATGTTTCCTTGTGCACTCCAATATTTTCTGCAAATCAGCCAGATGATTCTCGAAGTCTCCAGACTTAACCACCATATCATCTATATAAATTTCAACTAATGTGCCGATGTACTCATGAAAAATGTAATTCATTGCTCTCTGATAAGTAGCACCGGCATTCTATAAACCAAAAGTCATGACTATCCATTCAAATAACCCCACATGACCTAGACATCTGAAGGCAGTCTTGGAGATATCTTCTTCGGCCATAAAGATTTGATTATATCTGGTGTTCCCATCCATGAAGCTAATAATCCAATGTCCAGCAGCGACATCAATTAATAAATCACCAACGGGCATCGGGTAGCCATCCATCGGTGTAGCTTTGTTAAGATTCCTGAAATCAATACAGACACGAAGTTTCCCATTCTTTTTGTAGACAGGCACCACATTAGAAATCCATTCAGCATATCGGCATTGTCGGATGAACTTTGCTTCAATCAACCTTGTTATTTCAGCCTTAATATCAGGCAACACTTTAGGATTGCATCGGCGTGCTGGCTGCTGATGTGGCCGATATCCTTGCTTGATAGGTAGCCGATGTTCAATGATAGATCGATCTAACCCAGGCATCTTTGTATAATCCCAAGCAAAATAATCCTTATATTCTTTCAATAAAGCAATCAACTGTTCTATGCTTTGGAGATTTAACTTAGCACTAACAAAACTTGGCCATGATCTATCACCATTACCGATATCTACTTCAACCAAATCATCTGCCGATGTAAACCCATGGCCTAGTTTTCCATTTACAACTCATCTTCAGAACCGACTGCTTGGATCGGTGGCAGCTCATAATCGGCAATCCTAAGGAAGTCCAAATCCCATGCTTCTCCTGATATGCACTTGGTTCGCTCGTAAGTCTCTGATTCTGCTGATGCAATTATATAAGATGAATCACCAGGAACCACCTCAACTTTATCTTCAACCTACTGCACAAGACATTGGTGCATCATAGAAGGAATGCAACAATTAGCATGAATCCAATCTCTTCCTAACAGCAGATTATAAGCATCTTTGCCGCTGATGACAAAGAAAGTAGTCGGCAATGTTTTGCTGCCGATGGTTAGCTCAGTGCACAGTGCTCCTTTGACTGGTGATATGTTCCTTTCAAAGTCCTTGAGCTTCATGTCTGTCTTAGCTAGATCTTGATCTCCTTTCCCGAGCCTCCGAAACACGGCATATGGCATGATGTTAATTGCAGCCCCTCCATCTATGAGTATTTTTGACATTGGCTGCCCATCAACTCTGCCCTTGACGAATAAAGCTTTAAGATGCTGTCTCTCATCATTGGTAGGCTTCTCAAAGACGGCCATCATCGGATCCAAGATTAGCTGCGCCACTTGTTCTGAAAGAATTTTCTCTTCCTCCTCATCGGCAAGTGCTCGAAATTCCATCGGCAACATGAAAACCATGTTGACATCTGCCGATAGGCCTTCATCTTTACGCTTTGGCTGCCACACTTGAGATTTTGCCCCACAGGGGTTTCCTTCTTTGTGCTCTCGTTGCATCTTCCTCTTCTGAGTCTTCGTTAGACCTTCAGGGCACCATTGAGGAAGCTTCGTTTTCCAAACGAGCTGATACAGTTTTGTATTTGAACCTGGGCAATCTATATTGGGATCCCTACAGAGTACTGCTTCATCAGGGACTCTTGCATTGGCCATCTCCTCGAGCTCCTCTCGGTTCATCGGCAAACAGTTGTCGTGCCTGCCCAATCTTTCATGCACACTGGTTCTGCCCCCCAGCCGATCATGTACTGATGCCCTCTCTCTGATTGGCTTATTGACGTATCTGCTCTGATTACCATAGCACGATCTTCTTTTTGCCCGATCGGCTCGCTCATAACCATTGCACTCGGGGCAGCTATCAGCAGTAGGCAATTTAATGCCTTCTTCCTAACAGTAGATGAAGAAGGGGCATCTCCAATGATCTTCGTGCCGATGCCACACTTCTCGACGCAACTCCTCTTGCCGATGTCGATAGCGGTCACCTGAAATTCTGTGCGGAGCTGGTCTAGGAGGTCTTCTAGAACAACTATTTCCTTCAATTATCTCTTTCCCCTTCAAGTCATCGGTAGTTACTTGATGCCTAGGATCCACCGATGCTCTCCTCTTAGCGCTTACCAATGTCAACACTTTGGTCTTGTTTACGGCCTCCACTATGTTTGCTGGGAAAGGATGCTGATCAATCTTCATCGGCCTCTGAGCTTTAGAGTTGTCAAATTTGATTCTCCCAGATTCAATTGCCGATTGCAACTGCTGTCCGAACACTTTGCAGTCATTGGTATTGTGCGAAGTTGCATTATGGAACTTGCAGTACCTCATCTTCTTCAGCTCATCTGCTGATGGAATTACATGATTGGGTGACAACTTGATTTGGCCTTCTAGAAGTAGCAGATCAAATATTTTATCGGCCTTTGTGACGTCGAACGTGAATTTCTCTAGCTCTTTCTGACCAAAAGGACAATATATAGGCTTCTTACCCTTTACCCACTCAGCCAGGCCGATAGTTGGTTCCTCATCTGAGTCTGATTCCTCTGCCTCTTCTACAAAGGACACCTTCTTGTTCCAACTCTTCCTATGTTCTGGAGCTTGAGCACTTCGATCAGAGATCCTTTGCACAATATGGCTTAAGCTTTCAAACTCCTGAGAATCGTACTTGTCCCTGAGATGCGGCAACAAACCCTGAAAAGCCAAACCAGCTAACTGGCGGTCATCAAGCACTAGGCTGTAGCACCTGTTCTTCATGTCTCGTACCCTTTGCACAAAACCTTCGACCAATTCGTCGCTTCGCTGTCTCAATTTCATCAAATTGGTAAGCTTCTTCTCATGGACACCAGCAAAGAAGTATTTATGGAATTGTCTCTCCAGGTTAGCCCAAGTAAGAATAGAGTTTGGTGGTAATGAGATAAACCATGTGAATACCGATCCAGACAAAGAGGACGAGAATAAATGGATCCTCAGCTCATCCCTGTTCACTGCTTCCCCGCACTAGATGATGAATCGGTTGATGTGCTCCATCGTTGATGTATCATCTTGCCCAGAAAACTTGGTGAAATCTGGCACCTTGTACCAATTCGGGAAAGGAATTGAATCATAAGCTGAAGGGTACGGAGTTCGATAAGAGTAAGTATTAATCTTGGGCTGAATCCCAAATTGCTCTTTCATGACTTCTGTAATCTTATCGGTTAAGAGTGCATCCTGATCTTGTCGATGCACTGGCTGAATCTCCATTGAAGGCGTTGGCTGATATGTTTCTACATACCCCTATGGCATTTGGCTTGGAGGAATCGGCATATTCACAACACCAATCTATGGAGTAAAGTTCATCGCCTGTTTTGCCGATGCTTGTTATTAAAAAGTTGCCTGTGGACTATACTACTGAGTCCCCATTGCCTGGCAACTTGGCTGAATAGCAGATTGTTGAACTGGCGCTTGCCCTGACCAATTGAGATTATAACTCATCGGCACCTGACTTGCCGATGGCTGATAGCTTGCGGACAATTGATGCTCTTGTATAGGTGGATGATAGCTAGCATAATTGCCCTGAATTGCAAGTAACCCAGACTGAGATATGAATGGTACTATGGGCTATTCTGTAGTGGAAGCTCTCTGTTGAACTGGTGGAGGATTAGTCAATGGATTCGTATAGGATATCTGTTGCGAAGGCGCGTAGAATCCCATTGACAATGGCTGTATAGCAGGAGGTGCAGTGGAATAATGTGACACTTGAGAAATCGGCTGAATTGGAGTAGCCGATGTCATTGGACCCTTCCCTGCTACATCATGCACTTGAGGCAGTCCAGAGTTAGCAGTAGATGGACCTGGAGGCATACCGTATCCCCACCAATTAGCAGCAGTTTGACTGTGTTGACCTGAAGGACCTGATATTGCCGATGCTGATAGATCTATGCTCAACTGAGTACTAGGCCTCTCTTGAGACGTTAGATCTGATCCTATCGATGTGGTTTCAATGATAGATGGTCCTGATATAACTGGAGGAGTAGGCGCTTCCATACTCTCAACGGCTGGAGTTGCCGATGGAGTACTGGTAGATGCCGATCCCGGCTGATGATATGCCGGCCCGACATACCCTGGTGCTTGTCTGTCTCTTAACGTTTGCACAACAGCATTGTAGATAGTATTGGACAGCACAGTGGAGTGGTTGATCAAAGCTTGATTTAATGCAGAATTAACCATCTCCTGTAATTTACCAGGGTTGGAGCCAAAGGTTACCTACCGAGGCAATGGTAGATCTTGCTTCTAGATGACTTCTCCACCCCTATTCATGCTGAAAGACTTCAAGCAGAGCTGCCTGTAATCCTCCATAGCTTTTTCCATGGCTAGCTTCTGATCCTCCTTGAGATCTGACTCTGATATCTCGATGATGTTCTCTGGATTGATATCAGCAGGATTCTTCATGATAGATCTGTTGACTTGGTCCCACCGGGTGTGCCAAAAGATGTGTTGATGCAAAATTATATCTGCAAACACACTGGGCTAATACCTGTTGACACCGTTTTTTGGCACGTGTCAATAAGGATTGGGAGACTGAACTAAATCGGTAAGAAGGTGGTTGTTCTTCAGCATTGCTTCTGAGTTGCCGATGGGTGGTTGCCGATGAAGGACATGTTGATCTGGATTATTGCCAATGGTGCTAAAAAGTGGTAGAGGATCGTTGCTGATGAAACGAAAAAAGCCATTGCTGATGAAATAGGCAAGAAGGCTAGAAGGTTGTTGCCGATGCCAGGGATGTGCCGATGAGGAGATGACTTCATCGTGACGGAAGCGGACAGAGGATCGGTGACACGAGGCTTATGATTTTACGTATTGTAGTTGAAGTCCAACTCCTATACAAGTTTTATTTCTTTTCAAGAAATAGAGTTCGTATAAGGAATTAGTTTATTTCTTCTATATTTTGAGCTTTACATATTAAATTAGGACTCTTTTGATTAGTAGAGTATAAATATATTACAAAGGGCATTGTAATGGATATCCTAGCATCAATAAACAAATCTACTTTTTATTTACCTTTACCAGTAGTTTACTTTTTGGTGACTTCGCCAAGTACCTTTTCTTTTTCAACAAGTTCTTTCAAGAATCGACGGGCTACATCAACTTGATCTTCGGTGACCTTGCAGGTTCTGCGTCTATCGAGCACGATTCAGGCTTTGACGTCCAGGCGTATCGCTGTCATCTCGTCTGATCTGTTCAACAGTTATCGAATACCTTCTGAGCTTTGATGTCCAGGCGTATCGCTGTCATCTCGTTCGGATTGTATTCAAATTTATCATCCTTGTCGATTAACAGGTCAAATCGACTGGCACGCTTCGGACATCGATTTTGGGTATTAGCCCGGTGTGTTTGCAGATAATATTTTGCATCAACACATCTTTTGGCACGCCCGGTGGGACCAAGTCAACAGATCTATCATGAAGAATCCTGCTGATATCAATCTAGAAAACATCATCGAAATATCAAAGTCAGATCTCAAGGAGGATTAGAAGCTAGCCATGGAAAAAGCTATGGAGGATTACAGGCAGCTCTGCTTGAAGTCTTTCAGCATGAATAGGGGTGGAGAAGTCATACAGAAGCAAGATCTGCCATTGCCTCGGCAGGTAACCTTTGACTCCAACCCTGGTAAATTACAGGAGATGGTTAATTCTGCATTAAATCAAGCTTTGATCAACCACTCCACCGTGCTGTCCAATATTGTCTACAATGCTGTTGTGCCAACATTAAGAGACGGACAAGCACCAGGGTATGTCGGGCCGGCATATCATCAGCCGAGATCGGCATATGTCAGTACTCCATCGGCAACTCCAGCTGTTGAGAGTATAGAAGCGCCTACTCCAGTTATATCAGGACCATCCATCATTGAAGCCACATCGATAGGATCAGATCTACCATCTCAGGAGAGGCCTAGTACTTAGTTGAGCACAGATCTATTGGCATCGGCAATATCAGGTCGTTCAGGTCAACATGGTCAAACTGCTGCTAATTGGTGGGGATACGGTATGCCTCCAGGTCCATCTACTGCCAACTCTGGACTGCCTCAAGTGCATGATGTAGCAGGGAAGGGTCCAATGACATCGGCTATCCCAATTCAGCCGATGGCTCAAGTGTCACATTATTCTACTACACCTCCTGCTATACAACCATTGTCAATGGGATTCTACGCACCTCCGCAACAGATATCTCATGCGAATCCATTGACTAATCCTCCACCAGTTCAACAGAGAGTTTCCACAATAGGACAGCCCGTAGCGCCATTCACATCTCAATCTGGGTTATCTGCAATTCAGGGCAATTATGTTGGTTATCATCTACCTATACAAGAGCATCAATTGTCTGCAAGCTATCAGCCATCAGCAAGTCAGGTGCCGATGAGTTATAATCTCAATTGGTCAGGGCAAGCGCCAGTTCAGCAATCTGCTATTTAGCCAAGTTACCAAGCAATGGGGACTCAGCGGTATAGTCCACAGGCAACATTCCAAGATCAAGCATCGGCAAAACAGCCAATGAACTTTACTCCACAGATTGGTGCCGTGAATATACCGATCCCTCCAAACCAAATGCCACAGGGGTATGTAGAAGCATATCAACCAACACCTCCAGTGGAGATTCAGCCAGTGCATCAGCAAGATCAAGATGCACTCTTAACTGATAAGATTACAGAAGTGATGAAAGAGCAATTTGGGATTCAGCCCAAGATTAATACTTACTCTTATCGGACTCTGTATCCTTCAGCTTATGACTCGATTCCTTTCCCGAATCAGTACAAGGTGCCAGATTTCACTAAGTTTTCTGGGCAAGATGATACGTCAACGATGGAGCACATCAACCGATTCATCATCCAGTGCGGGGAAGCAGCGAACAGGGATGAGCTGAGGATTCGTTTATTCTCGTCCTCTTTGTCTGGATCAGCATTCGTGTGGTTTATATCATTGCCATCGAACTCTATTCTTACTTGGACCAATCTAGAAAGACAATTCCATAAATACTTCTTTGCTGGTGTCCATGAGAAGAAGCTTACCAATTTGATGAAATTGAGACAGCGAAGCGACGAATCGGTAGAGAGTTTTGTGCAAAGGGTACGAGACATGAAGAACAGGTGCTACAGCTTAGTGCTTGATGATTGCCAATTAGCTGGTTTGGCTTTCCAGGGTTTGTTGCCGCATCTCAGGGACAAATACGATGCTCAGGAGTTTGAAAGCTTAAGTCATATTGTGCAGAGGATCTCTGATCAAAGTGCTCAAGCTCCAGAACATAGAAAGAGCTAGAACAAGAAGGTGTCCCTTGTAGAAGAGGCAGAAGAATTAGGTTTAGATGAAGAACCAACTATCAGCCTGGCTGAGTGGGTAAAGGGTAAGAAGCCTATGTCTTGTCCCTTTGGTCAGAAAGAGCCAGAGAAATTCACGTTTGACATCACGAAGGCTGATAAAATATTTGATCTACTACTTCAAGAGGGCCAAATCAAGCTGCCACCCAATCATGTGATTCCATTGGCAGATGAGCTAAAGAAGATGAGGTACTGCAAACTTCATAATGCAACTTTGCACAGTACCAATGACTGCAAGGTGTTCAGACAGCAGTTGCAATCGGCAATTGAATCTGGGAGGATCAAGTTTGACAACTCTAAAGCTCAGAGGCCGATGAAGATTGATCAACATCCTTTCCCAGCAAACATAGTGGAGGCCGTAAACAAAACCAAAGTGTTAACATCGGCAAGTGCTAAGAGGAGAGCATTGGTGGATCCTAGAAATCAGGTAACTGCCAATGACTTGAAAGGGAAAGAGAGAGTTAAAGAAAACAGTAGTTCCAGAAGACCTCCTAGACCTGCTCCGTACAGAATTTTAGGTGACCGCTATCGACATCGGCAAGAGGAGTTGTGTCGGAAAGCGTGGCATCGGCACGAAGACCATTGGAGATGCCCCTTCTTCATCTACTATTGGGAAGAAGGCATTAAATTGCCTACTGTTGACAACTGCCCTGAGTGCAATGGTTATGATCAAGCCGATCGAGCAGAAAGAAGACCGCGCTATGGTGATCAGAGCCGATACATTGGTAAGCCGATCAGAGAGAGGGCGTCGGTACATGATCGGCTGGGGGGCAGAACCAGTGTGCATGAAAGGCTGGGCAGGCATGATGACCGTTTGCCGATGAATCAAGAGGAGTTCGAGGAGGTGGCCAATGCAAGAGTTCCTGATGAGGCGATTCTTTGTAGAGATCCCAATATAAATTGCCTAGATTCAAGTACAAAACTGTATCAGCCTGTTTGGAAAACAAAGCTTCCTCAATGGTGCCCTGAAGGACTGACGAAAATGCAGAAGAGGAAGTTGCAATGGGAGCACAAAGAAGAAAACCCCCGTGGGAAAAAACTTAAGTATGGCAGCCGAAGCGCAAAAATGAAGGCTCATCGGCGGACATCAACATGGTTTTCATATTGCCGATGAAATTCTTAAATGAAAAAGAACAAAACAGATAAAATGCTTGTTCAAAAAGAGTGTATTGGCACTACGTTAATGTGAAGTTTTATAAATTGCCAATGCATTACATTGCCGATGAGGAAGAAGGTTCACAAGTTCAACAATGAACGGATAGTTGATATCGCACACAGGCGAATTTGGTCGGCTTCCTCCAGTGTCTTTGCATCTTCATCAGCATTGCCCTCAATTGGCTTGATCTTCTTCTTAAGTGCCAGCGTCTTGAGGACTTGGTTGTCCCTTTCTTGCTGAAGAGTCTTGACAGCTTCGGGCATTTGAGCCTTCTCCTGATTTGCTGCGTCCAAGGCTCCTTCAATTTGTCTCAGCTCCGCTAGCAGGGCTTCTCTTCTTGCCGATAGTTGAGCAATCTTGTCCTCCAGATCCGCATAGGAGGCTTCAAGTTTACCGATGTCTTTGTGCTTCTCATCGGCAAATTGCTTGTGCTTCATCATATCCTCCTGGAGTTTTGCCTGAGTGGCTCTATCGGCAATCCGCTGGGCAGCCCTCTGATACTGCAACTGCCGACTCTCCAGATGTGCAGCTTGGAAGAGTGCTTCCTCAACATCGGCAGGAATGTGACCTCGAATTCCTTTAAAAGTTGCTCTTGCAGAATCAGAATCCTGGATCAGCAAAGAGGTCTCCTATTGCAGCAAGGATAATAGCATCTCCAGCTTTGACTTGGTTTTAGATGATAGAGCTTCAAGGGCTGGAGCAGAGCTTTCTTCAGGCTCTTCATCATCAGGAACAATCCCACTGATAGAGAAGGAAAATAGATTGTCAAGGGAATCTTGCTCCTAAAAAGGGAAAGGTGACGTCAGCAGAAGAACCCAAGTGTTAAAGGTTATCTAAGGGAGTTAACTTACCTATTTCAAGGCAATCTCTCACCTTTGGCTTGAAGAAGCAACCTTAGGTACAATTGCCGATGGCGTTTCTTGTGTTGGTACCTCGATCGGTTGCTGCTGTGATACCGGTGCCGATGAAGATCCTTGTATGGGTACAATGGCCGATGGAAGAGCAGTTGCCGATGGAGAAGTCTGTACAGATACGTTAGGCGATATCGGGCGAGGTGGGGACGCCAATGGTGAGATTGGAGATGGTGTAAGTCTTGCCTGCTTTGATTGTGATTCTTCGCCCGATGAAGCCTTACGCTTGTGCTGTAAAATATCGGCGTCGGATGGCTGGGGGGCATCGGCAATGGAAGGCTGAGGAATCAGTACACTTGGGACGGTTGCCGATGCAATTACTTGGTGCTGCAAGAGAAACAGATGAGTAAAAGTGTCGATCCAATGATCAAGGTTTAAATAAAGAATACCTCTGGAGAATCATCAAGGACGACGAGGTGTGGCGACGAAGGTGCTGCAGGTGGAGACGAAGGTCGGGTTACCGATGAAGATTCCATTGGTGTAGAACTAGCGCCCTGAAATATGAAATCGGTAAATCACAGCAATCGGCATCTACAAAAAAAGTGAGGTGATTACCTTAGATGTCTGTGCTGAGGATGCGATCGATTTGGTGCTCTTCTTGGAACGACCACGGCCCATCACAGTGTCTAGCGAAGGAGCTTTATAGCCAATGGTGGATACTAGGGAGATAGGCTGCAGCCGTATGACCTTGCCGCTCTTACTTAGTGTTAGAACTGGGTCATCGACCTGTTAAAAAGGGGTTAGTTGCCGATGGATTAAAAGGGAGTTGAAAGAAGTACAGAGGGTCAGACTTACCGCATCGGTAGGGATGGCGTGATCGGAATCAATGAGATTCCAGTAAAGATGAGGAGATGCAAAGAATAGTTGCTCTTTCCATTCTTGACACCATAATTTGAAGGACTCGGTGACAAAAGAAGTCGGTACCCAATCGGCTAGATCGACATTAGAGGTATCGGCATCGTGAAGGAGAGCCAATCCACACAGTTCGCAATAGTCTCTCTCGGTTTAATCACATCGGCAAAGCAGAGGTTGATGGGCAATTGTCCAAAAGCTAGTGGTCTTGCTGCTACCGATGGATAATAGAACTCATATGTGGGATTAATGTTCTTCCCGCTTCCAAATATGTTGACCGGGATGGCGCGAGGGGTGATTATTGCACTAAGAATGTCGGCATCTTTGTTCAAAGCCTCATCGGTAAGGTTAAAGGAAAGAAGGAATCTTGCTTCTTCATCAACATATGGGACCCAGGCCCGAAGCTCAGAAGGGATGCCGATGTAGAATCTATGGAAGAGATTGCCGATTTGAACTCTGTTTGCCTCTTCCCCTAGTAATACTGCCAGTGCTTCTCCAAAGTTGATTGGGGGCGCGTTGCCGATTCTTCTTCCCCGAGTTGATAATCTTCAGGAAGACTTCGAGGGAATCGCTGGGCGAACAGATCAATGTGGAAATACTTGTGCATATGGGCGTTCAACCACATATTGATGAACCACCAAGGGCCCCCAGATTGCCGATGGATTTGCCTTGCAGCAGCCTTTGTGACACTTGGTGAAGGAGATGGTAAACTGAGCCAAGGAGGTATCGGCCCAGTGGGAGTCTGACACCGCTAGCCAACATCTCTGCTGCAAGAAGGTGCATGTTGGTTGGTCCAACTATTCTGCCATAGAAAATAAATTTCTCAAGCCACATATTCAAAAAAGCTGAATGCTCCCTGTGACTGACTGAACCAGATTTCTTATACTCGTTGATATAACCGGTCCAGCCACCAATATTCCTGGTAATCAGCCGATGCTCAGGTTTTCTCTGGAATAGTGCATTGTCATCAGCAGATGAAATGTCCAAGCCGGTGAGCATATACACATTGGCAAGGGTTGGAGAAGCTGGTCCATGTTTGAAGATGAAGGCATTCA